>JBBBVM010000165.1:600000-924476 GCA_037355625.1 Petunia x hybrida
TTTTGGCTACTACTGATCATTTTGTTGAGAATTTTGCAGTATTGATTGAGGATGCTGCGCTTGGGATGTTAACATAAATCTGGACCGTTATTATTGATAAAAATAGCCTATAAAAATATTTTTATTTGAGGCTATACAACAAATTGACGGATGCTATATCAATTATGGCCAAGGAAAATAATTATTTGTTTGAGGCCTATTTGACTAAATTGAACATGATACTACACTTGAATGACCCATTCCCGTGTCCTTAAAATAAAATAAAAGGCTATGATGACGTGTATGAGCCGTGATTGCAAAACCAGCCGGTGATGGAATAGTGGGACCGGTACTTGGCATAGCAACATGACAACCGGCACGTTTGCAGCCGTACCAACGTCTCTAACCTCCGCCCGATTCATACACACCTGAGCCGACACTTTTAAAAATCCCTTTCCCTTTATTTTAAAACTATTATTATTATTATCATTATTATTATTATTATTATTATTATTATTATTATTATTATTATTATTATTATTATTATTATTTATTGTTGTTATTATTATTATTATTATTTTTATTATTATTAATATTATTGTTATTATCTATTAACTCGTTTTCTTTGTATTTTGCGAGGTAAAACTTGGATGAAAGACGACGTTCTAGTTTGAAAAAGAGCAAAGAAAATTATTTTATTACCATTATTATTCTCATTACTAATATTTTCTTATCATTATTATTATTGCTATTAGTTACAACACTAACCTATTTTCTTTATATTTTGCAAGGAAAATTTGGATGGAAAACAATTTGGAAGAAAATAATTAAAAGAAAATAACCTTTTATTAAGATTATCATTAGTGTTATTATTATCACTAACATTTTATTTTCATCACTATTATTATCATTATTCTCATCATTATTAATTGTCGCACTAACTCCTTTTTCGTTTTTATTGCGAGATACCTTTGGAAAAAGTCAATTAGTGAATTTAAATATTTTTCATTATTATATGCATCTAAATGATTATTTAATTATTCGCCTATTTTTAGTTAGTTATTTATTCTTTTATAATCCTTAGAATCCCAATTATAAGTCCGGCCGGTAACCACATTTGGTGGAGCTCGAGAAGTGCCTAATCCCTTCCTCTCGAGTTAACTTGAACCTCTTACCTAGAATATCTGGTTCGTAGACTAAGTTTCGGAGTTAATTGTAAAATTAGCTAGAAACAAAATAGGTGCCCTAATACGCCTAGTTAAAAAATATGTTAGGTGGCGACTCCAATTCTTTACCCGTGAGTTACCCACTAAGTCGAGTCCTATTTCGAACTTTAACCGGTTCGGGTAAAAATAGGATGCGACAATAATATCCCAGTAAGAATGATAAAAGGCACCCGTATAACCATCAGGGCCCCCTGCAGAGTCAATATTCAGATCAAAAAACGCCTTCTTCACCTCTTGTTCATCTGGCTCAGCAACAAAAACATCATTCTGGTCCTGTGTAACAAGACTAGGAAGGTGATCAAGTATAGAGAAATTATCTGGCACCAGATCATTAGAAAACTGAGCCTGAAAAAATCTGATCGCCTCCTAGGCTATGTTTGAGTCATTCTCAAGCCAAGAACCAGTAGCATCCTGAATTCTTCTAACCTGCAACACCTTCCTTTTTCCATTTACATGAGCATGAAAATTTTTTGTGTTTCTATCCCCATCTTTGAACCACTGCCTACCAGCTTTCTGCTTCCAAAACTGTTCCTCTAGAGCATAAAATCGAATCAACTCTCCATTCACTCTCTATAGTCTCTCTTTGTTGTCCCCTGTAGGATGCTCCTCAAAATCTTGTTCATATACCCAGACCACCTCCTCTAGCGTAGTAATCTGCCTAAAAATGTCACCATACGTCTCCCTGCTCCAGACAGACAATGCCTCTCTCAATTTTTCAGCTTGCAGTGAAAGTTATAAAAAGGATCCGCGCTAAAGTTTTCAGCCCAGTTCTCTCTAACAACGACCTGGAAAGACTCATGCTGCACTTAAAAGTTCAAAATTTAAATGACTTTTTTACAGTAGGGCTATCCATGTTAGTAGTAATCAGCAACGACGCATGGTCTGATTCCTGCCTAATCAAATGCTCCACTTCAAACTGAGGAAATAGTTGTTGAAATGACTGATTCACAAGACACCTATCAAGCTTTTCGAATATGCATTGATCATCTGATCTACCATTCCACCAAGTGTACATGCTTCCCGTGAAACCCATGTCAATCAGTTGACAAGTGTTGATGCAGTGCACAAAATCTTCTACCTTTCGGTAGTAAACTGGTAAGCCCCCAAACTTCTCAAGCTCATCAACAATGATATTAAAATCACCCCCCACCAACCACGGAGATGTCATGTCACTAGCCTGAACATACAATAAATCTCACAGTTCCACCCGAGTGGTATGATCTGTACTAGCATACACCAACGGCACAACAAATTCCAGCAAACCATCTAAATGTGTCAACTCCAGAGACAGCATCTGTGATGTATCATACACCACTTCCACCTGATATTCATCCTCTACAAACACCCAAATTTTACCATTGAAATTATGCCAAGAAGAACCCATACTTAACCACAAACGATACTTGTCAATATGTCTGTAGTACTGAAACGGCTCTATTAGTGCAATAAATAAAAAATACTTATGCCTATACATATTTACCACTCTATCAAAGTCATGCTGAGAGTTGACAGACCTTATATTCCATATGAGTGAGCTATTCATTGGAAACCAGAGGTTTTGAAAACCATCCTCCTTGTTGACACCCCTTCGGCTGGCGGAGGAGCACTTTTATCTCTTTTTGCCCGAACCTGCTTGGCCTTCTTCTTCTGTGCCGCCACATGTTTAGGTGATGTATCACCCTTTTCAGCTGCAACAACATAATTCTGAGCCGTGGACTCAGTATCAAGCTCTTCATCATCACCAATTTCCACCTGCTTTTCAACCGGTTTGTCAAAAATATGTGTTAAAACTGGTGTAGGCTCAAAATTCTTTGCAACCAGTTGTGTTTTCTTATTTTTTGCACTATCGTAAGTTGCTTTCAACTCCTCCAGTTCCTTGTCAGTGGCTGGCCTACCCCTTGATAGCCCCGGGCTAGCGCTAACCACATCAAGCTGCTTATCAGCACCTCCCAAGCACTGCATACTGTAACTGCTCTTTGACAAGTGATTTCTTCATCTCTGAGGTCTTCTATTTAAGTGTATCTTGTCCTTGATTGTAGTAAATAGTACAAAAAAGTCGTTGATCAATATCAATTTTTTGAACTTGAGGTTTCAAAATATGGGCATAAGAGCTATTTGGATTGGTGTTTGGGGACGTTGTAGTAATGGGTGGGGTGGGGATGGACTGAGCAACCCCGAGAGGGGGCTGAGCAGCCACGACAACTTGCTATAGGCTGGCACGTGGCTTTCTCCTCAAAATCTCCAAAAAAATGGAGGAGAGAGAAGAGAGCTTTTTGACTAGTTACTTACTTAAGGATTGAAAAATGGTAGCAGTCACTTTATTCTTTGGTATAAAAAATAAATGGGCTTTTACACTATGTACCCTTAAAATTTAAAGTATTTACAAACCTTCCCATTAAAAATTACACTACCACTACACTACCCGAAGAAAGTACTTTTTAAAGGACGAGGAGGAGAGAGAAAATTGCTCTCGGCGTATGTTAAGCAAGGAATGCTATCGTGCGCCTAAAATAGTTTTCTTCAATCGCACGGCAATAACGACGACAATGGAGACGGAATCACGGACGGTGACGCCAACGACTGGAGTACCCCAACCCCTACCTCCATTACAATTGTTCTAATGGATGAAGGGGATGGGAAGTACTCCAACGGTCTTACAGAATCTAATCAAAGCATGCTGAAAAATCCTATAGCTATAACGAAGAGTATACCAACGATTGTGGCTCGAAAACTAACATACACGACAGGACCCGGAGGCAACAAAGGGGAAACGCCAGAGGTAACTCATAATCATATACCTATGCAAGGTATGAAACTTCAATACTATCCACCTAGTCTGAAAGAAAGGGTTAAGATAGTAAAGTTTAATGTAGCAGAAATTCAGGAACAGAGGAAGAAATAGAGTTATGCACTACTAGGGCATGTATTTGGTGACACTCCTCCATTTAAAGAGATTTTAAACTCCGTGTACGTTGTCTGGAATTTTGTTGCTACACCTAGAGTTTTCCTTCACGAGGATGGGTACTACATATTTCAATTTGAAAATGAACAGGATAGGGATGAGGTTCTACAAAGTGGTCCATACACTTTCAATCTTAGACCTCTCCTGCTTCAACAATGGGTTCCCAATTTCAAATTAGATAGAGATACGACTCGTGTATTGCCACTAGGGGTAAATTTCCCAAATCTACCGATTGAGTTTTGGACTGGGGAAAACTTGAGTCACATAGCCAGCTATATTGGAAAGCCTTTGTGTACTGACAGATTAAGAACTGAGGAGGAGCATGTGTCTTATGCTCGAATGCTTATAGAGTTTGATATAGCTCAACCCCTGCCTGAAAAGATGCTTATAGAGGATGTGAATGGCAAGCATTTGGAGCAGAAAATATCATATGATTAGAAACCCCTCATTTGTCAAGATTGTTTGCAACTAGGACATGAGACATGTACTTGTAAAGAAATACCTGAAGTCCCAGAAAAGAAAAGAAGAATAAGAAGAAGAAACAGAAGGAACCACAAGTTAATTGGATAGCAAAAAATGTTGATGAAGTTGTGCAAGTTTCTGAAGGTATTACACAAGAGAAGCCCAAGGCAGCAATGCAAGAAGATATACAGTAGGGTAATAAACCAAATGTGAAGGATACTCACATAGCAGAAACAGCTAGACAGAAGCAATCAGAGATGCCAAAGCAACCATCACCACCAAGCAATGTGGGAGAAATCCTAGAGAATAGATTCCACATACTGAGTATAACCGAGGGTGAACAATTAAAGGGCCCTAAGTAGCCCTTGCAGAAAAATCCCCCATAATTATTTGTGCTTGGAGCATCAGAGGGCTAAACAAGCTCTTTAAGTAGAAGGAGCTCAAAACCTTCTTGTTGCATAATAAAGTAAATTTAATAGGATGCTTAGAAACAAAAATAAAACAAAGGAAGGCTGATGAAGTGAAAAGGAAAATGAGAGATGAATGGTCTTATTATTGTGATTATACTGTAGAATCAAGAGGCAGAATTTGGCTATGCTAGAAACATCTGACTGTCAAGATCCATATTGTGCTAGCAAGACCACAACAGGTTCACTGTTTTTTTGAGGATAGAGGATCTCTATTCAAAATCTATGTAACATTATCTATGGGTTGAATACAGAAATAGGAAGACTGGACATATAGAACAATTTGAGAGCAATATCCTCAACTATGAATGAAACCTGGTTAATCCTGGGAGACTTCAACACTATGCTAATAACTAATGACAGGATTACTGGGGCACCACTACAAACTTCAGAGTTAAGAGATTTTTAGGAATGTATCACTAATATAGGGGTGGTACTAATAACAAGAGAGGAGCAGCTAAAAGAATATATGGTAGAATCGACTGGAGTTTTGGGAACCCACAATGGTTTCTGCAATATGGCCACATTGAAGCCTTGTTTGGAGAACCTGAATACTCTGATCATTCTCCTATCCTACTCAATACAGCTACACAAGTATCCAAGAAGCAAAGTCCTTTCAAACTACTCAATGTATTACTACAACAACATAATTTCTCGGAGTTAGTACATGACACATGGGCTCAGCAAATTCAAGGATGCCATATGTACAGTGTCTGGCACAAGCTGAAGCAAATAGGAATGCAAGCCAAGCAACTAAGCAGACAAATGTCCAAATGGAAAGCACTATTGAAGAGTTGAGAGACCAGCTGTACATAGTACAAAGAGAGCGGAGTACCGATATGTTCAACCAAAATTTGATTACTGAAGAGAATATGGTGATGCTAAATTTGGAGAAATGGGTTGAGACAAATGAAAAGGTGTTGAGACAGAAGTCAAGAGCTACTTGGATTCAGCATGGAGATGCCAATTCAAAATTCTTTCATGCTCACATGAAGGCTAGACAAGCAAGCAACAACATAGCCTCTATTCTAAATGAGCAAGGGGTTAGATTAACAGAGCCAGCTATGATAGAACAAGAATGTTTATCCTTTTTCAGGAAACCCTTGGGTTCTTCAGCAACAGAAATGCCTTGTTTGCATCTTACTATTGCAGAAGATGGACATGTTCTGATACTTAACCACCAACAGATGCTGATTCAAAAAGTAACAAAGAAGGAGATATCACGGGCTGTGAAAGCTCAACCAAAAGACAAATCATCTGGGGTGGATGGATTCCCTGCTGAGTTCTTTCAAGAGTACTAAACATTACTGAGGGATGAGGTAACAAATGCCATGATTCAATTCTTTCAAAATGGCAAAATGCTTAAGAGTATAAACTGTGTCGCTGTTTTTTTAATACCCAAAGTACCTAGTCCAAACTTTGTGAAGGAACTCCGACCAATTTCATGTTGCACAATAATATACAAGGTAATTTCTAAAATCCTAACAGCTAGACTACAACTAGTAGTGGATTATCTTGTTATTTCTTCACAATAAACTTTTATTAAAGGAATGAGAATCCTAGATAATGTGTTGATAGCTCATGAATTGGTAAAGGGGTATGGGAGGAAGCAGGGGCAGATGCAGGATTTGAAGATTGTGGGTGCCACTTGCCACAAAGACTAGGAAGGGCGGGTCGCATCCGATTGTTAGGGTCGGGTCGGATCGTTCAGTCTTTTGTTACTTCGATTATCTTTAATTCATTTATCCATTTAATTTTATATTATGGAAAATCAATACAAAAAAATCATGAAAGAGCGTCACAATTAGAAAATTTGCTTAAATATAGCTTAATTACTGTATTTTCTTGATTGACAAAGCTAATTAACCTTCAATAATCTTGTGTTACTTTATTCATCTTAATCGTTAAGTTTTATAGCAATTCCTCGCATAAAAATAATTTCAAATTTATCATCTATGAGAATTCACTCAAAAATCAACTAACAAATATTACTCAATTTATTCTCCAAAAAAAAAACTATAATTTAGTTGAAATTAATTCAAGTTATTTAACAAAAAATTTTGGTCATAAAAAAATATTATAGTAAAAATAAATTAAAGAAAGCAACAACAAAAAGAAATAAAGAAGAGGAAGAGAGAGAGAGAGAGAGAGAGAGAGAGAGAGAGAGAGAGAGAGAGAGAGAGAATAAAAGGGAAAAAAGAAAAAGGGAAAAAGAAAAGAAAGAGATGCCTATTGCCTAGGGGTAGGTGGGAGTAGTGTTGTGTTCTAACCGTGTAAAGAACTAAAAGAAGTCTTGTTGGGGGGATTCGAACCTGAGTATTCTAGGCAAAAGCTTGACCACTAGCACCAAGGCGACCTTTAGTGAAGTGGGTGCTAATTTTACTAATTTGCAGTAATTTTTATATGAATATACCTATATATACAAAGTCTCGATCGAAGCTACCGGGTGCCGTGGCACCCCCTACCAACCACATAAATCCACCCCTGGGAGGAAGGGTGTGTCACCAAGATGTATTATCAAAGTAGACATAAGGAAACATACGACTCTGTAGAATGTAGTTTTTTGCAAATGACACTGACTGCTTTTGAATTTCCACACAAGTTTGTCAACTGGATAATGGTTTGTGTTTCAACTGTCAGCTATAGACTATTGATCAATGGGAACTTGACAGAGGCATTTCAGGTAACAAAAGGACTCAGGCAAGGGGATCCAATGTCCTCCTATCTGTTTGTTTTAGTGATGGAATACCTCCATAGAACCTTGATCCAACTAAGAAACAACCCTATTTTCAATTATCACCCTATATGTGAAAAAATGAAACAAGCACATATATGTTTTGCAGATGATATGCTATTGTGCTGCAGAGCTGATAAAGAGTCCATTAACCTTCTTCTCAAAGCTTTCAATCACTTTTCAGAAGTGTCAGGACTGCAAGCAAATATGGAAAAGAGTGCATTATACATTGTTGGAGTGCCTACTAATTTTATAGAAGAAATTGTCAATGAGATGCAATTCACACTGGGAGAGCTGCAATTTAGATATCTTGGAGTTCCCTTATCCTCCAAGAAACTCAATATCCACCAATGTATGCTCTTAGTGGAGAAGATTATCTAAAAAATAAGATGTTGGACATCCAAACTCGTGTCCTATAGTGGTAGGGTGCAATTGATAAAAAGTGTCCTGTTTGAGGTTCAAACATACTGGGCACAAGTTTTCCTACTACCAAAGAAAGTGTTACACATGATAACAAATGCTTGTAGAAACTTCTTTTGGACATGAACAAATGATTTCTCAAAAAGAAATTTGGTGTCATGGGCAAAGGTGTGCCTACTAAGATCAGTTGGAGGGTTAAATGTCCCAAATTTCTATAGTTGGAACAAAGCAGTAATAAACAAATTATTGTGGGCACTGTCATAGAAGAAGGGTACCTTATGGGTTCAATGGGTGTACAATTTCTACATCGAGAAGCAAAGACTTGAAAACTATGAAAAGTCCATCCCATGCTTGCTGAATTGTCACGAAAATATTTGAAGCAAGAGACTAGTTTGCACCAAGGAATCAAAATAAATACTGACAAAGTATACAACTTAGGGTAAATTCTGCATTAAGAAATGTTACATAGGTCTCATTCCACATATGCAAAAGGTCTACTGAATAGTAGCTATTATGGTGAAGAATATAATGTGCTACCAAAATATCAGTTTATACTGTGGTTAGTCATTCTAAATAGGCTGGCTACTGTTGATAGATTCACCAAATGGGGAATAAATGTAAGTCATGACTGTGTAATGTGTGAAACTCAGAAAGACGAATCCTTATACAATTTGTTGTTTGAGTGTGAGTTCTCAAGAAGCATCTGGCAAACACTCCTATAATGGATGGGCTTACATAGACAGATCAAACCATGGGATGAAGAGGTCAACTGGATATCTCAAATAGTGAAAGGGAAGAGTGTTCGAGCTAACATTCTGGGCTTCTTGTTTTCAGCTACGGTTTACCATATCTGAATAGAACGAAACAACAGAAGGTTCCAAGATAAAAAGAAGACTCTAAGTGCAGATTATTAGAGAAATTGGTTTAAAACTGCATATAAGAGGACAAGGTATTTGTAAATGGATAACTGCATTAGAGATGCTAAGAGAGTACCCTGTCTAGACAGTTACTTCATTGTAATAATGGAAAAGGGTCAAATATACCGTCGAACTATTTAAATTAGACCAAATATACCCTCCGTTTGAAAAGTGTATCAAAAATACTCATATCGTCCAAGTATTGGGCCAAACTTGCCCTTATTCCTAACGATTGTACACAAAATTATTTTTTTATATTAAGTAAGGGTGACATGGCTTGCCACATAGGCATAGCACATAAGCCACCCATTTTTTCCTTTTTAAAAAGTTGGTCATCTTCTCCAACAATAGAAACCGTAGATTCTCTTCCTCCATTGAAGTGTTGTTCTTATGGAAACTTTCTTCTACTTATGTCATTATAGTAGACTTTACTATGTGCACGGCTCAACTACAATGCGAATGGAAAACAAAGAGGCAATACTATGTGTTGTACACGCAGAACAAGATTGAGAGAGTATTATAAGGAGATGCCCAATTATCATTCCTTTGCATCTCACATCCATTTTTACAAACGGTAGCAGCACAAGAAAAATAATGTTGGATAGCATTTTCTCTAATATAAAATTTTGAGTTACAAATGAATCTCCAAAACAAAGCTATAAATAGAGTGCAATTTTATAGTCATTTTATCCTGTAGGTTTGGCAAAGAACTTCCACCACAAAGTTGGGTTGATGATCAACCATTTAGCATACAAGATTATACCAAATTGTGAACATAAAAGAACATATATACAAAATCGTGAACATAAAAGAACATAGCAGACTAGAACTTCTTTATTAGATTACCAAATTTCCACCAACATATGGCTTCTCCTTCCTTAAAATTGTGGTTTCTCTTTCTTAAAGTGTACCCAAGCTCTGAGGGTTAAAATCACCTCTCCAATGGTGAGATACAGGAAGAAGGTTGGATTGACGGGTATTTGGGGCGGGTCAAGTGCATTAGCGGGTTTTAGTTTTTCCACCTAGGATATTATTTAATGGGGGTACTTGAGTGTATTTATGATGTGGAGCAACCCTTAAACAAAAGGGTAGGTTTGGCCCAATACTCGGACCGTAAGGATATTTTTGATACACTTTTTAAACGGAGGGTATATTTGACCTAATTAAGATAGTTCAAGGGTATATTTGACCCTTTTTCGTTGTAATAATAAATAAGAGAGAGAAGTTATTAGAGGATCAACCGTAGAGTCCAAAAAAGGTTGACTTGTATTCATGGATATTGGTTGAATAAAATTATTTTTATTTGACCCAAAAAAAAAATATCCATGAAATTAAAAGTATTTACCCAACCTACTCATTTATTATTGTATACTTTTGTTAAACCTTATGTGTGTATACCTTTATAGTATACTACATAAATAATGATATACAAGTTTGGATGAGTTGGACAGGTAAATAGTTTATGATTAGAGCTGATAAATATAAAACTTATAGGTAGAGACGGATAAATATTTTGATTTTGAGAATTTTCATAAAGCTCCTAAAAATAAATGCTAGTTACACCTCCCAACAATTGAATAGGTAAAATATGGGCTCACATATGTGTACCTGTATCATCTTTTAAGAAGATACTGTAATTCATATCGTGGTACTTGGTTTTGAGTATAGTGGGGTTAGATTTGGGGTTGCGATTTATCTTCTTAAAGGACATTATTTTACTTAAAAACAAAAGAGACGAGAAGTAAACTAGTAAAGTACAATAAGAAATCAAAATATAAAAACAAATGATAAAAAAGAGCATCGAGGTGAGAAGAGAATGTGGCCAGGGATTTGAATGAGTTGTAGGAGGTGCCAAATGATATTTAGCAATAATTGTACTTTATATTTTACGAATATAAAATTGTCATTTACTAGTAATAATTTACAGATTCATACTTAAAGACAAAACTATGTAATTAGACATCTCACTGTAGTAAGTAATTTTTATTTTCTTGTACATTGTTAAGTTATGTTGGACCATAGGTGATAGTAATTTAATAGGTCGGTATTTCGATACACAAAATATATCACATTCATTTAGAATTTACGAAGGCCGCACTTCAAGAGACATGAAGTATGCAAGCAACTTAAAGCTGCATTAATAATTATTTTCACAATTCAAATTTGTAACTTATAGATTACACAAAGACAACTTTATACCTTATTCTAAGCTCCCGTTTGGACATAGTTTTTGGAGGCATTTTTTGAGAGTTTTTGGACTAAAAAGTGTTTGTTTATGCTTTTTGAGCAAAACTTGTCCTAAAAACTCCCAAAAACTCAAAAACTGGTATTGAGCTGTTTTTGGGCCAAAAACTAACATTTACACATCAAATTTCGCTCCCGTTTGGACATAATTTTTGGAGTCATTTTTTGGGAGTTTTTGGGCCAAAAAGTGTTTGTTTATGCTTTTTGAGCAAAACTTGTCCCAAAAACTCAAAAACTGGCATTGAGCTGTTTTTGAGCCAAAAACTAACATTTACATATCAAATTTCATTTTCATAAGAGCTCAAAGACTCTTTTGAGCCAAAAAAATTGTTCCCAAAAAGTATGTCCAAATACTTTTTCATTTTCATATCAAATTTCACCCAAAAAAAATTTCCCCAAAA
This sequence comes from Petunia x hybrida, assembly GCA_037355625.1. Taxonomy (NCBI): domain Eukaryota; kingdom Viridiplantae; phylum Streptophyta; class Magnoliopsida; order Solanales; family Solanaceae; genus Petunia; species Petunia x hybrida. The sequence continues at coordinate 611,813 of JBBBVM010000165.1, forward strand.
TTATTTAGGAATCTATGTCCAAATGCTAGCTTCATTTCCATAAGAGCTCAAAGGCTCTTTTGAGCCAAAAAAATTGTTCCCAAAAAATATGTCCAAACACTTTTTATTTTTATATCAAACTTCACCCAAAAAATATTTCCCAAAAAATATTTGTCCAAACGCTAGCTAAGGACCCGTTTGTCCATCAAAATTTTTTTGCTTTTTTTTAAAAAGATTTTGAAAAACATGTTTGTCCATGAAATTTTGTGATTTTTTCAACTTTTTTTTAAAAACAGGTTTTGAAAAACCAAAAAGTGGTTTGGAGCACTTTTTCAAGTTTTTTTCAAAAATTTTTTTTTTCTCCTCTCACAAAACTCTACCTTTTTTCCAAGTGAAATGTATGTCCAAACACAACTTCAACTTCCAAATACCATTTTTCAACCCAACTTCAAAAGCTCTTTTTTCAAATATTTTTTTAAATCTATGGCCAAACGGCCACTAAGTCTCCAATAGTATTTCATAGGTCAACTTGCAATATTATATGTTCCCTCCTCTCTATTTCCACGCTGCGTGTTAGTAGTTGTCAACTTGCAAGAACCCCCGCGTAAATAACAGTCAAAGTGAACACAACTCTCTTTGACACCTTCTTCTCTTCCCAAAGACTCCATATTTTTTTCAACTTCTCTAATCTTTACAATCAAACCATGTATCGTTCATCAAGTTCCACACGAGTTTCTGATGAATTCTTTTTTCCAAATACAAAATCAATAGAAACTGAAGAGTTACCAACTTTTAATCCTCAATCACACGTTGCTAAAAAGGAAAGAAATCGTCTCAGATCTGCTGAAATGCTGTTCACCTTATCCCTTTGATTTTGGTTCTTTCTGCTATTATTTTGTGGGTGTTCTCTAGCCCTGGTAATTTTTATTAAAACCCAACAAAATCTTAGTCTTGTATTTTGATTCTGCTGATTTATTTAATTTTTTTTTTTTAAATGATGTGTAGATTCGGTTTATTCATTGTACAGCTGATATTATATTGACCCGTATGGGTATATATACTTCACCCTTTTTTTTTTGGTTGTAATGTTGACAATCTTGTAATGGAAATAATAAGATGGAAAATTAGATGTTTGAATATTTATCCATTTGCTTATTCTTGCATATTTTTTCGAGATGGTGGGATGAATGAGATTACCCCATTCTTAACCAGAGGTCTCGGGTTTGAGCCCACGTTCTCCATTTCCGCGAGTGTTTATTGCTTCCCCTTTAATAGCCCTACGCGGCACGAATTCGGATTAGTTGGGCTAGTTAATATCGGATACTGGATGGTTAAACAAAAGAAAAAAGAAAAAGGAGTTTGACATTTTTATACAATCTCTTTGAACATCCCACTTTGACTAAAGTTGGATTCATCAACAAGATAGGGGAAAAAGAGAATTGCTTCTCTATGATGCTTTCGTGGTCCTTTTCCTTTTCCCTAAAGAGAATGAGAAGAATCTGATCTTTTACTTGTAGGAGAGACATTAAGACCTGCAGTTTTTGTTTTGGTTTAACCATCCAGTATCTGAAGCCCACCGGTTTTGACTAATTCAGCTTCACGCCGATTCTTTTTGTTATTATTAGTAAGTACATAGGATCTCTGGATGTACATTCATTTTTGGGGTTCTCTATTGTCTGTATTTGAAATGAAATTGGAGCTTAGTGTTTGTTTTGTCCCACATTGAACCTTTGACTAGGCTCCCAGCTTTCTGCTTGCTAATGTGTTAACAGGAGTATCTCAGTTAAGTTCTGCTAGCTAGATTACCACCTTTGTTACTAATGTGTTAACATGAGTATAACATTTGTTGTAGTTTATACTGCCAAGTGCTAGGTTCTCTCTAACTTTTCCCAGTTTTATTGGACCATAAAGGTTAATGTTATCTGTGCCACCATTTGTTCTGAATGAGAAAAATAGCTTATCACTACCAATTTGTTGTTAAGACATATTTCTATCCCGCACAGCAGTTACTATGGTGAATAAAGCTGATTCAATTGTTGCCAGAATCAACATTGCTGTGACTCAAGCTGAAATCAGAGGAGGCAGTTCAAAGAGCAGTTTCATATCAAAGCCGGAGCCAGAGAACGTTGATCCGACTGATAATTCCATAGGTCAAGATAATAACGAATCTGAAGGATGACAGAATTTGAAGTTCGATTGCTAGTATAGACATCATTGATCATGGTTCTTTTGTTAACTTAGTGGAATTGAGTTGTATACAACATTTATAGGTGACATCTTACTGTCAGTGTTGGAAAAAGCCAATGATCGTCCCAGAGCACTAGTATAGAAGAAAGTGTTATAGTGAAAGGTTTTCCCTTTTGTACTCTACTATTAGATTGGATTATGCTGAAGCATATTCTGAATTCTTATACAGAAGCATAAACACAGCTATTAGCAAGTTTCTTGTTATAAAGTTTGAATCACAAAACATGACTGCTTTACTTTAAAATACACTCTGCCTACTGTAATTCAGGGAAAATATTATTGGAAAGCTATTGCTATGTTTCCCTCTCTCAAAAACTAATCTTTGCTTCTTGTAGTTTGCTCGAATTCATAATTGGTATGTTTCGTGATTGTTCGGGGATTAACCAGCTTGGACACAATGATGTTATCTCTAATAGAACATATCAGTTTATTCTCAGACTGCAGCAGTGCTCCCACACGATTTGCCAGAACAGTTAATGGAAAGACTCGGCGCCATCTTTCACTTTCATATGCTTTGAATGCATCCTCCACAGAAATATGTTTGGACTTCATTGCTTCTGCTAGCTTTTTTGTCAAAACTACTGAATCCTCTAATGCACAACAAGCACCCTGACCAATGTTGGGTGTCATGGGATGCCATGCATCTCCAGCAAGCACAATCCTTCCACTAGAAGCTGGAGGACTTATTAAGGGCCAAAGCCATCTGTCGTAAAGGGAATTTCTCGTTATTGTGTCGTCTGCTGTATGATTAATCAGGTTTACCATGTTCAATGGCCAATCTTTAATGAGCTCTTTAGCCTGCTGTCTCAAAAGAGATGGATCTGTGATCCTTGGACCTGCCAAGAGACCCACAAGTTGGAATGGTGTTAACAGAAATGACATGATAGCCAGTTAGGCATAGTGGCCTAGCCAGAAATTCTAACAAGGGAATTCAAAAACATTACACTAAAAGTCTTTCTTATGTAAAGGTGATTCAACCAGTTATAGATGTAAATAACTTTTTTACCTATATATGCACTATATTTTTCCAGCAAAGAGGATTCTATTGGAACCCCTTCCGCTATATTTAGCTCCAGTATTGGTCGGGCAGCCATGCATATGTGGGGACGAGTGTATAAATGGTTAGCGAGTTAAAGTTACAACCAGTTGAGCCTCAGTTAGTTTATGCAGACAATTTCTTGCTAAAGTTGCATTTGATATATTTCAGCTTCATATAGGTCCTATATGTATGTCGTTTCTGTATTGGGCACATTACTGAGTTGAGTACTATGAGCATAGTAGCTGTATACTTTGTTGCATTTTGGGAGATGACCGCCGGATACTAAGTGGATGTTTGCCTCGACCAGTGCCCCTGCCCTACTTTAAAGGGTAACATACAACTTCCACTATACAAGTGCATAGCAGGAGCCAGCCCATAAGCGAGTCTCTATTGTTACAACTGGTGCCATATCGGAACCATTTGCTGTCAATAACATGGGGTAACAACCCCAGACGAATAGAACAAAACTGGAACCCTCTCATATGCACATGAGGCATATTCATTCCTGATTCTTTTGGCACAGTTGTGGGAATAATGAGTTCTGACATTTAAATTCACAAGTAGTTTGTATTTTACAAACTAGTTATCTTTCACTACTAATGGAGCATATGACCATAAATAGTGAAGAGATGGACCTTATAGTTTCTATGAAGTATATACCTGGAGATGAGCTGTTGTAGACGATAAACCAATAAACCTTGGTTTTAGAAGCAGGAACAGATCCTGCACGCAATCCTCTTCCATAGGTGTAGTTTACTCTTTGTTCATATGGATGTCCTTCAGGGAAATATCCTAGGCCTCGGAAACAAATATGCCCTGCATACTTAGGCTCTGCAAATCCCATCCACTTAGCCGTTGGTGACCAGACACCATCACAAGCGATCACCACCTATTAAGAGTGTTGAAGATAAAATATAAGTAAATAAAATTGTAGTCCGTACGGCTTAAGCTTTTAAATGAAATGGTCGCAAAATTCTATATGGTATAAGAGCAGTCAAAGGTCCTGAAACCAATATCATCAAAGTAGAAAGACAAAATGAGATCAGAAGTCCACTATCCAGTCTTACATAAGTTGAAGTTGAATTAGAAATATTGCATCAACAAAATCCACACTACTACACTAAATTTACTTGTGGAAAGCAAGGATACAAATAAAATTTTCTCTTACAAGTTAGAAAGAGCTCTATGCAGAAATGGCTGGCAGATTTACCTCAGCAGATAATCGAGTTCCATCTTCAAGTTGCAATAATGTATCACCATTTTCACTTGTTTCCATCTTTGCCAACTTTGAGGAAAAAGAAATAGCATCTGGTGGTAGCTTACTAGCCAGTGTTTCAAGTAAGACTCTCCTCTCCACGACCCGGAGTTCTTGGCTGTTCCATTTTCATGAATCAGTAGAAGACAGGGTAATATCAAAAAGATCAGTTAGAAAGGACTATCACCATTGACCATTACCTTTTGTCCTCATCTTTGAATCCGAATGAGGTCAACTCCTTTCCATCATCTGTTTTTATAACTATCCTGCAAAGAACCTCATCTTCAGGTTTAATAGTACTGGTTAATTGAGAGATGCAAAGTTGTATGCTAGTCTCAATGATTCACATTGCATGTTCCATTGATTCTTTCATTTTATTACGCTTGATTTTGTTCTTCGAACAGAGATCCCACTGTTAACGGAGTATATTCTTATCAAGATTGAAACATCACTATATAGTTTCTATTTATGAAATTGGAGCATAATTCAAAGGTAAAGCTAATTTGGTTAGACAACTTAATACACTTGTTCAAAAACATTGACTTACAAGTTTGTTTTGGTCAGCCAAACTTCAACTAGTTAGTTGTAGGGATCACTTAAACTTGCAACAAATTGAGGGGAAATGGACATGATAAATAGGTAAAAAATGTTGTTGGGAGAGAAAATAATAAATTTAAGTTACATTATGAAAATACGTTTTGGTAATTGAAAGCAATAGTTTTGGTAATTGAAAGCAATAGTGTTACACATACATTAGTTTAAGTCGTGCTTCAACCAATGCTCAATATATATGACCAAATAAAATATCATTGCCCTAACTTATTTGAGACTGAGACCTGATTGTTGTTATTGTAAATAAGCAACGGATTTGGATAACCTAATTAAAGCAGCTCATTTGTATGACCATACCCTTGAATTTCAAGAAACTGACTCCTGAGTTCATCACCTACTCCAATAGCATCAAGTGCTTTCCATCCATTTTTAGAAAGTGTAATTGAACTTCCTTCAGTTCTCAAGGACTCAGCTTGCTCAAGCACCAAGCTTCTAATACCAAGCCTATATAATAATAAAAACGTCACAATCATTAACATTTACCAAAAAAAAAAAAGGAAAAAGAATCTTTTGGAAATGATTACAAAGTTGATTTAATTTACCTTTGAAGTGAAACAGCAGAAGCAAGGCCAGCAATTCCTCCCCCTACTATTACAACATTTTCTTTTCTATCATCAGTTTTAGCAGTTAAAGTTGAAACAGACATGGTTCTAACTCTTACTCTGGGTATTAAGGATATTGTTCTTTGAAAATAACTAGACATGTTAGAAGAAGAAAAAGATACGCGACACTTAGCATGCTGTAGAATCAAAGAGATCATTAAAGCCATACTTTTTAATTCGTTGGAGACAAGAAAGACTAAAGTGAAAATAGATATTCAAGAGGTTTATGGGAAGACCAATTGTGGTCTGTGGACCTCTAATGACTTGAGTGAAAATGCAAGTTGAGCGTGTATATATGAGTAAATGTATAAGACTCTTTCTTTCTGTTCTTACAAGCCGTTTGGCCATAGATATCAAAAAGTTTTTAAAAATAGTTTTTGAAGTTGAGTTGAAAAATTGTATTTGGAAGTTGAAGTTGTGTTTGGACATGAATTTTATTTGAAAAAAGTTGAAGTTTTGTGAGTGGAAAAAGTAGATTTTTTGAAAAACTTGAAAAAGTGGTCAAAAGTACTTTTTGGTTTTTCAAAAACTATTTTGAAAAAATCTCCAAAAATTGACAGTTTTTCATGGGCAAACATATTTTTCAAAACCCTTTTGAAAAAAAACAAAAAACTTTTTATGGACAAACGGCTCCTTAGTTGTGTCACTTTCTTTCATATATAATTAATACGGTCATATAAAATGAGCGAGTACTTTGCTTTTTTATTAACATTACGACTAAGAATAGTCTTCCCTTTGTTCGAGTTGGACACGACTTGTCTCGCGAAAGTTCGCCGTGATAGTCACCACGATTTTCCATGTTCCACTCATATTGACTGTCGCCACTGTCCACCCAATTAATTGTGGATTAATAGGAGTATTAACTAATGAAAAATCGACAAGTACGTAAAGCTAACATTATTAGAATTCTAGAGAATTAAGACGCTATAACAGAAAAACAAAACTCATTCACATAACATTTTGTAAATATACATATATTTTATTCATTAGAAAAATTAAAGAAGATACTATGAGTTAAGCATAGCATAAGAGGTCGTTTGGTATGGTGTAAAAGAAGAATTAGTCATGGTATTAAATAATATATGGTCTAATCCCTTGTTTGGTTGCTATTTTCCTTCCATGTATAAGCAATTTATGTATTAAGTTATGGGCGAAAATCATTTACTCCCCCAACTTTGCTTTAAAATCAAACCCCCCCCCCCCATTATGGACAGTTGTCATTCTCCCCCATTTATCTCAATTGACTTTTAAAAAGCCTACTTTAGCCTTTTGATTATCATACGTTTATATTTTTATTATCTGATATTTTATTTTATGCGATGGACTTATCTATATAATGAATAAATACTATTTTCAAACGAAAAAATAGTGAGAAATGACAATCAAGCATATAAGTAATGACGTTCAATGTAATAAATGAGAAAAATACAAAAGCTAAGATAAATATAATTTACTTGTATCAGCAATTTTATTAATTAAAATAAAAACTAAAATACTAATATATTGCACGATAAAAATTAAAATGGAGTGTCCTTCATAAGCATATAATTAATGTGTGCAACACAAAAAGTAAATAAAAAATATCAGTTGATCTATAATAAATTTCAAAATATTATCCATTTACACTTTAAATGAATTTAAATTAAAATTATATAGTCAAAACTCAAAAATTTATATAGATGCTAAAAAATAATAGAGTAAATTTTTAGACAAATAGAGACACCCCTCCCCCACCATGCAAGTATATGTATCCCACCCACATATTGAGAGAGAGAGAGAGATTACATACATACTTGATGCACTTAAAACTAAAATAAAAATTATATAATTAAAATAGTGGTAGATTTTGTAATAAATTTATATTATCCTATTTATTATGATAATGAACATAAATTAGTATGATAAAATAAAATATTATCTTTAATTATAGGTAAAAAAATCTTTGTTAAAAAATCAAATATAAAAATATATATTACGTAGATGGGGGATAAAAAATATTAAGGGCAAATCAGACATTGTGTTGGGTAAAGGGGGAGATTGACTATTGTTCATAATTGAGGGGGGAGTTTGATTTTTAAAGCAAAGTTCGGAGGTGTAAATGATTTTCACATATTAAGTTATACATGAATTATGGTATTATTTTATCTCACCTCCTATATGGGATAAGTAATCCATGTATTAGTAATACATGGATAACATCAACTTGACAAAAGTAACCTTCTTTCCAAACTATTTTCTTCCTTTGGATCTTTTTTTATTTCTTTAAAGGCTCAAGGTTATAATTGAAAATAAAAATTAATCCAACTTAAATTCAAATAAATTATTTAAATTATATACCCTATATCTCATTTTTAATACAATGTACCAAAAATAAACAATCCCTGCATTATTAATCTATGTATTATTAATTCATGTATTAGTAATTCATATACTACTAATCCATATATTGTTAATCCATGTATAACTTGTTTATCTACCAAATATAACTGATAAGGTTCATTTGAATTTTAAACTTGTACATATCCTTTTGAATTATCAGCTTTACATTTGTATTATAAATACATATACGTCATATGCCAATAGATACAAGAGGGCTTTCATATTATTTCTTCAATTCGGTATCAAGAGCTAATGGCATCTCCCACGTTCTCTTCCGCTCAAAATTCCGCTCAAACTCCTTCGCTTTCTCCTTCTTTTGGCGTACCTAGTCCTCCTCCCATCATCTCCAACGTAAAAGGTTTTGTTCCTATTGAACTTACATACCAAAACTATCTTACTTGGAAAAAGGTATTCATTACTGTTCTACGGAGTCATAATTTTCTTCCTCTAGTTGATGGTTCAGTTCCTTGCCCATCTTCGTCTCCGAAAGAATACCGTTTGTGGATTCAATGCGACACTATCGTATTGAGTTGGATCCTAGCAACCCTTTATCCCCCGTTCTTGAAACTTTTCTCAACTACGCATGTGAATCTTCTAAAGAAGCTTGGGACACCTTAGCATCTCGTTACCTTGATCAAGTGTCATCCTCTACTATTCATTTAAAATCAAAATTTCAAAACTTCAAAAAGGGTGCTTTTTCAATGGAAGATTATCTCCAACAATTGCACTCCCTCGCTTGCTCTATTCGATCAATTGGAAAATTAATCACAGATGAAGATCTTATGACCCGAGCATTACAAAGGTTGCCTTCTTCCTATCGCACTTTTGTTTCTGGACTAAATGCTCAAGGTTCTCTGCCCTCCTTTATTTCATTGCGCCCTCTTCTTCTTACTGAAGAAGCACACATTACCACCACCACTCAAGTAGACTCCAACTCTCAAACAACCATTCTTACATCAGTTCAAGGTCGTCCTTCATCTACAGACAATTTCTCTATTGTTGTCCGGTATAATTCTTCTCACACAAAAGGAAACAATGGTGGTCGAGGGCGTGGTAAGAATAATAAGCAACCTGGTTGGGGTCGAGGATCTTCTTTTCAGTAGTTCCCTCGACCTTACACCTCTCAATGGAACTCTTTTTCGCCATCACCATGACCTAACTCATTTGGTGCAGGTGTCTTAGGTCGTCTTCCTTTTGCTCCATCTACACAATGCCAAATATGTCATCACTTCAATCACACAGCTCTAGAATGCAGGAATCGTTTTCATTATTCTTTTGTGCCAAACTTTGTGCCTAAGTTGTTTGCCGCCATGAGTTTGGAAGAAGTACAACCCTCTGTGTGGTATCCTGATTCTGGTGCTTCGGCACATATGACTAATGATCCTACACTTCTTACTTCTTCTTCTTCTTATTCAGGTGCTTCACAGGTTATGGTTGGCAATGGTACATTACTTCTCATAGCTTCTGTTGGATTCTCTACTATTCCGACTTCTTCGCGACCTCTTGTTCTTCGCAATGTTTTATATGTTCCTTCCTTAAAGAAAAATCTTTTGTCTATTCAACGTTTGTGTAATAATAATGATTATTTCATCGAATTTACTAATTGTGGTTTTTTTTGTTAAGGACAAGAAGACAATTCAAGTGTTGCTCCACTATAGTAACTCGGGATATCTCTATCCTCTTCATATTGCCAAGTCTAAATCTTCTCCTCTAGCACTAGCGAGCACTGTTTCTTCTTCATTGTGGCACCAGCGCTTGGGACATCCTGGCCAAAAATCTCTTGCAGCCTTAGTTAATAAAGGACTAATTGATTATAGTTCTTCTTTTTTGAATAATCATTGTAATGTTTGCCACTTAGGCAAACAATCAAGACTACCATCTTCCATTTCTAGTAATAAAGCCATGTTTCCTTTTCAATTAGTTCATTACGATGTTTGGCAAGCACCATTGAATTCAAATTCTGATTTTAAATATTACATCGTGTTTCTCCACGACCATACTAAGTTCTCTTGGATTTATTTAATGCGTGAAAAATCCGAATCATTCGATAAATTCAAGGAGTTCTATATTATAGTCCAAAATATATTTGGTTGCTCTATATCTTATTTTCAATCTGATGGTGGCAAAGAATACACTAATCGTATGTTTTCTTCTTTTTTCAAAGAGCATGGAATTGCTCATCGTTTTCCTTGTCCCTATACTTCCACTCAAAATGGCCACGTTGAATGCAAGCACCGCCACATCGCAAACATTATTCATTGTCTTCTATTTCAAGCTTCTGTTTCTTTTAAATTTTGGGGAGATGCAGCTTTGTATGCTGTCAATCTCATTAATATTACTCCGTTGCCTAATTTAGGTTTTATTTCTCCATATGAAATCCTGTTTGGTCAGTCCCCAAATTACGATATGATTAAAGTATTTGGTTGCCTTTGTTATCCATTCACTGCCACTGTTAATGTTAATAAATGTACCCCGCGCTCTACTTCGTTCGTGTTTTTTGGAACATCTCCCAACCATAAAGGATTCAAGTGTTTTGATCTTGTCACATGTATAGTTATCGTATCTAGAAATGTCCAGTTTGTTGAGGATATGTTTCCTTTCAAGTCTTTGTTTCCTGCTTTTTCTCAATCTGATTCCATATCTATTTCTCCTACTTGGGATCCTGGGAGTACTTCTCCGCATTATTCTCAACTTTTAGTTTCACCTTCTAATCCTATAAATTTGATTCCCACTTCTTCAGGGTCAACAACTTTATCTACATCTCTTTCTAGTGATATGCCAACTCATCAATCTCAATTAGTTTCCAGACCTTATCCTACCTCACGTGATACTCCTGTATCTAATCAATCTTTAGCTCACCCTTTGAATTTTATTTCTTCAAAACTTGTATCTAACTCTTCTATTCTAATTCATGTCTCAATCTCTCGCCCTTCTTCATTAACTTCTCATATTCACCCTTCGACTTCAAATGTCCAAGTTCTAGGACTCTTTCTTCTACTTCACCAACTTCTTTTGATCCTGTCAACAATCCAACTGTGTCTAACTCATCTTTGGCTTCACCAAATTCAACTTCTATGAATGACAATACAGTCCGTCCACTACCATCATCTAATCCTTTATCACACAACCATGTAATTGTTACTCGTGCAATGACTGGTTCACTTAAACCTCGAGTACTTCCATCATTTACAGCTTCCCTATCCACTTCTTTGTCTGAACAACAGTCCTTTGCTCAAGCGTCTAAAGACCCCCGTTGGCTCCATGCCATGAGTGAAGAATATGATGCCCTCATACTAAATCGTACATGGTCCACTGGTTCCATCCCCACCTAATGTAAATATAGTGGGAAACAAATGGGTTTTTCGAGTCAAGTACAAGGCTAATGGTGAGGTTGATAGGTTCAAGGCATGCCTTGTTGCTCAAGGTTTTTCTCAACAATAAGATTTGGATTACACTGTGGCTTTTGCGCCAGTCATCAAGATGAACATTGTTTGTTTGGTACTTTCTTTGGCATTGCAATAGGGTTGGTTCATGCACCAATTGGATGTGTCCAATGCATTCCTACATGGTGAGCTACTATAACCTCACTATGCATAAAAGGCAAGCATACAATTTCTAATAGTAAAAAGTATCATATCATGAACTATTTCTTATCGGGTCTTAAATGACAAATTGCAGCACATCTACCAACATCCACCAAAGAATCCAAATTAAGTTGGTAGTTGACCTTGTCAACAAGGGAGGACCTAGTGCATAGGATGTGGGTTTGATATTACCCAAGACACACCATTATTGAAGGACCAGTTTTTTCTATGTGTTCCTTTACTAGTTAAGTGCGAAATATGTAAAAGTAAGTAAATGAACACTGAATTTTAGCGTGGAAAAATTCCTTTGACTTGGGATAAAAAAATCACGACCTACTCTCTCAAGTAGGATTTCAACTTCACTATTTGAAAGACTCACTTGGTTACAAGACTTCCTTCTTACTAACCCAGGACTAACTCTAATCCTATAGTGACCCCTTTCACAATCAGTGAAGTTTCTCCAAGTACAAGACTTGAAAGATGTGTACTCTTACAAAGCTTCTATGAAAGAAAATAGTACAACTCGATAGATCCTAGTACAGATGAACTAAGACCAAGAACAATATAACTCAATCTAAGGAACATGTTCTTCACTTAGTTCCCTATAGCTAGACGACTGATCAAATACAATTTAGAATGACTTCAATGCTATAGCTCTAAACTCTCTGTATTTGTGCGTGTCTTCAACAGCTGAAATGCTTCTCAATTTTTAGCCTTGAAATCTAAAAAGTCTTGAACAATTAGAACTCCAAAGCCCTTCAAGTGTTTGAGTCCTAATTGAATTTCTTGCTAGAATAGCCAATATCTTCAAGCCTTATCTCAATCTTATGCAATCTTTTCTATCTTGTACATCTCTAAATGATTATCAAGATAAACATTAGATTTTAAGATAACAATTAATTTTCCCGCTTAATTGATTTTGCATAATTATTTATTCAGCTGCAGTAATCCAAAGGAATACGTCCTTGGATCTGTTCCTTAGTCATCAATCAAAACTCCAAACTCATAGACTTTGCTTCGTATCCTTAATGTCCTGAATCAAAACTTGCAACTTAAAAGCAACATTAGCATAAATCAATTCTATCAATAAGGATCAGGTTCTTAAACTGGTTATAAATATCACAAGCAAAATCATACTTACTCTTTCCCCTTTTGGCATCATTGAAAAGGTTGCATAAGTCAAAATTAGATTAGCAATAGAACAAGCAACTCATAGCCATTTAGGCAACTCAAAATGCAAGCATAATCCAACAAAAAACCAATTGCATTAGAATGATATTAGCCATCGAAGATATGATATCATAAGCAAAAGGATTTTCAACCTGGGGAAATAAACTAAGCAAGTACTGCTAAACTAGTAAAAAACTAAAGACAAGAAGACTAGGAAACTAGAACTAAGCTAAATCCCACTGGACAAAACATGGCTTTCTAGTTTTTGGAATCAGGTGGTGGAAGGACCAGGTCCTTGAGATTTTTCCTGCAGCAATTCAAACATTTTACTGAGCATCCCTTCATTGGTTTCTTTTGTATTAGCAGCCTCAGTTCTCCAGAAGTCCCTTTCTTCTTCCAACCTCTTAATCTCAGCAGCTTGCACACCAATCTGCTGCCTTAAAGCCCTAACCTTATTGTTCAGTGACCCTTTAGAAGTTTCAACCAAGGTAGGCTTAACATTGACAGTCATGTCACAGCTAATCAGTGTAAGAGGCACAAACCTTTCCTTCTTGTTTGCATTCTTTAAATCCTTTAAAGGAATGCCCAACTTGTCAAACAAGTCAGTAAGAATGAACCCAAAAGGAAGAGCATGCTTCTTCTTCCCAGTCACCACCCTAGTAATCAAATGCACCATAAACATGGGTTAATTAATCTGCTTTTCAGTGTCCAGCAACTCCATAAAGACCAGGTCCAAGAAGCTTGCTAGTCCTCTTTTTTCTTGCCTAGGAAACATGAATTTATTAACAAACTCAAATAGAAGTTGATGCCTTGGTTGCATTTCACATTTTTCCACTGCCCTTGGTTCCCCCTCTTGAGGATTTTCAGCAAACTTGCATGTATGTTATCTCCAAGGCAATAGGCAAATTTGTTAGGTCAGGCCAATCACCCTTAATGTAGTCATCATAGCCCACAGAAGGAATATCAAACAGATCTCCTAATTCTTGTGCATCAAAGGATATATCCTTTCCATTCACTGAACTGTTGATTCTGCCTTCATCAATGTAACAGTTGAAGAAGAATTCAACCATCTCATCTCTGGCCAACTTTCCTCTGATCTTAAGGACTATGTCCTTCTAGCCTTGTTTCTCCAATTTTTGCAATAACCAAACCATCCCCTCTTCTTCCACATCAGCAAACACCCTGCCTTTCAACAACTTTCTTTTGTGAAAATCAGTGAGCACAACCTTTCCAGCTTCCTCCCTCTCACTCTTACTTTCAACATCATCCTCTTTATTCTCAGCATCATCTTCAGAATCACTACTTTTATCCATCCTTCAAAGTTCTCCTAGAAGATCTTGTTCTCTTAGAATCAGGACCAACACTAGAAGACCTCTCATCAGTCTTTGCAGACTTCCTTTGAGAAGTTCTTCCTTTTCTGGTCAAAGAAACATTTTCTTCTACTTCCTCCTCAGAGTCCTCAACTGGCACAACAAGCTCAGGAACCTGTTTCTATTTACCTTTCCTGCTTCTCTCAAGAGCTTCAGATATTTTTGCATCAACAGCTTCCACAGAACTTCTTGTTCATCTAACCCCACTAGCATGAGTCTGGGTGGAAGGAACAGTTCCTTTACCCTTAGCAGAACTTTTCCCTTGGCTTTTCTTCTTAATTCTAAGTTCGTAGCTATCACTAATCTTCGTAAGCCTAGCATTTATTTCAGCAAGTTCTTTAGGATCAACAGGCCCCTGTTTTGCAAATTTTCTTTTCATTCCCCTCACATTGACCAAATCAATGATAGGCCTATCACTGTCACTAATGTCCTTATCAACATCCACTATTTCTTCATCATCTATGGGTGCTCTAAAAGCTGCCTCTGGAGACCCAGAAGACTCATGCATGGGAGCCTATATACCCCTCACAGTCTCCTCTTCACCCTCACTTTCTGCAACAGACAAACCTACCCCTTCTACTTTTTCTCCCTGATCATCAACAACATTAAGAGGTTCAACATAATTTACCTTAAATTGATACATGATCATATCCCTAGACAGGTCCTCCATTTGTTCCAGTGTCTCAGCAACAGATAGACCTGATCCTTCCCCCTGAATTTCAGATTCAGGGTTTTGAGGGTTTTAGTTTTTTGGGTATGGTGAATTTGTTTGCATGGGTGAAGTAGGATTTGTGACTGGTGGTTGTTCAGTGGTAGGGGTGGATGAAGTATTTTCAGGTGAGAGAGACATTGCAATTATACGCTTTAGAAGATAATTAACTACTCTTTCTGAAATTTTTGAAAGCTTGATTGAAAATATGAGAGCTCGAGAGATTATATAGGAATAAGGATATGGATAGTGATGGAGTGTAAAATGATTTACCTTTCAGCTTCCTTGATTAAATAGAGTTCCTGGCTGATTAGGTTTCTTGAACGTTACAAAGTAGAGTTGTTATAATTAAGAGTTCAAGTGGGAGATGGAGTGTGGAACAGTTCCTTGATGGGACTGATTTTAGAGAGATAGAGTTTGAGTGGGATTTAAACTTGTCTAATTACCTATGACCTTCAAACTCTAATAAATTCTGAATAATAAAGTAGTACATACCTGAGAATGTGACAAGGAACAGTTCCCATACCCAATTTCAATCAAATTGCACAATCTGAAATTCTAAGAACATAATGGTAATATCATTAAAATTTAGCAAGCTTTAAGTAGAAATCATGGCATAAAGTATACAATTAAGTATGAAACTGAGCTGAAACTTCAAATTGACTTAAATATATCTTATTTTGGACCAAATTTTCTAGCCAATTTTTTGAAGTAAAGCTAAGTAGATTTTGGTGAATTTAATCAATCCTAATTCTAACCTATTCCTTTCAAAATGATCTCTACTTAATGCCTTTGTGAAAATATCAGCAATTTGATTATCAGTAGGACAAAAAGCAATAGTGATCAACCCCTTCTCATAATTGTCCCTCAAGAAATGATGCCTTATGTCAATGTATTTAGTCCTTTTGTGATGCACTGGATTCTTAGTCATGTTTATTGCACTAGTGTTATCACAATAAATAGGAACAGTACCTACATCAATACCAAAATCTTGTAATTGTTATTTTATCCACAACAATTGAGAACAACATGAGGCAGCTGCCACATACTCAGCTTCTGTAGTGGAGAGTGCTACTGAATTTTGTTTCTTGGTTCCCCATGAAATTAAACATTCACCAAGAAAGTGTGCCATACCTGAGGTACTTTTCCTATCCACAAGAAAACCTGCATAGTCAGCATTAGTGTATCCAACAAGATTAAAGTTTCCTCCTTTAGGATACCAAAGTCCTAAGAAACCTGTTCCTTTCAGATATCTTAAAATTCTTTAAACAGCTTTCAAGTGTGATTCTTTAGGATCTGATTGAAATCTAGCACACAAACCAACACTAAACACAATATCAGGTCTACAAGCAGTTAGATAGAGCAAAAAACCAATCATGCCTTTATACAATTTCTGGTCAACTGAATTACCATGTTCATCAAGTTATAGCTTAGTGGCAGTGGCAATTGCTGTATCAATTTTCTTAGCATTGTCCATGTCAAATCTTTTAAGTAATTCCTTAACATATTTTTGTTGATGGATCATAATTTCATTTGATGTTTGCTAGATTTGTAAACCCCAAAAGAAATTATGTTCACCCATCATGCTCATATCAAACTCACTCCCCATCAAACTTGCAAATTCCTTACTTAAGTTTTCACAAGTAGCACCAAAGATTATATCATCTACATAAATTTGCACAATTAAGAGGTGTTTACCTTTTTCCCTTTAAGAACAGTGTGCTATCAATTTTACCTCTTTTGTATCCATGCTGAAGTAGGAACTTTGATAACCTTTTATACCAAGCCCTTGGTGCCTGCTTGAGTCCATACAAAGCCTTGTCTGATTTGTAGACATGTTCATTCTCAAAACCTGGTGGTTGTTTGACATACACTTATTCCTTCAAATAGCCATTCAGAAAGGCACTCTTAACATCCATTTGATGTAGAGTGAAGTCCATGTAAGTAGCAAAGACTATAAGAAGTCTTATTGCTTCCAATCTTGCAACTGGAGCAAAACTCTCATCATAGTCATTGCCCTCCTCTTGGCTATATCACTGAACAACTAATCTGGCCTTATTTCTGGTTACCATGTCATCCTCATCAAGTTTGTTCCTGAAAACCCATTTGGTTCCTATGATGGACCTGTTCCTTGGCTTAGGTTCCATATGCCAAACTTGGCTTCTTTGAAATTGATTCAACTTCTCATGCATAGCATTGATCCAATCTGCATTCTTCAGTGCCTCTTTTACATTTTTGGGTTCAACAAGAGATAAGAAGGCACTAAAAGCACACAGATTGTGATTCTTGACTGCAGATCTTGTTTGAATTCCAGCAGCTTTGTCTGAAATTATCTGATCCACAGGATGTGAACTTTGATATTTGTAAGGCTTTAGCACCAGTCCATCCTGTGAGTGCTCATGCTGAGGAACAGTTCCTGATATAGTAGAATTTTCATCTTGAGCAATAGGAGCAACATTTGTTCCCCCTATCTCTGTGCTACCATTTCCAGTTTCAGTTGGAGGAACAGTTCCGTGTGATTTACTTCCCACTGATTCACCTGACACAGATTGCAATTGTTGAGGAATAGGTTCATGATGCCTCAACATTCCAATTTCTTCATCCTCATGTACCTGTTCTTGAGATGGATTGTCAGATTCATCAAATTTAATATGCATGCTTTCTTCTATTTTCATAGTTTTCTTATTAAATACTCTATATGACTTGATATTTAATGAATAACCAACAAAGACTCCCTCATCACTTCTAGGATCAAATATTTCTAAGGCGTCCTTTCCATTATTGTGAATGAAACATTTGCAACCAAAAGCCCTAAGATGTGCAATACTAGATTTTCTTCCTTTAAGTAACTCATAGGGGGTCTAATCTACTAATGGCCTTGTCATGCATCTATTAGTTATATAGCAAGCAGTATTAATAGCTTCAGCCCAAAAACTTTGTAGAAGGTTTTCAGATATTAACATGGTCCTAGCCATTTCTTCTAAGGTCCTATTCTTCCTTTCAACTACTCCATTTTGTTGTGGAGTTCTAGGTGAAAAGAAGTTATGATCAATACCATTTTCATTGCAGAAATTAAAGAATATTTGATTTTCAAATTCAATACCATGATCTGACCTTATAGCAACAATGTGACTATCTAATGTTCTTTGAATTTTATTAGATAATATTGAAAATGCATTAAATGCTTCTTCCTTAGATGAAAGGAAAATAGTCCAAGTAAATCTAGAGTAATCATCAACTAATACCATAACATATTTCTTACCCCCACGACTCATTGTTCTCATTGGTCCACAAAGATCCATATGGACCAGTTCCAAAGGTTTGGTAGTATTGACATGTTTCTTTGGTTTAAAGGATGACTTTACATGCTTCCCCCTAGCACAAGCATTACAAAATCTTTCTTCCTAGAACTTGATGTTAGGAAGACCTATCACCAAGTCCTTAGAAACTAGTTTGTTCAATTGTAACAGTCTAGCATGACCAAGTCTTTTGTGCTATAGAAGGGGATCATTTTACATTACACTTAAACAACTCACACTCTCATCAGCAAGTGATAGAAGATCCACCTTATAAATATTTCCATATCTATTTCATTGTAAAATGATCTCTCCAGATGCTTGATTAGTCACAAAACAACCAGTAGAAGAAAAGTTCGCATTGTTACCTTTGTCACACAATTGAGATATGCTTAGTAAATAATGTTTCAATCCATCTACCAGAAAAATATTATCAATGTTATGTGAATCAGACCTACCTACCTTTCTAATGCCAATAATTTCTCCTTTCTTACCATTACCGAAGGAAACACTTCCTCCTTGAAAAGCTGAGAGTGAAAGGAATAGTTCCTTATGTCCTGTCATATGCCTTGAGCAACCACTGTCCATGTACTATTTGTGGTTTTTCACTTTCACTCTAGCCTGCAAAAGAAAATCAGGGGTTAACTTTAAAAACCCAAACTAGTATGGGTTCCTTTCTTTGAGAAAAAAGGATGAATCACATTCTTCTTAGCCCAGACTGGTAATGCTTTCTTTATGTGAATAATTTTCTTAGCCACATATTTCTGGACAGGTTTGTAAGACCTGTTCCTTTGTGTAGCTTTTGCCAAAGCTTGACAATTTTGTTTCAGGTGACCAGTGTTCCCACAGTGTGTGCATAGCCAGTTTTCAGGAATAGTTTGGTACTTACCCTTTGGATCCCATTTGGACAGTGATTGTGATTTCATAAACCCAATACCTTTTCTATTATTACTCTGATTTTTCTATAGCCATTCTAATGCTTCAGAAGACTTGTTCCATTTGACAGTATTTTTCAGTTCATCTTTGGTTTTGATCAAGTCATCTTCTAGAGATCTGATCTTTTTATTTTTCTTGTACAGTTCATCAACTGTCACTTTCAACTTCTCTTCAGCAATAAGCTGGTGAGAATTTGCACTGCCCTTACCTTTATCAACTGTACCACTTTCTAAACTTGCATTTTGCAATTCATGAACAGTTGATTCAAGTGTAAGGACCTGTTCTTTTAGCATGCTATTTTTCCTTTTCAAGGAGTCATTTTTTACCATATTTTTCTTGTATTCAATTCCTAAACATTCAATCTCATCATGCAGTTGATCTTTCACATTACTTAGAAATTTAAGTTCATCTAACACAATGTGAAATACTTTTGACTATCCTCCCTCTTGGCATACCTCTTATACTATATTTGAGTTGAGAAATAAATACCTCAACATCTTCTTCATTGTCTGAATCTCCAAGAGCCATTAAAGCAAGTTCATCATCTACTTCATCATCAACCTGTTCATCATCACTGTCTTCCCAGCCTGCGAATATAGCTTTGGGAGATCCATTTTTCTTTCAAGACTGTTCCTTAGCCTTTCTCCTTTTTTCAACATACTTCTTTTTCCATTCTTCTTCCGTGACTGGAAATTTGCTAATGTAGTGTTCCATGCTTCCACATTTGAAGCATTCTCCTCCCTGTTTCATGTCAGAAGATCTACCTTGTCCACTAGATCCCTTTTTCTTATTCAGGAATCTTTGGACACTTCTAGCTATAAGGACCAGTTCCTTCTCATCATCAACAGAATTGTTAGCAGTAGATAAAGCTAAATTAGGTTCAGTTTTAACTGGTTCTCCTATGTTCTTGACTTTCTTTCTTAGTTCATATGTTCTTATATTACCTATAAGTTCATTTGAGGAGAGAGTACTAAGATCCTTGCTTTCAATGATGGCACATGCCTTAATTTCCAAAGAATCTGGGAGCACCCTAGTCAAGATCTTTTCGACCCTATCTTCTACATTTAAGATTCTTCCAAGAGAGATAAGTTCAGTTGCAATAGCATTAAACCTAGTGTACATTTCAGAAATTGTTCCTCCTTCTCTCATTTTAAAATTTTCATATTCAGCAAAGAGAAATGTACCTCTACATCTTTTAACCTGATTGGTTCCTTCATGAGCAACCTGCAATGCATCCCAAATTTCCTTGCCAGTGGAGCAACCTTGAATCCTAGTGTATTCATCACGACCAAGTCCACAGATAAGCCATTTCTTAGCCCTGGCATTTTTCTCCCATTGCTTCAAGTCATCACCATTGCATTCCTTCCTAGTTTTACGAACATCTTTGCCTGCAACATCCTTCTTCATAGGAATGATGGGACCCTCAGTGATTATGTCCCACAATTCATAATCTTCAGCTTGTAGGTGATCCCTCATTCTTTCTTTCCACCAAGAGTAGTACTTACCATCGAACAATGGTGGCCTAACAGTGGACTGACCCTTAGAGTTTCCTCTTGGTGCACTCATTCTAATCCTAAGGTGTTCTCTCTTCAAGGATAACCTGCTCTGATACCTATTGATATTACCCAAGACACACTAATATTGAAGGACTAGTTTCTTCTATGTGTTCCTTTACTAGTTAAGTACGGAATATGTAAAAGTAAGTAAATGAACACTGAATTTTAGCGTGGAAAAACCCCTTTGACTTGGGATCAAAAAACCACGACCTACTCTCTCAATTAGGATTTCAGCTTCACTATTTGAAAGACTTACTTGGTTACAAGACTTCCTTCTTACTAACCTAGGACTAACTCTAATCCTATAGTGACCCCTTTCACAATCAGTGAAGTTTCTCCAAGTACCGGACTTGAAAGATGTGTACTCTTACAAAGGTTCTATGAAAGCAAATAGTACAACTCGATAGATCCTACTATAGATGAACTAAGACCAAGAACAATATAACTTGATATAAGGAACATGTTCTTCACTTAGTTCCCTGTAGCTAGACGACTGCTCAAATATAATTTAGAATGACTTCAATGTTATAGCTCTAAACTCTTTGTATTTGTGCGTGTCTTCAACAGCTGAAATGCTTCTCAATTTATAGCCTTGAAATTTGAGAAGTCTTGAACAATTAGAACTCCAAAGCCCTTCAAGTGTTTTGAGTCCTAATTGAACTTCTTGCTAGAATAGCCGATATCTTCAAGCCTTATCCCAATCTTATGAAATCTTTTCTATCTTGTACATCTCTGCATGATTATCAAGATAAACATTATATTTTAAGATAACAATTAATTTTTCCGCTTAATTAATTTTGTATAATTATTTATTCAGCTGCAGTAATCTAAAGGAATACGTCCTTGGATCTGTTCCTTAGTCATCAGTCAAAACTCCAAGCTTATTCAAGCTAACAGGGTTCATTCAAATTTAGTAGTATTAGGCTCTAACTATACGTGTGAAAAAAATAATTAGTGTAAATTATTGGATTTCAAATCTACAAAATTAGATAGACAACGGTAGAATCTCAAACTTTGACTTACAAAGTTTAAATTTTGAATGCGCATGTGTTCTTTGGCTCCTGGCTAAACTATCTCACTTTATTTTGAGAAACAAAACCATAAATATTTTCTTGAAGGTAAGTACATGAACATAACTTTACAGTAATGTACCAAGTATAATCTTACTAGTGCGGCATGGGAAGGGTGAGGTGTACGCAGACCTTACCCCTATCTTGAGAAGATATAGAGGAAATTTTCGATAGTCCGCTTGCAAAAGAAAGTATTTTTCTTAAAAAAAGAGCTCATGAGCATAACTTTAAGTGCACAAAATATAGGCAATAGGGGTGAGAGGGTTCTTTACATAAATAGCAGCCCATATGAAAATATTTACTATTCTTTAGCCCTTACTTTTGGTAGCCACAACATTACACTAAAATAATAGAAAAAAATCCTAATGTTAATAATTATATAATACTATTTTTCTTAAATAAAAGATATATATCAATGCTAAAAAAATAAAATATATCACCTAAAAAGAAGAATTTGCATAATACCATTTTTTATTTTTTATATTTTAGTCGCCATATTTAATATTTGCATAAACAAAATACATATCACCTAAAAATAATAAATAAAAAATACTAAAATAATAAATATTGAATATACACCATATTCAAATAGTGATATATTGTATTAAAATAGTAAATATGAGTAATGTTTATTTATTAGATATTTAATATATATTACATATCGTATATTTAATATTTAATCACTTAATATTTTAACATATGTATGTAATATTTATTGAATTATTATTTTATATCTTAATATTTATTGATACATAATATATGTATGATCTTTAATATTTATTTTATATCTATTGATATTTATTAGATACACTATATAATTATGAAATTTTTATATTTTTATTTAAAAGATACACTATATATTTATGATATTAATATTTTATATATTTTATTAGATATTTATAAAATATTATTATTTTATATATTAATTTATTAGATACACGATATATGTATGATATTTTAATATTTATTTG
The DNA here is from genome assembly GCA_037355625.1 of Petunia x hybrida. Taxonomy (NCBI): domain Eukaryota; kingdom Viridiplantae; phylum Streptophyta; class Magnoliopsida; order Solanales; family Solanaceae; genus Petunia; species Petunia x hybrida. The sequence continues at coordinate 634,588 of JBBBVM010000165.1, forward strand.
AGATACAATATATGTATGATATTTATATTTTATATATTTTATTAGATATTTATAAAAATATTAATATTTTATATATTAATATTTATAATAGTATCAATATAATTTTAATATTATTTATTTTGATATACAATATATGTATGATATCTATATTTTTTTATTACATATTGTGTATTTAATATTTAATCACTTAATATTTTAATATACTGTGTATGTAATATTTATTTAATTAGAATTTATATATTAATATTAATATTTAATTAATATTTATATATTAACATATTGTGTATGTAATATTTATTTAGTTACTAAATGTATCAAAAATTTAGATATTATTTAATATTTCAAATTGTGGTTAATCCCTAAATACAATGGATAAATATTTTTTATGAAATACAGTTTATAATATATAAATAAATATTCTTAAGTAATCCTAAAATACTTGCATATCTGATATTTTAATATTTTAACATATTATTGTCTATGTCCTGTTTATTGTACATAAACAAATAGTAAAGAACCCTACACAAATAGTACATAAATAATATCATGTATTTAATATTTATTTATTAAATGTACAATATCTAATATCATACATATCGTGTATTTGAATAATTATTCTCTTAATTTTTTAAAATATTATGTATGTATTGTTTATATATTACTAATATTTGTTTTATATATACACACAAAAGGAGGATTTAAATCGTTAAAAAGTTGATTTTGCACTAAATATGGTATATAGGCGATTTTAGGCGTCAAAACACAATTAACAAATTCATTATGATCTCTACATAAATACACAATTATTTTTTAAATATATTAACACAATTATATGAATAAGATTATAAATATTAGAAAAATAAGTAAAATATGCTCTATATGTGTGTGTGTGTGTAATATACTGAATCATTATTATATTATAACTATTAAAAATAAATTCTTGAAATATTCATTTTGTATTTTTAAAATATAAACATAAATAAATATGCAATGAGAAAGGAAATATAAAAAAGTTGAATTTGATAGTTATGGAAATATTATATGTTCTTACGCATACTAACTAATGGAAAGAAAATATTTTATTAACTAGCAGTAGGAAAAAAATAATAAAGAGATTTTAAAAAATAATAATAATAGAAATAATAACTCATGTCTTTAATTCTTAAAATAACATTAACAAATATGATATCATCATTAACTAAACCCTTAAATTAAGGGATAAATTTTTTTATTATTTATAAAATAGGTGAATTAATTTATAAATTACCTAATGGCTAGAGAAAGAAAGGGAGTGAAAAGTGGGGCTAGGAACAGTAAATAAATACTACTCATGTGCTTATTGAGTAATTTTCTCTAAAATATAGGCAATAGGGGTGAGATCTTTACTCCTAGCACTAAAAGGTATGAAAGGACATGCAAAAAGCCTCAAATGAGGTTAGTGCATATGATGTAGTGGTGCATTCACCAGAATCTTCCTTCTTCATGTCCTAATTATAGAACAAAAATCCATTAAATATATAAACTTAACCTTATTATCTTTAATTGCATTGGTTAAAAGAAAACTAATTCCATTTTGCAATGTTATACAAATTAGGAAGCTAAAAGATGAAGAACTTCTGAATATGCATCGATGCTTCCAAAATTGAGTGAAGATGAATAAAAACTTGTACTGACTAGTATATTTTATTTCACTATACTATATCAAACTTACACTTTGACTTAGTTCAAGATCTAAAATCATTGAACACAATTTTTTTTTGTTGCATTCTTATATAGAAGGGGAAATCGAAGAGAACACAAGATGGAAATAGATGCACTTAATTAAAGATAATACCAAGTCAAAATTGGCCTTTCTTCTTAGCAATCCTTTTAAGCATAGAGCAATCATTTTTTATTTCATGTTATGTGTTTTGTAATACCTTCAGCTGATCTTACTATCCTGCCAGCTCGAGAGAACTATTTCCACCAAGACACTACAAAAGAGGCCGAAGTGCAGAAACAACCTTATTTTACCTTGTTATTTAAGTTGCAATCACTTTCTGCATAGAATTTGTAAGGAATAGCCACTTCATCCAGATTTTCTATCTTTGGACTATCGGGCTGAAGTTGAAACCAACTTAAGCTAACTTCAGTCCTTTTGGTTTGAACTTCGAATCTTAAGTTTTTTTCTTTTTTGTTTTTACTCAACATCAAATATTTAAACTTGGTTTGGAGTTGAGTCCAACTTCATACTTCTGGGTGAATTTGGATCAATTTTCAAATTAAAAAAGGCAAAATGCATAAAGTCTCCTTTAAAGTAGTCCCGAAATGTGCGTTACGACCGTAAACTTTGCAGGAGGCCTATTACCCCCTGAACCTGTTTGAAGTGGTATAAACTAACCCCTCCTCAGTTAGTCTCAGTTTTAACAAAGAACGTGATGAGCACAAACCAATAACAAATTGCCACAGGTCAAGTAATAAAAATTATATTTTCTTTATATTGTATTAGTATATAAAGGCCCCAAGAAACAAAAGAAAAAAGAAAACACCCCCCCCCCCCAACCCTTTCACTGCTCACTTTGTCGTAAGCATCTTCTTCCCCTTCTCCATCACTTCTCCTTTTCCCTTAACCCTTGAAATGTCCTATTTTTGTTTTAATCTTTCTTATTTGAAATTAAATTATATGAAAAAAAGCAACAATAGAAATAAAAGAACTATAAAGCCTTTGAAAAAAAGAATTAGGGAAAGCTATGGTATTCCAGCGAGTTTGAGATTTGGGTTTGGTAGTAACTTTGACTTCTGGGTTTTGATTTGATGACAAATTAACATTGTTTTAATGGAGCTTTAATAGTGGATTTATTCGTTTTTTGGTAGTAATTTTGTTGTTCAATAGATTCTAAAAAATTTGACAACAATCGTGATTTTTTGTAAAAGTTTGTTCGTAGATGCTTTTTATATTATAAGGAACAAACAGAAATCCTCTAAGAACAATTTAAAAAATTAACAGTTTGTTTAAGCACCCCTGTTTTCCGGTCGCCGAAAAATTTTCTCCGGTGGCAGATAGCAAGGAAGAAGCAAAGCACAGGAGAGTTAAAAGAAAAAGTAGAAAAGAAAAATAAAATAAATAAAAAAATATTTTTAAATAAAGAAATATTGATAAAAGTAAGTTTTACTTGTTTTTTCCATCTCTCTCTCCTTAGGCAGGTCAACTCAATGGTAAGATATTTTTAATACCACTTTCAATGCGTTCAAGAAGGTAATAGGTCCCCGCAAAGTTTAAGGTCGTAAGGGGCGTTTCAGAACTACTTTGAGGGGATTTTATGCATTTTACCATTAAAAAATAGCTTTTTTAAACTTCAGACCATGAAAATTTAACTTCATTCTAATGGTATAAACTTGCATGGCTATTCTTGTAATAGTTTTTAAAAAGGTGATTGAAAACTAAAGAGTTTCAGTAAACTGGCCTTACAGGAAATTTTTACCCGCAAAAGAGGTTCAATTGGGCCATATTTTTGCAAACTAAGCCAAAACAAGTTTTTGCGCGAAATAAATAGAGTTGTTGGTGTTGTTATAGTTCTATCCCTTGTAAGTTGGGGTGGCAGATGAGCGAGTTGGGTAGGATTTGGGGGTTGAAAATTGGTTAAATAGAAAAGGGTCTTCATCCCATTTGCCCATATTTCATGTGTTTCAAAAATGGTTGGGTGATCTGCTGACATCCAATTTTGTCCTGATAATTTCAAAACTAATCTCAAAATGATTCTTTGTAATCCAGAGCTACTAAATACCTCAGTGTTGCCTTAATATCAAGTAAAATTGAAATTCTGATTCCATTGGTGGTTATTTTTAAAAAAGTTATTTTTGCAAAATTAAGTTAATATAAGTAAAATCAAGTTCTCACAACTTTACGATGTTTCATGCATGTTTTCCACAGATTAATTTCATATCTATCTTTTAAAATTACATTTTATCTTAAAATTACAAAAAATACCCCCCTTTTGCACCGAAGTCTTGATTTTATTAGTCAATTGGCAGTCATGGTATATTTAACCAAAGAGTATGTTATTAAATTTAGCCAAAGCAATTGATAATTTGAAAAATAGGTTAAAAATTACAAGACATGCTAATTTAAAACCCATCCGTGCAAACATTCCCTTCAACAAACCAACCCATAAATCAGATCAACCCGACTCACCATTTTTTCGAAATCCAAACCCTAATACCCGCCGCCCCTTTCCCTGTTATCTCAAAAACTCGAAGCCCTAACCTAAAACGTCAATCCATCATTAAATCCAGTCGAGCCATGTTGTACAGTAAGCGAAATAAGGAGCTCAAGCATCGTCCTTTTTATAGTACATCTTATCCTTTCAAAGCCAATCAAAATCGTCCAATTAGTACGAGCTTGCTCCAGATCGAGCGAGTGAGTGCCAACTTTGCATCTTCTAGAACAATCGAGCCAGTCCCACATTATTTTTTGCTGGATTTTGTCTATATAAATCCCTCCAAAGTTTGTGGAAAGGGATGGAAAAATTAGGGATTTTTGTAAGTGAAGGATCCATGAGAATTTTCTAGTCTAAAAATTGTCTCTCAATTTTTGGTTTGAGTTTCTGTTGCTTGGTCTGAGGTGGAAATTCTCATATCTTCTTGCCTCTTTTCATTGTTCATAAAGAGGTAAATTCTTAACTTTTTATTATTTTATGTTTTTGTTTGTATTTATTAAAGTGATTATGTTCACCATAATATGAATGTTGTCTTTTTTTGGTAAAATTGTAAATACTATTAACAATTAACAACCATTACACCTAAAGATAATCTTAAATGACATTACATCGACTTAGGCTTCTGACCAAACTAATTACATAGTATTCTAACATATCTACTACGTGTCTTTTCTCTCTTAAAGTTTTGTAACTAGTCTAATCTATATATCATGCTAAACTTAATTTCATCTATCACAAACTATTCTGAAATGATACAATTTTTAAACATCTTCTAGTTCCTAGCTTTCCAAGTGTAGTATATGAGTGCTCCTATTCCAACTGCCAGTACCTCTTTTCCTGAATCTCTTCCATTTCCTCACTTTGATCCATTCCAGGTTTCCAATGATGTCCAGTTGTCTGTAGCCGTAGCTTATACCTCAACCATTTCTGCATTTCAACTTTTAGTTGGGTGAACCAGTGTCAATCCTTGAACAAGTGAATATAGTTTTCTTGAGCAGAGTCAGACCAGACATCAATCCTCATTTTGGCAATTCACATACATTTTAACTAACCTATCTTTAGTTAGTAATCTGCCCTGAGCTGCCAGCCAAGTTATAAACCGGACTCTTGTTGACATCCAATTTTGTCCCTCATTTTTTTTTAAAATTGACTGTATTTAACCTGAAGATGAAATTTGACTATTTGTGCAAAATGTGCGTCAAGGCAGTTCGACAAAGGCAGAAAGAGTCTCCGTCCTGAACACAGAAGGAAGGGAGTTGGAGACGATCGAAGAGGCAGCAAAATAGGAACTTTCGATCAGGAAGAGCTCGCATTAGAAAGCATGCATTTACGTGTGTTATCTCCTATTTATACACTATATATTTAGTAGTGATTATATTATGTAATTTGCATCATTTAGGCTATTTGTGGAACCGTAGTTATTTATGTAATTTATCTCGGAAAGTGAAGTTTTGTAATTGTGTGGATATTTATACATAATTAATTTAATTCGACAGTATTTGTTCTTATGTGTGCATTTTTTCTTTCGTATATAGAATATATATATTAATATTTACTTGGCACCTTTAGTTAAATATCGTAAAAATTTCACGTAGGGGCCTGTTTGGCGCGCGCTAATTGATCCGTAGCCGTTAAAAATAAATTCGCTGAGAAATAGCCACCTCTGGACAAGTCCCAATATTTTATTATGGGACTTTATATAAAGCTTCAGTAAACTAACCTCAGTATAAAATAATGGGACCTTTGAACATGATAGTTCAAAGTCCCATTATTTTATTATGAGACTTTATATATAAAGCTTCAATCCAGTATAAAATAATGGGACCTTTGAACATGTTAGTTCAAAGTCCCATTATTTTGTTATGGGACTTTATATATAAAACTTCAGTCCCATAACAAAATAATGGGACCTTTGAACATGTTAGTTCAAAGTCCCAGTATAAAATACCGAGACTAGTCTGGGGTGTTTTCCAACGCTAATGGAGCGTTGTGCGCGCGAATTTTTGGCTATTTCTCAATCAATTTTGAAACGGTGGATAAAACTCATTGAGCGCGTCCAAAAATGGCTGCGCATCAAAATTTTCCGTTAAATATCTGTCCGATTAAGATACTGTTCGGTCCAATTTTATTACTATTCTACATTGACATTGAAATTCAAAATCATTTAAATAATTCCCCAATCTTTACCAAAATTTATTTTTTTTATCCTATTCTTTCCTCATTTATTAGAATTTTCCTTGAACCTAGATACAATATCTAACCAAATACATCCTTATTATTCGAATTTTGAAATGAGTATTTCCCAAATCTTTTTCTTGATTTTTGTTATCTTTTTTAATCACCCTCCCAAATCAGCCCCCATATTTACTTTTCCTATCCCTCTAATCAAGAAAAATATTCTGAAAATCCCAAAAATTTGGCTCCTCCCAACAGCTATCCCAATTCTCCTTTTTGGTTTAAGTACACACATATAAAGTATATACGCAAACGGCCCCCCTCTTTGTCTTCTCCACTACACCACTACATACAATCAGACAACAGAACACACAATATCACAGACCACCGAACATCACCATCCTTACCCGTCATCTTCTTCTCTAGAACACCACGCCAAACACACACACAAACAACCAACTAGTCCTTTTCTATTACACAGTATTCACATTAACACACACAAAAAAAAGCCAAAAACAATACACACAGACAACACATTACACACACACCCCCTCCCCCCTTTTGTACCTTCCTCCTCTTTCTTCACAGATCCATATACACATATTCATACACATATAACCACTACCACACGCCATCGCGTACAGAACAGAGCAACACCACACACACCTATTACACGCGCACACACCCACAAGCAGAAATAGGGGAAGATCGGGAAAGGGGAGATCTGGAGAAATGGAGTAGTGGCTTTACGTAGTTGCCACCATCGGCGATAGTGATGGTGGAGCCGGTGGCATCAGTTGCTATGGCCGGAATACCAACTCTTTTATTTCTTATTTTTTTTATTTCTCTTTTGTTTTGATATTTTGTTGCTGAGCATTATTGACAGGACAAGGACGGAAGAAAAGACAAAATTAAGAGTGGAAGTGACGCCGGCGAGGTCACCGGAGTTTCCGCCGAGATCCGCCAGGCGATCGCTCCTCTTTTCTCCTACGTTTCTGGCGTCCTGTGTATTCCTGGTTTGCCCGTCGATTGGTCTTGACTGGAAGTTTTGCAGATGGATCTTGTTATCTGTCCTTCTCGTCGTGCTTAAACTTTTGCTATATCTGCTCATATTTCTGGTTGACTGATTCTGCTCTTATCTTACTGTTTTGACCCGATCCATTGTTTGACTGGGTCCCGCTACTTTTTATTTGGCCTTGAGTGGTACTGATTGTTTTGGTTGAGAATTTTTTGAAGTTGCTTTGACGCTATTACGCTTGGTTTCGGCACAGAACTGGACAATTATTATAATAAAATTGCCTATGAAAAATTCTTATTTTTGAGGCATTTGAACTTATTTGAACAGATACTACAAGTCCAATGACGTTTGGAGGCCTAAACAGTCCCTTTACGTACTTGCCACCCCGCGTCCCCAAAAAAACAAATAGGCGATGATGACATGTATGAGCTTTATTGCAAAACAAGCCGACGATGGAGTGGTGGGATCAGTGCTTGGCATGGCAACCGGAGGGCCCCCGTGTTTGCAGTCGTACCAACGTCCCTAACCTCTACCCGATTCATACAAACCTGAGCCTACACTTTTGTAAAATCTATTTTCCCCTTTATTTTATTTTATTATTGTTACTATTATTTTATATCATTATTATTGATATTATTGATATTATAATATTATTCTTACTATTATTACTGTTAATTAAAATACTAACTCATTTTCTTTATATTTTGCGAGGTAAATTTGGATGGAAGACGGTCTATTTTGGAAACAATTAGAAAGAACCTTTTATCATTACTATTTTTATTATTGTTATTATTATTGCTATTACTAACATTTTCATTATTCTTACTATTATTATTCCTAGTATTTTCATTAATCTTATTATTACTATTAATATTACTAATATTTTTATTATTATTATTATTACTATTATTATTGTTATTACTAACGTTACTATTATTACTACTATTAGTTTACTATTATTATTGCTAACGTTTTATTTTCATTATTATCGTTGCTATTATTTTTATCATCATCATCATCATCATTATTATTATTATTATTATTATTATTATTATTATTACTATTATTATTTGACGCACTAACTCCTTTTCGTATTCTTTTGCGGAGGTACCTCTCGGCGAAATTGTTGAAGAGGACGCTATTGGAAATAATAAATAATTTAACATTATTAATATTTCCTATATCTTTTGCTTTATTATATATATATATATTTCCTAATTAGTTTATTTTCATTTTGCAAGGTATCTTTGGTTGAGATTTACCTAGGAAGAAGCCAATTAGTGAATTTGAGCCTTTTCATTTAATTTTAATTATTATATACATATTATCGTAGCCATTTAATTATTTGTCTATTTTAGTTACTTATTTTATTTTTTATTTACTTTTAATTGCTTAGAATCCCAATTATTTAGTCCGGCTGGTAACCACATTTGGTGGAGCCTGAGAGATGCCTAACCCCTTCCTCTCGGGTTAACTTGAACCCTTACCTAGAATTTCTGGTTCCTAGGCTAAGTTTCGGAGTTAATTATAAAATTGGCTAGAAACAAAGTAGGTGCCCTAATACGCCTCGTTAAAAAATATGTTAGGTGGCGACTCTAAGTCTTTACCCGTGAGTTCCAATAAGTCGAGCCTTATTTTCGAACTTTAACTGGTTTGGAAAAAAATGGAGGTCGACAGAATGGCGACTCCGCTGGGGATATCAAGGTTCTAACCGTAACGGACTTTAAATTGGGATTCTTTACTTGTTTTATTTTCTTCCCATACTAACTTTTCTTCCTTTCCTTTTTTGTAGGATTGAGGTTTATTTTTGAATTTTCAAATTTTGGTATTTTATTCTTTAATTGCTCGATTTACTCACTTTATAATTGTTTATATCAGTCTTCCTCCACTCTTGGAAGGTTTTACACTTGCACACATCATAAACGGTTACGTGTATCTCATGGCCGTTTCACTCTCAAAAAAACCCTTTAGGAGGAATGGTTTGGGGTATAGATGGTCTGTGGTACAACCAACAATTCCAAACATTCCCACCCCTTGGTTATCCGCCTGGGGGAACCAAATCCTTGTCTAGATTACCTAACTCTTGGAAGGTTCTTTTAGGATAGTATAACACGTCCCACACTTCAACCGTTTTCAAATCTTCCATAAATTTGCTAAATCTTTTTCTTTAAAGCAATTTCACTTCATGATTCTTTTTGTATTTTCTTTATTGTCTAGTTTTTATTATCCTATTTCTTTAAACTAACTTGTTTTGTTTTTTTTTTTACTCATCCATTTCAAAATTTATTTTTTTGTGAAATACTTCAATATGTGCATCTTTTTACAATACTTATGCATTTTTAGAAAACATGTGCATTTCTTTCAAAACTCGTATTTTTTTTTTAACTCGCGCATACCGCTCATACCTTCTGCCACTCCTGACAACTTCTAAATCGTGCGTTGAAAATACGAGGTTACGACCACCTCTTCCCTCACAAAAATTCCTTTAGAGGGAACGACTTGGAGTCTATTTGGTCCATGACGTTCCCACTCCCGAGTCGTCCGCTTAGGAGGATAATAAAACCTGGTCTAGCTAACTCCATTCCTTAGTAGTGGTGCTAGGAATCATGCATCATGACATATCATTAGTCGACTTATTCTCAAGTCCAATAGGCCAACTTGTTCCAACAATCTGAACGAGTTTTTGACCCCCAAAGAGCATTGAACATGATCTATTTGCATATACCTAGGGGATCAAATGTACAAATGTGGACCGTCTGTTGGCATTATTCTGCATTCAGTGCCATTCAAAAGCACAAAGGTTACCTAATAGGTGTCAAAAGCCTAAATTGGATCAGAAATGATTGTTTATTCACAAACAGTCGGAATTATTCTGTATTCAATGTCATTCAAAGGCACGAAGGTAATCTAAGAGGCATTAAAAGCCCAAATTGGATAAGAAATGATTGTTTATTTATAAACAGTTGGAATTATTCTGTATTCAATGCCATTCAAAGGCACGAAGGTAACCTAAGCGGCATTAAAAGCCCAAACTGAATCAGAAACGACCGTTTATTCCCAAAGGATTGGAATCATTCTGTATTCAATGCTATTAAAAGGCTTAAATGGTAACCGAAGCGGCATTAAAAGCCCAATTTGAAGCAGAAATGACCGCTTGATAGATGGGATGATATATAACGCACATTTATCCTTTAAGCATTATATAAAGACTTGGCATCCCTGGTATGTCAAAAGTCCATTAGCAACTTTCGTCTAAAGGGTTCTCAACCCACAACGACGCATCTCTTCATATTCTCTGTTGCACTATTTTCAAAAGCTTGTGTCACACGTTGATCATTTGCTCGCAATAAAGCAAATTTTAGGCATTTCCTTCCCCCTTTTCCTATCGTCCTTCACCATTTTTCAAAAGATTATGGCCACTAGAACATTTGACATGATTGCTGAAATCCCCCAGTTGCTGAAAGATTGGTGGAAAAACCTAAGCATAGATTAACAGAATCAAGTCAAAATGGTGCTGGGAAATTTGATTTCACTAATGGAGCACACTGCAGTGAAAAGGATAATAGAAGCAGCAGTACACTATTAGGATGCAGACCGAGCAGTCTTTTACTTTAGAAATATAGAATTGACACCGTTACTAGAAGAAATAGGCGAATTGGCTCAACTTCCATTTGAAAGTAATGAGATTTTGATGCATAGGAACATTACATCTGAAGAGTTCTTCGAAATGGTAGGGATTAAGCCCGAATTATGCATAGACAATATAAGACAATCGAGAATTTCCTTGACTTCCCTCTACATCAAATTTGGGTACGGAGAAGCGTTTCAAGAATCCAAAAACTATTTCAGCATTAACCAGGCAGATTGGGAGGAGTGGAGGGTACTTGCTCTTGTCACCAGCTTTTTAAGGACTGTCGTGTTTCCACAACACAAAGGACGAGTTGATGTTTGCATGGTTTCAATTGTTGATGCCCTACTCAAAGACATTAACAAGAAATACACATTGATACCCATGATCATTGAGGAGATGAACCGTGCTTTAGAAATATGCAAGAAGGGCGCTGGTTTCTTCGAAGGTTGCAATTTGCTTTTAGAAATTTTGTTGATGGAGCATTTGCAAAAGATGGATAGCACAGAGCAAGCTTTCCATTCTATACCAAGAGAAAACTACATCATGACTCATACCGCCCGCATGGACAACGCTCTCGAGAAATAGGACCAACCAACAACTGCCAAAGGCTGGCACCACATACTTTCTCAGCTGACATCTGAAAACATACAATGGATATTTGATTACTTTTCCAGCACAACAGTAATCACAAGATCCGAAGGAGCTTCTTTTCTTGTCTTAGTTTGACTTCTTTACTAGTAATATTTATGTCATTTTTCTTTTTCAGATGGAAACTACTGTTACTGAAAAAAAGGTTGAAGAAGTGGAGGAAATCAACAAACCTTAATCTCATGGTAACGATACTCCTGATAATGCTCCTAATATTCCTAAAAAGCATAAAAGAACAGCTCCTTATGACCCTGATAGTAATCTTATGAGTAGTGGCAGGGAAACATCTCAAATTTGGAACCACTTCTCCAAGTATAATGATAAAGGGGGTAAGCGTAGGGCGAAATGCAATTATTGTACTCAAACCTTTGTTACTGAAAGTAAGAATGAGAATTCCTCACTATGGAAATATTTAAATAATATTTTTCATAAAGTGATTGACAGAAAGCAACAAACACTTAGGCATGTTAGAAAAGGGGAACAAGCAAACAATCCATATACTTTAGAAACAGTTGTTTTCACTGTCAACAAGATTAGGAGAGCCATTATTGAATTTGTAATTATTGATGAACAACCTTTTAATATTTTTTAAGGAGAAGGTTTTAAGAGATTAATGGCAACTGGGATGATTAATTTTCAACTACCTTCTCATCTGACTGTTGCTAGGCACTATTTGAAAATATATTAAGAGGGGAAAGAAAAACTTAAAAAGCATATTCAGAACCAACGTGTGTGTCTTATTAGTGATACATGGACATCACTTCAAAATTTAACTTTCATGGTTATCACTGCACATTGGGTTGATGATGAATGAAATTTGCAAAAGAAGACTCTTAACCTTTTTTAAATAACGAATCACAAAGGGTGAAACTATTGCCAATGGTATTTTGGCTTGTTTGTTGGATTGGGGAATTGAAACATATTCACAGTGACCCAAGATAATATAGGTCCTAATGATGCAGCTGTTAAGAACTTAAAGAGGATTGTTAAGTCCTCTCCTGCAAGATTTTCTTTTTTCAAGTCACTTATTAGAATGTCAAGACTGACACTCATAGTCTTTTGAGCTTAGATGTTGAGAGTAGGTGGAACTCTACAAACATGATGCTAGATACAATTGTTAAGTTTGAAAAGGCATATTCAAGAAAATGTGATGATGATCATAAATACCTAAAGTACTGTCTAGAAAGTGGTATGGTAGGGAATCCATCTATAGATGATTGGAAGAATGTGAAAGTTTTTATTTAGTTTCTTGATATATTCTACCAAGTCACTTTGAAATTCTCAGGAACTTCACATGTTACTTCCAATTGTTTCTTCCACGAGCTCTTTAATCTTCAAAATTTTATACTTAAATATTCTCTTAGTGAAAGATTCTATTTTTAGTGGCATGTCTGAGAAGATGACTTCTAAGTTGAAAAAATATTGGGGGTACTTTTGAGAGCATGACCAAGTTATTATTTGTCATCGTTGTTTTGGTTCCCGATATAAGTTGATGTGAACTTTATGTTAAACAATTCTTATGGTAATCTGAAGGGAACCCAGAATTCGAATAAAGTGATGGATACTTTGACTCGCTTGTATGATCACTACAAGAATTCTTTTGGTGGGAGTTCTAACGAAAATTGTGGTGACCAGAATAGTTTGATGGATGAAATTAATGTCATGAATAGTGGAGAGATGTGGACTTCACAATGGGAGAAATATTTGGAAGATGAAGTCAATATTGAAAATAAATCTGAACTCGAGAAGTACTTGACAGATGATTTAGAAAAGACTAAAAACTTTAATATCTTGATTTGGTGGAAAGTTTCATCCGATAGATATCCAATTGTCTCTAGGATTGAAAGAGATGTTCTTTCTATTCATATTTCTACTGTTGTTTCTGAATCAGCTTTTAGCACTGATGGTCAGATTCTTGACTCGTATCGAAGTTCTTTACTGACTAAGATGGTAGAAGCTCTTATTTGCACTCCACAATGAAAAAAATCAACCCCTAAAGAATGAAAGCTTGAAGATCTTATAGAAGAAATTCAGAAACTTGATATTGTTGAAAAGGGTAAATTTACTCATTTAACTCTTCATGAAAAGTTATTTATCTTTTAAATGTGTTAAGGTCTAATGTGCTTCTTCTTTTTTTTTTTTCCAGAGTATGCTGGTGCAACTTTAAGTATTGATTAGCTTGGATGATGTAGCAGGGATACATAAGCATGTGGTTAGTATTTAGTAGTACTAGTAATCTTTGTTTACCGTACTTGTTCAATTTGCTAGACTATTAGATGAGGATATTTTGTTACAGTACTTGTTCTTATTAAAAATTACTTATTAGCGGGGGTTACAAGGTTTAAATTGATTTTTGTAATCAATCTTTGGTTTATTGCTATCAATCTATATTTATATGGCGGCATTACAAATTTTTTAGGACTACTGTGCATTTGTTCTGGTTGCTTGTGCTTCATTTTGTTTTGTTTAGAATGTGTAGCTCCTAAATTATCCTTTATAATGCTAATATATTAGTTATTTTTTTGTAGCTTTAAAATATATGGACCGACTTCCTAACAGGGAGTAACATATGAAGGTACTTATCTTTGTTCCAATTGTTCGTAAGTTTTATATTTTGACTATTGATATCTTTAAAATTATTTATTCATTTATTTTTATTGATTATGGAATTGGAGTTTAGGTCCTTATAATCTTTATTCCATTTGTTCTTATTGATACAAGTCATTTTTAATTCGTTTCAAGTAAATCCCTTTTTTTTTTTTGAAGTTTCTTGTAGGCTTACATTGTAAATTATATTCGTAAAACTAAAAATAATCGTAAAACCGCACCAAATCGAAAAAAATCAATAGAACCGAAACCACTAAAATTTATATTATTTTGATTTGGTTTATTTTAAAAAGTAACAAAACCGATTCAATAGGTTTGGTTTTCTTTTAAGTTAAAACTGAGTCAAACCAAACCATAAACATCCCTAAACCCGACCCGTCATTTTCCCCAAATCCAAAAGCTAATACACGCCGTCTCTTTTCTTTCTCTCAAAACACCGAAGCCCTAACCCAGAATGATGATCCATTGCTAAATCCAGCCAAGCCAGACCATACAGTGAGCGAATTTGGGAGCTCCAACATCGTCCTTTCATAGTACATCTTATCCTTTTAAAGGGAACTAAAATCGTCCAAATTTTCCAACTAGTACGAGCTTTCTCCCGATCGGGCAAGGGCGCCAGCTTTTGCATCTTCTAGAACAATCACCCAATCCCACATTATTTGTTGCTGGATTTTCAAGCCCCTAGCCTTGCCTGTATAAATCCTCCAAAGTCAGTGGAAAGGCATGGGGAAATTGGGGATTTTTGTAAATGAAGTGCCCATAAGAATTTTCCTAGTATTTTTTAGTCTAAAATTTGTCTTTCAATTTTTGGTTTGAGTTTATGTCACTTGATCGAGTGGTGGAAATTATCAGGTTTCCTCGCCTCTGTAATATACTAGAATTGAAAAGAAGGAAATTGAGATTTTTATTGAAGCAAGTATTACAACTATGAATTACTACAATGAAACTTTACTGAAAACTAAAGGGAAAAGAGAAAGTGAGGAGTAGCAGCGTAGAGTAGTTAGAAACTGATTCCAAAATTAAACTACCAAGTCCCCCTCTATAACTTCTTTATACCCAGTCTAATTACTATCAGTCATTGATCTCATCATCCAAATATGATCGTCCAGCACAACGCCTAGTAACAGTTGTGGACTGTTTCATTTCTCAATTTTTTTATCAACTAATTTCTCCTAATTTCCACCTGTCTCCTCTTCTTCCCTTCCATGTGTCCCTTTCTTTATTCACAATCCTACTGTCCTTTTTCTTTTTCACTTTCAACCGACACCAACCTTCCAAAACCTACGAACATTACAAGGACCCTCCGATCAAATCGACCTTGTCCTCAAGGTTAGAGTTGTGCGACAAACTCAAGAAATCGACCCTTAATGTAACCCCATCCTCCCACTTCGCCTTCTCAGGCCCCAAATTAACCCATTGCACTAAAACCTTCACTCCAACTCCGTTGTTTACCTTCACCATACGCTCCAATGAAATGGTGAGAGGCTGGATCAATACCTTCCCATCACCATCACAAGCTGGTAGCTGCGTTTGAGGAGTCACTGCATGATCAATCCGTCGTTTTAACTGAGAGACGTGAAATACCGGGTGAATGTGCGATCCCGGCGCGAATCTAAACAGTTGTAGAACTTTATACGGCCCATAAAATTTTGCACTTAGTCTTAGGTTGTCTCTGACTAATACCGAGGACTGTCGTTACGGATAGAGCTTGAGATATACTATGTCTCCTTCAACCAAAACCCTTTCAGTCCTATTTTGATTCGCATACAATTTAATGCGGGCTTGGGCTTGTTGTATATTTTCTTTCGATATTTGCAGCATATTCTGGGCAAGACTCGTGCCTACTATGTTTTTGATTGAATCAGGAAGCAAGGCCATAGGGATCTGGGGTGGCAGAAATCCGTAAACAGCTTCGAGAGGAGTGGCCTTTAGCGAGTTGTGGTAATTAGTGTTATACCTGTAGGTACAATGAGAAATATAATATATACAATGAAAATATTATAGATACAAAAGTGAAAAAATAATCGATAATATTATTACAAAGCTTGAGTTGTGCTGGGCACTGTCCTAAGAAACTATTTCGGTAATATGAAATGTTTCCCCAGAATTAAACAAGCCTTCCTCTATATATATAAGAGGGTGCAGGAATCAGCAAAATAAATAATGATTCAGCAAGTCTAGGGTAGAGGTGACAAAAGGAAGTAGGCTATATTTTGAGTGGTTATATAATTTGGGATAGTGGCTAAAAGTGGCTAGAAAGAAAATTATATTTAGAAACAAGGCTATATTACTAAAAGAAGAGGAACATGCAGAAGATGTTTTTTGGATGAGTGAAATGGCCACTTTTCCATGGGTATTTATAGATAGCAAGGTTTGATAAGACATTGACAAGTGTATGATTATTTGTCAAAATTTCCTTGCAACTAAGCTAATAGATACACACATGGGCTGCCACTAATCCATTCAATTGCCACTCTTAACCATAAATCAGCCACCTAATAGATAAAATGCCACTCATCACATAATACTAACAAGTGTCCCCCATATGTGTCATTCTTACAAAATATCTACACTCCCCCACATATTTTAAAAGAATTTAAAGACCGAAGATGTGAGGAATAAAGGTGTTTAAGACTTGTTGAATTTGCATGGACCAAATGTAATAGGTTTGGTGTCTTCTGGACTATGAACCAAACTTAGACCAGTAAAACTTGACTTACAGAATTACTGGTGAAATAAAATATTTCTATGAACCAACAATTCTTTTTGTAAGCCAGAGGCTTTACCAATCACATTTTGACCTCCACAATTTTGCTGTTCAACGCGTTTTTGCGCAAATAAGCCGTGCGCGTGCCTGGTTATTCATGAGAGCTCTAGAGACTTGGCTAGAATCTCATAGGAGTGGCCTCACTCCACTCTCATATAGGTGAATTCATCAAGTGTACACTGCTTTAAATACACCATCCATAAGGACTATGAATTCATTAAGATTTATAACTCAACCTCCCAAATAGTAGCAGCTAAGCACTTCATATTATAGTGCTTCAGTGTCAATATTGACTTGTTATTACCCATATGAACCTACTTCATGGGATCTCCAACCACATAGGTTGGGTTACCATCACTATTGACAATCATGTTAGCCTTAACCCCATCTCTTTTGAGGTTTGAAGAATTAATTTTCTTCCCACAGGTTTAGTCAGTGGATCAGCTAAATTCAGTTCTGACTTGACATAATCAATTGAAATTACTCCATCTCTCAGCAGCTGCTTGATAACTTTATGTCTCAGACGAATGTGTCTGCGTTTTCCATTATAAGATTTATTCTTAGCAACATCTATTGCCACTTTACTATCACAATGAATAGATACAGGAGGCAATAAATCCTTCGTTAATGGAATATCAGCTAAGAAGTTTCTTAGCCATTCAGCCTCAGAACCAGCCAATTCCAGAGCTATAAACTCTGATTCCATAGTAGATTTAGCAATTATAGTTTGCTTGGCTGATTTCCATGCTATTGCACCACCACCAAGGGTGAACACATAGCCACTAGTGGATCTTATCATTTCTGAATCAGAAATCCAGTTAGCATCACTGTATCCTTCTAATACAGTGGGAAATCCACTATACAGGATACCATAATTCATGGTTCCTTTCAAATATTTCATCAGTCTTACTAATGCAGACCAATGCTCTTGATTGGGATTATGAGTATATCTACTCAGTCTACACACTGCATAGGCTATATCAGGCCTTGTATAATTCATTAAATGCATCAGATTCCCAATTATCTGAGCATATTTAGACTGAGCAACTGGGTCACCTTTATTCTTTTTTAATTGAAAGCTAGCGTCATAAGGAGTGGCCACAGCTGTCACATCAAAACAATCAAACTTCTTAAGAAGTCTCTCAACATAATGTTCTTGTGACAACACGATACCATCATCACCCTTTATAACTTTAACTCCCAATATCATATTTGCATCACCCAGATCTTTCATATCATAATTAGATGACAAAAATAATTTGGTACTTTGCACAATATTTAAATTGGTACCAAATATAAGCATATCATCTACATATAGATTGATTATCACAAAATCATCATTTAATACTTTAGTATAAACACATTTATCCACCTCAATTGAGGAAAAACCGTCTCTCATTAAGACTTGGTCTAATTTTTCATGCCACTGTTTAGGAGCTTGCTTAAGGCCATAAAGAGATTTAATTAATTTACAAACTTTATTTTCTTGCTCAGGAACAACACATCCCTCAGGCTGAACCATAATAAATTTCTTCTTTTAAGTCACCATTTAAAAATGCTGTTTTAACATCCATTTGATGAATAAAAAGTTTATGAATTGAAGCCAGGGCAATTAAAAGTCTAATTGAAGAAATTCTAGTTACTGGTGCAAATGTATCAAAATAATCAATATTTTGTTTTTGAGAAAAGCCTTTTGCTACTAATCGAGCTTTATATATAGATCCATCAGGATTAAATTTCTTTTTGAAAATCCATTTGCAACCAATAGGCTTTGCACCAGGAGGTAAATCAGTCAAAACCCATGTTTTATTTTTCACAATAGAATCAAGTTCAACATTAATTGCCTCTTTCCAAAACTTAGCATCGGAAGAAGTAATAGCTTCAAAATAACTTAATGGTTCATTATTTACAATAAAAGTTTGAAAATCATTTCCGTAAGAAAAATATTTCTTTCTAGGCCTTTTGCTCCTTCTCATTTCCTTGACAGAGGTACTTGTTATTTCAACAGGTGCATGAGAAGTTTTATCAGATAGTGGAAAAATATGTTCAAAAAATTCAGCATTCTTTGTCTCAAGTATAGTGTTGTAATCAAGCACATCACTTTTTAAAACAAGAAATCTATATGCAGCACTATGTTCAGCATATCCAATAAGCATGCAATCTGCAGTTTTAGAACCTATTTTTCTCTTTTTAGGTTCAGGCAAAAGAACTTTGGCAAGGCACCCCCACACTTTTAAATATTTCAGGTTAGGTGTATAACCTTTCCATAACTCATAGGGAGTTTTGCCAGTTCTTCTATGAGGAATCCTATTCTGTAAGTGACATGCAGATAAAATTGCTTCACCCCACAAATTATCAGGTGCATTAGCACTAACTAACATCGAGTTCATCATTTCTTTTAATGTTCTATTCTTCCTTTCAACTACTCCATTAGACTCGGGTGAATACGGAGGAGTTGTTTCATGAATAATTCCTTCTTTCTCACAATAATCGTTCAAGGCTAAGTATTCTCCTCCTCTATCAGATCTAATTCTCTTGATTTTTCTACTAAGTTGGTTTTCAACCTCAGTTTTATAAGAAATAAAAGCATCAAAGGCGTCATCTTTATTTCTAAGCAAATATAACTTAGTATATCTAGAAAAATCATCAATAAAAGTCACATAATATCTTTTACCACCTCTAGTCATCGTCTGTTTTAAATCACCCAAATCAGTGTGAATTAGAGATAGTAGTTCAGTTTCTCGATTTACAGGAAAACAAGATTTTCTAGTAGTTTTAGTTTCAGCACAAATTTCACATTTGTCAAATTTATTTGAGTCTAGACCAGATATTAAACCTAATAATTGCATTTTCTTTATATATGAGATATTAACATGTCCTAGTCTAGCATGCCATAAAGAAACTGAGTCAATCATATAAGCAGAAGTAGATGCATTTTCATTGATAACACTCGAAACATTAAGTACAAAGAGTCCTTGGTTACAATAGCCCTTTCCAACAAACACATCATTTTTTGTCATTATGATCTTATCAGAATCAAATGACACTTTCAACCCCACTTTCAGTAACAAGGCTACGGAAATCAGGTTTGCCCTAATAGTAGGAACATGTAGCACATTCATGAGGGCTAAAGTCTTTCCTGAAGTGAGTTTCAGGAATACTTTACCCTTGCCAAGAACTTTGGCAGTCCTTGAGTCTCCAAGGTAGACTACTTCATCGTCATCCCCTATAGAAGTATAGGAGGTAAATGCTTCTCGGTTTGCACAAATGTGCCGAGTAGCCCCAGAGTCTACCACCCATTCTTTCACACTTGCTACGATGTTTGCCTGAGAAACGACTGCTGCAATAATATCATCTCCTTCGACAAAGTTAGCCTTAGGAGGATTACTCTTTTCTTTGTCGTTTCCCGCTCTCTTCCTGCATTGTGCGGCATGATGACCTGGTTTTCCACAAACAAAACAAGAGCCTTTCTTTTTCTTAAAATTGGGGTTATTGGGCTTGTAACTTTTAGACTTATTGGCGTACCTTTTATTCTTGGTTTGCACTAGATTTGCCTTTAGTGCTGCCATTTTAGCTTTGACATACTCCTTTTTGTTGGTATCTTCAATTAGGATATGAGTCACTATTTCCTCAATAGTGAAGTTCGTTTGCTTATGTTTCAAACTGTTCTTGTAATCATTCCATGACTCGGGCAGCTTCTCGATCAATACTCCGGCAGCAAACTTTTCTGGCAGTGAGATACCCTCACCTTTAAGATCTTCAAGCAATTTTTGGTACTCATTGATTTGGACTTTTATTTCCTTTTCATCAATCATTTGCCAGTGATAAAATTTTCCTACTACAAATTTTTGTTTTGTAGCATCTTCAGCAGTGAAATTTTTAATCAAGGCCTCCCAAATGATTTTTGCTTCCTCACAGCTACAGTATACGTCAAACAATTCATTAGACAGAGTCTGCAAAATAGTGTGACGACATACCTTATTAGCATATTGCCAGGACTCCAGTATTTTTCCATCAGAGTTCGGACTGGGTTGTGGGTCGGACAGAGCGTGAGCAACACCGTGAACATCGAGCAGTGAAAAGATACGTTCTTGCCAACGTTTGAAATTCTCATTAGCGAAAATTTCAATATTGGACACGTCAGGGAATGGCTTGGCATAGGGTAGTACAACTGGTAGTGAAGCAGCGGGTGTAGTGCCGACGTTGGTAGTATCGGTAGTGGAACGGGCAGCGGTAACATTGGTAGTATCAACAACATTTTTCGGGAGTAGGGTTACTTGCCATAGTTTCTTAGATTGTAGGTACAATGGAAAAATATAATATAATACAATGAAAATATTGTAGATACAAAAGTGAAAAAATAACCGATAATATTATTACAAAGCTTGAGTTGTGCTGGGCACTGTCCTAAGAAACTATTTCGGTAATATGAAATGTTTCCCCAGGATTAAACAAGTCTTCCTCTATATATATAAGAGGGTGCAGGAATCAGCAAAATAAATAATGATTCAGCAAGTCTAGGGTAGAGGTGACAAAAGGAAGTAGGCTATATTTTGAGTGGTTATATAATTTGGGATAGTGGCTAAAAGTGGCTAGAAAGAAAATTATATTTAGAAACAAGGCTATATTACTAAAAGAGAGAACTATGCAGAAGATGTTTTTTGGATAAGTGAAATGGCCACTTTTTCATGGGTATTTATAGATAGCAAGGTTTGATAAGACATTGACAAGTGTATGATTATTTGTCAAAATTTCCTTGCAACTAAGCTAATAGATAGACACATGGGCTGCCACTAATCTATTCAATTGCCACTCTTAATCATAAATCAGCCATCTAGTAGATAAAATGCCACTCATCACATAATACTAACAAGTGTCCCCCATATGTGTCATTCTTACAAAATATCTACAATACCACCACTCTGCGAGTGGTAACCATTTTTCCCATCGTTTAGGATTACCGAACACCATAGATCGTAGATAAGTTTCCAAACAGCGATTGAGTCGCTCTGTCTACCCGTCAGATTGTGGGTGGTAGGTTGTTGTCAGGTTCAGTTTAGTACCAAGGCCTTTGAATAGTTGCTGCCAGAACCGGCTAGTAAAAATGGGATCCCGATCTGTGACTAAAGTTTTTGGTAACCCGTGTAGTCAATAAATGTCCTTGAGAAACACTTCACTCACTTCCTGGGCTGAAAAGGGGTGGATGAGGGCCAAGAAATGCCTATATTTTGTTAATCTACCCACTATAACAAGTATGGCATTTTTATGGCTTGAATTGTGTAGCCCTTCAATGAAATACATGGAAATATCTTGCCACGGAGCTTCTGGAATCGGGAGGGGCTGAAGCAGCCCGCGAGAATGGATATTCTGTCTTGACCTTTTGGCACACATCGCATTTTGATACCCACTCAAAAATATCAACCTTCATGTGATGCCAATAGAACAACCTTTTAATCCTCTTGTAGCTTCCTAACTGTCCTGAATGACTCCCAACTGGAGAGTTGTACAACAATTCAAAAATTTTGAATCTTAATTCAGTGTTACTCCCCACAAATATCTGCTGCTCATGCCTAATGATTCCTTGTTGTAAGCTGAAGCCTTTCTTACTATTTGGTGTTGTAGTTAACTCCATTAATAGTTGAGCTGCTATAGGGTCACTGTCATAGCTTAAGATTACCTTCTGTAGCCATGTAGGTTCTGCAGGGGCGTTAGTCAAGCCAAATAGCATGACTCTGAACTCAAAATACCCCAAATGAGTTCTAAATGTTGT
Organism: Petunia x hybrida; assembly: GCA_037355625.1. NCBI lineage: Eukaryota > Viridiplantae > Streptophyta > Magnoliopsida > Solanales > Solanaceae > Petunia > Petunia x hybrida. The sequence continues at coordinate 657,400 of JBBBVM010000165.1, forward strand.
CTTGTAGATGTCCTTCGTTCCCATTCTTATCTGATGATTTTCTGCCCTTAAATCTATCTTTGAAAATATGCAAGGTCCACTTAGCTTATGCAATAAATCATGTACTAAGGGTATAGGGAACTTATCCTTAATTGGCATCTTATTAAGTTCCTTATAGTTTATATAAAACCTCCATCTTTCATCCTTCTTTTTAACTAATAAGACTGGGGAAGAAAATGGTGAATGACTTAGTTTGTATGATCCCATTCTCTAGCATCTCATTAACCTCCTTTTCAATTTGATTTTTTTGAAAATAGTTGTACCTGTATGGCCTTATACTGACTGGTGTTGCATATGATTTTAGGGGAATAAAGTGGTCATGGTCCCTTTGAGGTGGTAATGATTTGCGCTCCACAAACACTTTTGGAATTCAGCAATCACTTTATTAACTTCTTCAGGTACTTCCATCTCTTCTCCTGCTTTGGCTGTGATAGTAAATAGATGTGCCCATAAACTTTTCCCCTTCTTAAAGAGATGTTTAACCTCTGAAGCTGACATACTTTTTCAATTTACCTTCTTCTGTTATGCCTTTTAATACCACCATCCTTCCTTGTACATTTGCCTGGAGTTTGTTTTCAATAAAATCAAACTGCACTGGATTATGTTTTTTCATCCAGTCCACTCCTAAAACCATGTCACAACCCCCAATATCCAATAGTCTAAGGTTGTCCTCAAATTCAATTCCCTGCACCTTCCATTTAATGTTTGGACAAGCATAGAGACTCATGATATGGTTCCATTAGCCATAGTCAATCTCATGGGTGTGTCTTCTTGAATACTATATCTCACTTCCTCGGTAGTATCATGGGCTAAATGACTGTGGGGTTGCCAGTGTCTACCAAAATGCTCAACTTCTTTTTCTTTGTTATCCCTTGTAATATGATAGTGTTAGTGGCCACAGTACCAGATAGTACATGTAGACTAATAGCTTTATCTATTGCTGCCCCTTGTATCTCCTGTAATGCATCATCATTTTCCATAACTTGTATCAATTCTTCATCCTCCTGATCATTAGTAGCATAGAGTGCATTCAGTTGCTTGCCTTTACATTGGTGCCCATAAAAGTATTTCTCCCCCTGGATTTCCTAGCCTCATACAACTTGTTACTCAACTGCGTAATGTTATTAACTTCTTTCTGCCAAGACCGAGTCCCTTTGTTAGCTTGATTATTGTTCTGCTCTGAGGAAGTCATTGTTGTAGGGAAACTCCTGAGACACATCATTATACTTTTCTTGTTTCTTGCTTTTATCTTTCTCTACTGATGTCTTGCCTTTTCTACTCCCTAGCTAAGGGAAAAGGGAGAAAGCAACCTAACAGTGTGCTTAATCTCCTCTTTAAGACCCCCGATAAAGGTTTCTAAGAAAAAATTTTCTGGAATTGTAGGGTTTCTTATAAGCACCCATGTTCTCAACTGATCAAACTCTTCTATGTATTCATTGACAGATCCTTTTTGGGATATTTTGTTGAACTGCTCTATTAGGGTGTCATTTCCATCCTCTGAATACCTCTTACAAATTTTAATGGTAAACTTCCCCCATTTTACCATACCTCTGCTCACTTGAAAAGAATAAAACAAATATTCTACCTTCCCATTCAAATGTAGTGTAGCTGCTTTAAATTTATCTGCTCATAAAGATGAAATTCTTAACCTTTTATTGTTTTGTTTTTGTTTGTATTTATTAAAGTGACAGTTCAGCGTAATTAGAATGAATGTCATTTATGGAAAAACTAGATTTTTATTTTATATGAAGCATTCTGCTAGGATATGATGTCTTTGTATTTCTGAATTTAGATTTCCATCTATATAGTCTTAATGTGTATAAATCTTAAGTACCTTTTAGCATATCGTATGTTTAACAGTGAGTTTGCATTCAAATTGTTTTGGCTATTTTGATATACCATATGTGGTTTGCTTGGTATTCTAGTAGAACCATGAGATCATTGTGTAGATTGCTATCTTATTTAAATGGAATGTTTGTCAACTATTATGCATTAATGCTAAATCTCATTAGTTGTTCTTTGAGGGGGTAAAGTTATGAAAGAATGGTTGAAGGTGTGATTCTGATTTCTACTTGTTCTACTTTAGACCTGATAGAATGTGTGTCTCGGCTAAAGAATGATACTAGAATATTGACAGTAAAATACCTTATAAAAACGTGATTTTTCTCCTATCATGTGCAAAATGTTTAACGTCATCTTTGAAAGCATGTTTAGAATTATGGATGCCTGCCAAAGTATTATTTTATAGAACTTTAACTTTTTTAAAGCATTCTAGAAGATATTTCCTGTAGATGTTTCTTTGACTGCACTGGCATTGTTCAAAAGAAAGTCTTTTAGCTGCTCCTATTCTTATGGAAAAGCCCAATCCGTCAAATACTTGAGTTTTGTTGTCATTTATATGAAAGGATGTATCTTAATGTACATTGCTCTGAAATTTGTGTCATGTTCATGAGTTAAGCAATTACGACTTGCTGTTATAATTAAACAGAGGTATATCTTTTCTACTTCCTGCTTAAACTATGTCAGCACCTCATGTTGAAGGTTTACGAGAGCCTAGAAATCTATTACTGCTCTACGTGCTTGGTTAGGGAGTTATTGTAGTTTTTCTATTTTTGGTCCATTAGAAGAACTATGTGCTCTTTCTTTATTTGAATATTTTCTTGGAGAGAAATCAAAGTTGGTAGTGATAATTAAAGTTTCTTTACAGTATGATTAGTGGAAGCCCTTCTTATAAACAAATACTCCAACAGTCTCAATTTAAGTGTGTATCCTTTTAAGTCCGTCCAAAAAAGAGTGATTCTTTCCAAATTTAGTAAATTTTTAATTCTAAGATTTATTTTAGACCATAAAATTTAAAAGCACTGATCCACATTAAACACACCTTTAATTTTAGACCACAAGATTTAAATATCTTCCTTATTTTCTTAAACTATATGCCCAATCAAACCCATATTCTTAAATTGGGATGGAGAAAGTAATAAATATTTTGGTTGTTATGCTTTGATAACCCATACACTTAAATATTTTGGTTCTAGTTTTCCTTTCTTTCTTGTCATTACATGCACGAGGATTAACTTCAAAGTCGAACTCAATACATCAAGATTTGATGCAGGTAACCATCGATTCCATTGCATTCAAACTTCAGCCTGTAGGATTACAGGTTTGGGTCTCTTGTCATCGCGTCTTTCAGTTTCTAGCACTTTTTGGTTCTTCCGACTCATCTCCTCAATTGTTTTAGTAGATAGATAAATTGTAATTAGATAGTCTTATTTGTAGAATAATTATTTATGAATAAATATTTTATTATTTGAGTTATTGCTTTACTTTATGTTTATTGCCTTTTAATCTTAGAGTCATCATTTATTCTAGGCAGAACACTTAAATAGACACCCTAAATTGGCACCAATTATCAGTTAGACACTTCAACTTTTCACATTTTTTCCGACAACTTTACTCGAGACGAATATATTTCATAAACCTCTTACGCCGACCTGAAAAAATGAGTGTTTGACGCTCAAGTCTGAGCGCGTTTGGGCAGTCAATCCCTATACTTTTCTGTTCTTTATTTTAAATTAAAATTAAAATAATTTGTGGTCCATTTTTCATTTTGTCTCACAACATTTCCATCTTCCTTTTATTTCAAATTAAAATTTGAGAATTCAGAGCCGAAAAGTTCTAAGTTCTTTTTTTTTTTTTGGCCAAAAAATGGGTTAAGATCTACGAGTTTTCATACTTCAGATAGAAGTAGGGATTTAAGTTTTAGAATTTGTAGTACAAGAAAAAATGGGGAGAGAATGAAAGGGGCAATGTGGAACAAAGAAACTTGGAGAGAAATGGCGTAATGATAACGAAAAAGAAGAAAAGACTGTTGGCCAGTGGGAGAATGGGGGTTGGGGGTTTAAGGGATGATGTGGGTCAAAGTAAGGTAAAAGTTTATTTCATGGAAAAAAGGGTTTTTTTTTTATTTTTTTTATTTTTAATTCGTTGGAGTATTATTTTTTTAATATAAATGACACCTTTTTTTTTTTTAAATGACACTTGACACATATGTGTAGAGGTTTTATTGGTTCATTTTTCATGTTAGCGCGTTTGTAATTCACGCAATAGATCTGTTGAATGGAGGTGTTCTAAAGTTCAACTTAAATACTACATAAAGTGTCTAGAAAGTCATATGAAAAATTAAAGTGTCCAGCTGATAGTTGGTGCAAACTTAGAGTGTCTGCTTATGCTGCTTTATTTATGTAAATTTGAGCCATCTTATCAAATTTATGCAAATTTAAATCATTTTGGCAAAAAACAAATCACGCTAAATAACGACTACAGGGAAAATTCTTCTATCTTCCGGATATGAAGTAGTTCCTTTAAAAAGTCAAAAAAGTTTTAATTAACTTTTAAACGTTCCGAGCCGACTTTGTTGAAAAGCGACTTGAAATATAAGTTCCATCTTATGATGCGATACTCGTGTTATAAAGTTGACATTAAGCAAGTTCTACTTATGTTTACCATATAAAAGTTTGCAAAAGAAATTAAGACGATCAAATCGTCCATTTTTAAAACAAAAATACGCTTTATTTTTTTTGAAAGACAAGCAAAACTTTTAAGTAAATAGTAAAATTTTTGAAAACTTCCTAAATCTAATTAATAGATCGATTAATTATTTTTAGACAATTTTAGAAAAGTCTCATAAAAAGCACTTACAAATTAATTTAAAAATTTATCGGATTAACTGTAACTATGGAATTTAGAGCTTTAAAAAACTTCTTTTAAATTTAATAAAATTTCTTGTCTTAGAATCTCTGAAAAAGACTACGTCTTTTGCAGAAATGAAGTTTGCACGCATTTGCTTTAATTATTTTAATATTTATTCCTTGTTTTCTTTAGATTGGGTGGCGATTCGAAATGAGTTAGTCCATTCAATTGATATTCCTAATTTAACTTTAATTAGTAAATTTTCGAGTTCAACATGATCAATGGATGGGTTGGAAATGAGCTAACCCATATTAAACTCAAATTTTTTAGGTGACCAGTAGACTGTTGTTTGTATTTTTTTCGTTTGTTTTAGCCTTTTAGGTATAGTTGTTCTCTGTAGAATCATTACGACATATACAATATCCATAGTTTTTAGGTAGGAAACCATTGTACAAAAGTTATTTGATCCGCGACTTTTAAACTACGCATAAATTTATCATCATTAGAGGTAAATTAGTATAATTAATGACTTAAAAAACATCATGACTAATAAGGTTAAAGATAAGTAATTTAATTTTACAACATCTAACTCGTGGCTCAATAGTGAGCACAAATAAGTAGTTTGCTTAATATTTAATTTCCTGTAGGTTATTTAAATTCCCATATTGACTTTAATAATTTAGGCTGAATTGCAAAAATATGACACGGGAAGCCATGATTTGCCAAAATACCCTCAATAACAGTGGTTTAGCAAAATTGTCTTCCATTAGTTTAATGAAACTTATTCCGGACGAAAATACCTCTCACAACTAATAAAAAAACCCACACTATCCTCCCCTTCCTTTTCTCCATTCAAACAATGTCTAAGCCCTAAAAACCTACAACTTTTACATATTCCTCCATTGAAACGAAGATTCAAGGTTAGATTCTTTCAAATTCCTACTCTTTTACATTCATTTGGATAACCTTGTAGAAAATCTATGAAAATAGGTATCTTACACAGACTTCTTGGGAATGGGCACCTTGCACAGACTTCTTGGCAATTGCGAAAACTTTAAGCCCTGTTGTAATGGGCAACTTGTCTCTGCAAGTCTTGGCTATGCAAAGAGTTTAAGCTCTGGTGCAATGGCACCTTACACAGACTTCCCTGGCAATTGCCAAGACTTCAAGTTTTATTGTAGTGGCCAACTTGCAAAAGAAAGTTTCTGCAAATCTTGGCTATTGCCAAGAGTTTAGCTCTGGTGCAATGGGCACCTTACAGACTTCTTGGCAATTGCCAAGACTTCAAGCCCTGTTGTAGTGGCTAATTTGCAGAGAAATTCTCTACAAGTATTGGCTATTGCCAAGAGTTCAAGCTCTGGTGCAGTGGGCACCTTGCACAGACTTCTTGGCAATTGCCAAGACTTCAAGCCCTGTTAGATTGGGTAATTTGCAGAGAAAGTCTCTTCAACTCTTTGTTATTGCCAAGAGTTCAAGCTCTGGTGCAATGGGCACCTTGCACAAACTTCTTGGCAATTGCCAAGACTTCAAGCCTTGTTGCATTGGGTAATTTGCGAGAAAGTCTCCGCAAGTCTTGGTTATTGCCAAGAGTTCAAGTTCTGGTGCAATGGGTGCCTTAACTAGGAAATCAAAGTGGAATCCAACACAAGAAAATAAAAACAAGACTGAATGAAAGTTACGAACATCTCATTAAGGGTCAACTTATCACTGGACAAATCAAGAAACCAACTTCTTTTATCAATGGTAACACCACCCAAGTGATGTTACCAAATTCTCTGCAACTTTTGGCTATAGCCAACACTTTAAGGTCGGGTGGAAGGAGGCAACACTTTACGACCTACATAGGATTGACGCAGTAGGTATGCTAACATCGTCGGATTTGCAGCACCGGAGCGAATTGATACAGATCAATAGCACTGGTGTTCTCTGGAAATGTTCCCAGCGACACTGCTGCACGACTTCTTTTTTTTTTTTTTTTAGTTTACCGGTGAGAGACGGTGGATCTAAGGCGGTTTGTGGGGTATGTTTGGTGGTTGTTGATTGTTGATTGTTGATTGTTGGGAATGTATAAGATCTGTATTCCTTTTGTATGTGCGGTGTATGCCATGTATATACATGTTATATACAGTGAACGTACAATGAGTATACACTTGACATACAATAAATGTATAGAGTACATTTTGATTTCTTCATTTGTATATGTTGTGTATGCCATATATATGAATATTCATACATTGTGCATATAGTATCCATATAGAGAATATAGAACCATACAATAATCATATGAGTGTATGCCTACTGTATTTTCACTATATACATAGTGTATCATTGTCCATATAATGAAAATACACACATAAAAAAAACAAGTAAAAAAAAATTTCTGGCGACCAGTGGCGGCCGGAGGCTGCGACAGTCATGTGGAGTGGCGGCTGGGGGTTGTATGATAGTGTAGGAGGGAGATATAGAGTTTTATCACCCTTTTATATGTATTAGCTATGTATTGAAAAAGAATATATTGCTATGTTTTGAAAATGAGATAGTATTGACATTTTTGTATAAAAGAATGTTAGCTTGTATGGTTATGTAAATTGCCCCTCATTTTTCACCCATGAACTTTTATAGGTTAGATATGGCCGAGATCCATATTTAATTCAAGTGAAATATGGCTGACAAATAGGCAAAAAAGGGCTTGGTCTTGAAAGATTGAGCACTTTAAAGGTGATCTTTAAAAATTGAGCTTTTTTTGTAATTACAAAAATGTCACCGCACTTTATTGAAACCGCAATTACCAAAATGCCACCGCACCTTAATGAAGCCGTAATTACAAAAATTCTACTACTCCCTACAAAGCAGAAAATAATAATAATTTGTCTGTGTATATATTAAACCAAAACTTATGTCCATATTGTAAAGAAATGAAGCCAACTAGCCTCACTTTGTATATCCTCAAAATTATAACTTCAAGTACTAAAGTTATAGAAATAACGACAATAGGCATATTTATTCATTCAATGAGCAAAATACTTGTACATTTTGTATATAGGTGAGGCCAAATTGTCCTCACTTCATTCATCCACAAATTTTTTACGAAAATATGAAATTAAGACAATCTGGCTGTATTTATTCATAAGTGAGCCCAAATATGCTGTCTATTTTACAAATAAATGAGACCAAATCGTCATCACTTTATACATCCACAACAACGTAAGTGCTAATATTTTAGAAATAACGGCAATTTGATTGTACTTATCATACAATGAGCAAAATAATATGCACATTTTTCAAATAGATGAGGTTAAACTGTTCTCACTTCATTCATCCACAGTAAAATGCATATGAAAAATATTATATCAAGACAATCCGGCTGCATTTATTCATAAGTGAGCCAAAACATTCTGTCAGCTTTATAAATAAACAAGACCAAATCGTCATCACTTCGTACATATACAAAAGTACGAAGAAAAAATATTATATAAGGCCGATTCAGCATCATTTATTCATAATATGAGTCAAATACTATGTACATTTAATTAAAAAAATGAGTCCAAATCGTCACCACTTCGCTCATATACGAAAATTCAAAGGTAAACATGACATAAGGCCAATCCGGAATCATTTATTTATAGTATGAGCTATATACTATGTACAATTTACAAACAAATGAGTTCAAATCGTCATCACTTGAGCATCGGCCGCTTCTACGCACTCATAATTTTCTGCCTCAGAACCATCGGTAATTACTCTATTTTTGGACCGACATACTACAATCTGCACAGTGTTGATGTTGTAGCAGCCGCTGCCAGAATGCAGGGAATGCTAACATAACATCAGGTATATATCACCATAATCTTACTATCCATCTTGTGGCAACTTCAAGCAATAATTACGCTTGCTTCTAGCATCCAAACAAAGAAGAATCAACCTATTGTTAACTAATTTTTGTGTCATCAATTTATCAAATGCATATTAGCTTACTACTCCAATGGAAACTTCATCGCCAAATTTAATAAACTCATTCAATAGACAATTGCCTTCTCCATCTAATATGCATTTTGATCAATCAAATTAACCAAACTAAAAGTTTTAGTGCGTAGTACTAGAAAGCATGCTCCACCTACACTTACCATGTGATTTAGAATTATGATTAATGTACAACAAATAACTATAATCTCCCATTTGCTTCAAAGAGCAGTATCACTTACCCCACAAAGGCCACAACAATAAACACAATCATAAACCTGAACATATGTGGGGGAGTACACCGGGTTCTGCATTAATTCGCGGTTATCAAGAAAATTCCATTAAAACCATGATATTCTGCAATTAATATGTTTGTTCTACACTCATTCTTTCATTCTAGACAGGAATTATGATCTAATAGAGAAGGTGATGGCGTCTTTGGCCGGATTTATCGGAGTTAGGGTTTCGGCCCTCTTTTGAACCTAAATTTACGACGATTGGTGGGGTATTTGAAGAAAATAAGGTGGAAAAGGGTTCGAAAAGGTACTTAGTTTTGTGGTAGGTGGTGGTCAACCACCATTTACCCGTGGCCAAACGACAGTCAACATTAGCCTTGAGCAGTTCTGCTGATGTAAAGAAAATTTCACAATACTCTGCCTAATAGCCTTTGTAGAGAGAAAAGGAGGAGTCTTCTAGAGAGAAAAATTGTGAAAGGAAAAATTTCTAAGTAATTATGAAAAGTGCTCAAATATTCAATACCATGAAAAAAGAGCTTAGAATTTCAAGACCGTGTGAAAATATTCTCAATTCCCAGAAAAAAATGTTCTAATATTAGTCATGCAACCTATTAAAATACGGGTCAAATAGGTGGATTAATAAAATATGGCCTAAAGTTTCCAGCCATATTCATAAGAAAAATCATACCATTTTGGCCCCCGTCAAGAAAAGTTCATGGCGAGCATTAGATGGAAGCTCTTGGTGATCGTCTGGAACTATTTTACAGTGGCCTAATTTGTAAGATTTTTATTGTGACATGGTGCCAGAAGAATTTATTTCTGTAGATCACCCAACCCAAAATTCTGATTTAAAACTCTGATTAAACATGTTAAGTGTTGCACTGGTGCTTTGAATAGAAATAGATTTTTTTCCTATTTTGTTCTTATTTTGAGATTAGAGTATGAGGATTTCGTATATCCCAACTTGCAAAGAAAATAATCGAATTGTGCTCTCCCTGGAACCTTCATAAAGATATTAGCTAACTGAGTATCCATGAGCATGAGTCCGAAGCGCAGTGGCGTAGCCAAGAATTTTTTCAAGGGTGTTCAAGCTCCAAAGAAGAATTATTTTTTTTTCTTCAAAATATATAAGATTGACCATGGGTTGTTTAAGTAAGTTTGAACACCCTGCACCATTAGGCTAGCACTATCAGTTGTGTCAAGGGTGTGCCAAATGTAATATTTAGTCACATATAGTTACATTTGACCTATTTACACAATATAACTTTCCGGTGACCACCCTTGCACCAAGGTGGCTCTGCAACTACCAGAGTGTATCGTTCCACTAATAATTTCATCATGGAATAAATAATAATCTAATTCAAAGTGCTTGGTTCGTTCGTGAAATATCAGGTTTCGCGCTATGTGCAAAGCTACTTGACTCTCACTATTCAGTTGCACAGGAGATTGATGACTTATCCCAATGCTAAAAAATACTCCTTTGAGCCATTTCATTTCACACATGGTCATAGCCATAGACGGTTATTCAACTTCTGTTGATGATCTAGACATTGTATGCTGCTGCATAGTCCGCCAAAGGACAGAAGTGTCTCCAAGATATATCGTCCGGTAAGTGATCGATGAGTCAACTGGCATCCAGCCCAATCAGATCACACCATCCATATACACAAATATCACATTTAGAATGCATCACAATTCCCTATTCCGGACTACCTTTCAAAGAACGCATCACTCAGAGAATTGTATCCCATTGCTCAATCTGTGGTTGTTGTATAAACTAAGACCAAACGCGAACATTGTCAGACAAATTCAGACCCGTGAAGCAAAAATAAATTAGATGCCCAACTAGTCTTTGATAACATTCCGAATCTTCAATAACCGATCCATAGCAAAGAGCCAACCAGTGATTCTTTGGCAGAGAAAAATCCTTTAGGACCTATCGCCACTTTAACTCCCAAGAAATATTTTAGAATCCTTCATATGGAAACAGCTGGAGGGATACATCTAAAAAATTTGAATAGCCCGAGCGTTATTGCCTGAGATAATCAAATTATCCACATAAATAAATACACTTAACTGTAATATTGCTTTCTTGAATGTAAGAAGAGAATATTTCGAATATGATTGACGAAAACCATAGTTCTTCAATGCTCTTGATAACTTAGCAAACCAATATCGTGGGCTTATTTCGAACCATTCAATGATTTCTAGAGATGACAAACATTCTCAGAGCAGTCATTCTGTTAACCCGGAGTCAACTTCTTATAAGCTTCTTCGTGAAGTTCACCATGAAGAAATTCATTGTGGATATCCATCTGATGCAATTCTCAAATTTTAGCAGCAGTTACTGCCAATAATACTTGGACAATCACAATATGCAACCGATGTAAAAGTCTCTGTGTAGTCGATTCATTTTACTTGGTGGTTACCAAAAATTACCAACCTCAACTTGTACTATTGAACAATACCATTAGAATGTATTTAATTGTGTCCGCCCATCTACATCTGAGTGCTTTCTTTCCCGAAGGCAGATGTTCGATCACCTATGTTCAATTAGCTTTCAAAGTTTACAACTCATGTTGCATGACTTATCTCCATATTTCATCCTTTCCTCCTTTACGGCTTTAGAGAATGAGTCCGACTCATGGCTCGCCGTGATAGCTGCAAGGAAACTGATATGTCCTAGAGAAAAATTATCACAATTAACACAGTATGCCAAATGATAGGACATACATGAGATTTGTTGAGGCTTAAGCAAACGATCAGATTTTTTGACATCAGTTGATACCTGGTTACGAATTTTCTAGACCGTATTTTGTAATTAAATCACGTAAAAGAACATTTTCCTTCTTAGTTCGCTTACCTAGGCCAAACTCTTCCACCACTACTCCTGTTCTCGAGTTTTCAAGAGGATTTTTTGTTGTCAAATTATCTTATTCCAACACATCAGTGTCTAGATTCGTTTCTTCGTCCACTTGAGTTTCATCCATCCTACTTTTGGAAACAGCCTGTGCCAAGGGGGTCTCAAACCCCCCACCCCCTTATTTCAATATTTTCTTCTTCTTCAACCACACCATCATCTCAGAGACTATTTTGATCGACAAATTTCTTTACACCATTTTCGGTGCAAATGAAAATTTTGTCTCATTGAAAATTACATCTTTGAAAACCAAAAACTCTTTAGTTTCCAATTCATACAACTTCCCTGCATTCTTCCTATACAGATACCTAAGAAAAATATAGTGATGACTCCTACTTATAGACTTTTCTCCTGTTCGTCCTTTCTTATGAGCATAGCACAAACATTCGAACACTCAGAAATGATTATAACTTAGTGTCATGCCAAATAATATATGGTACATGGTCTTCCCATGTAATACCAACGAGGGGGTATGATTAATTAAACAACAGGTTGTCAGGACACACTCTTCCCAAAATTCAATTGGAAAGTAGACTTGAAACCTAAGTGCCAAGGTTACATTTAAGATGTGTCGATATTTTCTATCAACTCTCCTATTTTATTGTGATGTCTCGATACAGGATGTTTCAAAAATAATTCGTTGTTCAAGAAAATAAGTTTTCATACTTGAAAACTCTGTTCCATTCCTGACAGTCTTCACTAAGTTGTCGTTCCACCATAACAAAGAAATTTTTATTGTAAAATAAAAAAAAATTAAAGAACAACAATATTGAAAGAGTAGAGAATGCGATGTAGAGAGAAATATAAAGATATTGTACTCTCATTATCAAGTGAGATTTTATACAAACTTAGATTGAAAAATGGGAAAGAAATATCTTAATTTATAGCAAAATCTTCCAACTCTATATCTCTTTTTTCCAACTTGAGCAACTTGTATATAAGTTGTAATTTGATATTTACAACTCATTGATATCTTGATGACTACTATAGAAGCAAACTTTAATTTAGTAAATTCCTTCTCCAACTCAAACACAAGTTGTTCCATAAGCAAGTTGATGATGAAGAAGAAAACTTGAACAACCATTGGTTTATTCAAAAATCTATCTACTTGACATTAGGCTTAATGTTACACAAGTGATGTCTATCAATATAGACATCCATAAGTTGAAACTTTGGTTTGTAACACTCCTCTTAGATGTCTTATTAATAACTGTGCCTCATTAATACCTTACCAGAAAAAAATCTATGGAAAAAAATCTAGTGAAGGAAAAAGAGTGCACACACTTGTAATACGCATTGAGAGCCGCCTCACTAAAAACCTTACCAGGAAAATCCAATGAGACAAAACCTTGGTTAAGGAAAAAAGAGTACATCGCGTATTTACTCCCCCTCATGTAATTACTTGATATCTTGAAGATGACGCATTCCAATCTTGTATTAAACACCATAGTAGTTGTGCGCTTATATGTAAATAAATAGCCTCTAGTGTTCTTTATGTGAATCATAAAAGTATCCAATATCAGTATAATTAATTAATTGTGACTTGGATTTACTTGTATCCGATATCAATAATCCCTTGGAGGCATATGGATATATGCTCAATACACTTCCAATAATTTAAAGTTGGATAAGGATTAAATCTTGCCAATAATTATACAACAAAAGATACATGTGGTCGAGTATTGTTAGCAAGAACATCTGAAACGACCTTAAGTAGTTGTTTCGGGAGTTAGGACTCTTATTGATGTGACGACAGTTTTAAAATCTTCATAAGGTCCATTAGGACCTGTTTGTAAAATTTGAGCTAAATCAAACTTTGTTTGCTAGGCATCGAAAGAAGGTTTCAGTTTTTACTGTCGGTAAATCTTAAAAAGAGGTATTCGAGCTCAATTTTGGCGAATGAGCTCCGATTCGAAAGCGCCGCTAGGTTCGTATGATTATCTGTGACATGTGTGAATTTTTGAAGTAAATTTCGAGGTTGTTCGGCTGATTTCGGCTAAAGTTCCAAAAATTTATAATTTGATCTTTTTTCATTTAATTCGCATCTTGAGTTTCGAGAATCCGATTTGAGATCCACCTTAATGAGTACGTCACATATATTTTGTATAACTCGCTGGATAAATTTGGGATCATTTCGAATTTCGTAGGATTCCGTGTTAATTTTCGTCGCGAAACGAAAAGAAATATTAAAGAAAAGGAAAAAAAGGGAAATGGACAAAAAGAAAGGAAATGTAAGGCGGTGGTCAGGGATTATAAATCCCTTAAGCTTCATTTTGAAGCAAAACGAGCAAATGGAACAAAAGCAAGAGACGGAGACATCGAACAAAAGAAAAATACTAGAAAATAAGAAAAGAAAGGAAAAGGAGCAAGAAAAAAGTAGAATTTTTACCCCTGAAACATCCAGGTAATGGTGTTAATCCATTATTTCAGTTTATTACGTGTGTTTGAATATATTTTAATGGTAAAAATTGGAATATTAGACATCGTTCTAACGAGTTAAATTGATAGTTTAAAGGGTTAATTGGATTCCGATAATGGAATTGATTATATATTCGGACTCAGTGAGTTATGGGTAACATATAAATGTAATTTATTTAGGGTTTGGTTATGTGAATTTGAACCCTGTACATAGGCCTGGCCTGCGTATTGCATATGCACATAGGGTATCAGGTTCCTAACCGGATTATCCTACGATGTGGGGAATGAAGCCTTTAGCCTAATTTGATATATTTTCTGCTTATTGAATACGCAAGACCGTTTGGCAATGAATCTAAAGGATAAAGCGGTTGTTGAGTAGCAATTTGAAATGAGGTAAGTTTTTGTATCCATTTCTTTGGAGGCATTTGGCCTTGTGGATTTTCTACCACGTGTTCCTTACGTGTGTAGCTGTCAATAGGCGTACTCATTACGCCTTAGCTTTGGATTTACATTGTATATTATATTATTATGCCCTGTTGTTGGTATTGCATGGAGTACGTATATGGGCATTGTACTCTGGTTTTGAGCTTGACATATACTTTCCGGTAGTCGATGAGAGTCCCCGTCGGTGATATGTATAGTAAATTGTGTGGTTATTATTATGTGTATGTATAAATTTATATGGATCGAGTTGCACGCCGCAACAGTATAAATATATGGATCGGGTTGCACGCCGCGACAATATAAATATATGGATCGGGTTGCACGCCGCGACAGTATAAATATATGGATCGGGTTGCACGCCGCGACAGTATGAAAATATGGATCGGGTTGCACACCGCGACAGTATGAATATATGGATCGGGTTGCACCGCGCAACAGTATGTATTTCTGATTGTTGATATGTTCAGGATACTTAAAAACCTATATGTTCCGTCTATCTTATGTCCCTGGTTGTTTATGAGTTTATGACTCCATACGTGTTTCCAGTTATTATCTGGCTCTGCTTTTTTATAGTTTAACTAAGATGGATTTGGTTTATCTGTTTTTCTTCTCCCTGGCTAGCTATCCTATTCTTTGAGGTGGCTAGTCTGCCCCACTTATGGAGTCCTTTTGACTCACCCTTTGACTCACCCTTGTTTGTTGTTTGTTTTCTTGTCTATCTATTTCGTTTCGGCAGGTTTGCTCCAGGATTGAGCCAGCTTTTATTCAGGATGGCCACCAGTTTTATGTTATTATTTCAGTTGTATTTTGCTCCCTTCAGGAGGTATCTGTCTTCTTTTGTACTCTTAGATGTCTAGTCTGGATAGCTCTAAACCTAGTATGTTGGGTAGTCAACTAAAATTTCTTTTGTACAGCTTAGAGGTATCAGTATGCTTGTGCTTTTTCTAAGTCTTATTCTTATTTATGAATTGAATTATATTTATTTTCCTAATTTAATTGGTAAGGGTTCGCCCGACGGGTCTAGAGAAGGATGTCGGGTGCCCACACGGCCTAGCGGGATTTCGGGTCGTGCCAACATCAGTCCAACAATTGCACTAAGATTTGGTATCTCAGTACCAAGAAACTCTTCATAGTATTTACAAGGTCTAAATGGACCTTTATTTACATCAAGCATTCTCAAAACCATTGGAGAACTAATATATTTTATCCATGTAAAACAACTTTACAATTATTTATGTATACGTTGACTGGTGGATAAATATACAACTTAGCAATTGCTCAATTTATAGACCAAGACAAAATTTTGTCTTTTGAAGGACTTTCATTTCAAATTCATTTTTAAAGAATTTCATTATCTTTGGAAGTTGTATAGGCTGCTTTTAAGCATTTGTATAGAGAAATAGCAGACGAAGATGAGGAGAAGAAGCTTTATAGGCTAGCCAAGGTGAGGGAGAGGCGATCTCGCGACCTGGACTAAGTGAGGTGCATTAAAGATGAGGATGACTCGGTATTGGTAGAAAAGGCTCTTATTAGAAAGAGATGGCAAACATACTTCCATAAACTCTTAAATAAAAAAGGGGATAGGTATATTGTATGGGGTAATTTAGAGAGCGTCGGGAGCTGTCGTGGTTTGGGAGATGGTATGTGTATTTAACTCGGAGAGGTTAAGGAGGCAATCCGTAAGATGAGAGAGGTAACTCGGAGAGGTTAAGGAGGCAATCCGTAAGATGAGAGAGGGGAGAGCGACTGGACGTGATGAGATCCCAGTGGAGTTTTGGAAGAGTATTGGCATAGTAGGTATAGAGTGGCTAATTGAGTTGTTCAATGTCATCCTTAGGACGACAAATATTCCTAAATAATGGAGGTCGAACACAGTGATTTCGTTGTACAAAAACAAGGGTGATATTTAGAATTTCAACAACTATAGGGGTATCAAACTACTTAGTCATACTATGAAAGTGTGGGATAGAGTGGTAGAGAAGAGGATAGCAGTAGCAGTAGCAGTAGTGGTGTATGGATAAAAATATGCCACCTATGATTATGGAGATAAGAGTCCAGTTGGCGAAGACTAGACTTAATCTACAAGTCACCGGACGTAGAGGATATACACCTGCTTCCAAGCCACGATCTCTAAGCAAACACGGGCCAAGGGACGTAAGGCATACATCCCGCTACCTTAGGGTTTACAGTCGCGTAGTTAGGGTTAGTGTATACTGTCTCCTTGAGTAAACAGGCCCACGACCTTATTAGTCTTTGTATTTTACCATACCTTATTAGTCTTTCTATTTTACCATAATTAGGACTGGATAAATTATAGTTATAAATACCCCTCCTTATATTGTATTGTACAAGCAAGCGATTCACACAAAATCCGACTATTCTCAAGGAATACAACTACTTACTTTTCTGCTCAATTATTAATTCCTCGAGTTTTATTACTTTTTCTCATATTTTACCGTATTTCTTGTGACCCTATTAAAGATTTAATTGTTTAACTTACGAGGCAAATTTTAGGCATAAACAGTTTGACGCCCACCGTGGGGCCCAGACAATTGTAGGTTTCTACTGGGGAAAATCACGGCTATGTTGAGCGTTAACAATAATGTCCCGAAGAACAGCGCCATCGCGGTCACCGACGTTCCTAGGAATCCTGACGATCTCGTCAACCGAACAATGAAAACTTCTCATGACTAATGAACGACTCATAACTTGGCCAACATGGCTGAAACTATGACCGGATGTTAAGAAATGATGTCTCTTAACTCGCTATTGAGGCCAGCATACCACTGAGGATCTGGTGTCCTATAGTGACCCCCTCAAAGTCGTGGCCACAGACCAGGGAATCCCACAAACCGTAAGCACGATCTTCGGGGGACTCGGAGTCGATGCCGACAGAGCTAGAGCCATCATGGTTTGCAAGGCCCACCAGGTAGAGATGATCTTCGGGGGACCCGGAGTCAATGCCGACAGAGCTAGAGCCATCATGGTTTTCAAAGCCCACCAAGTAGAGATGAAGAAGCCTCGCATTAACGCAATTGAGTTCAGCGATAATGACAGGCGTGAGGTTTTCTGCGTGCACCACGACGCCCTGATCATTACCTTCAGGGTATGTGACACCCAGGTCAAACGTGCGCTGGTAGATCCGAGTAGTGCTGTAAATATTATCCATTGGAAGCCGTTCTCCAGATGGAGGTTAAGCATCTGATAATCCCCAGCCCGTACACAATAACCAGCTTCAATAGCTCCAGCGAGAGGTCTGTAGGGGAAGTGATCCTGCCGGTTCTCATCCTGGGGGTAGCAAAATTGACATCTTTCTAGGTAATGACATGCGATCTCTCGTATAATATCATCCTAGGAAGACCTTGGATTCACAAAGTATGCGTAGTGCCGTCAACACTTTATCAAGTCCTTAAATACCCTACCCCATGGGGAGTGAAGGAGATTCGGGGAGAGAAGAAGCTGCTACGTGGCCTCTGTCACATGAGCAGTAAAGAAGGAGGTCAAGAACCAGCAGAAACTGTTAGACAAGCTGCTCGGGCCAAGCCTAGTCACCAACATACCGTTCAAATCTAAAAGACGTAAGGGAGCCGAACCCCGAGAGCCATCCGTCATGGCCCAAAACTCAGACGATGAGGAGCAGGTCGTCAAGGCTACTGTGGACAACCTTGATCCGCTAGTCTTCGACGAGAGGTCCTCGGACAAGAAATTCTATGTGGGGGCCAAACTCTCGGACGAAGCCAAGCAAGAGTTTGCCAACCTCCTATACTCTCGATTAGGCACTTTCGTCTGGACACATACTGACATGCCTGGGATTTCAACCGATATCATAACGTAAAATTTGAACGTCAACCCTAGCTTCAAGGCAGTTAAATAAAAGAAGTGGCCGATCAATCGAGAAGAGGCCAACCAGTTCATGAAGAGGTGGAGAAGCTGCTGAACAACAGGTCCATTTGCGAGGTCTAATACCCCAATTGGTTGTCAAATATTGCGTTCGTACCGAAGAAGAGTGACAAGTGGAGGATGTATATTGATTTCACCGATCTAAATAAGGCGTGTTCAAAAGATTCCTTCCCGCTGCCCAACATTGTTCTACTCATCGGTTTGACGGTGGGTCACAAAGCTCTCTGCTTCTTAGACGCCTATTTAGAGTGCAATCAAATCCTTATGAACTCAGATGATGAATAGAAAACCTATTTTATCACGGTTAGGGGCACCTACTGCTATCGGGTGATGCCTTCTGGTTTGAAGGGAGGATACGATAGAAGTACGAAATTCCAAAACGTGGGAGCAACTTACCAGAGATTAAAGATCAGATTGGCAAAATAATGGAGGTTTAGATCGACGACATGTTGGTAAGTCTGAATTCACCAAGGATCACATCAAGCACTTGGAAATAGCATTCGATATCTTGGACAAATATAGTATGAAACTCAACCCCAAAAAGTGCGCCTTCGGCGTATCATCAGGAATATTTCTCGGGTTCATTATCTCAAATGGAAGAATAGAGGCCAACCTCGCCAAGATCGAAGAAATTGATGCCATACTAGAGGTGCTGAAAAGCGAAGTAGAAGTAAATAGGCTCAACAGTCGGATAGCTGCATTCAGCCGGTTTATTTCTCGATATTCAGAAAGATATCACCAGTTCTTCAATATCCTTAAGAAGAATAAAATTTTTGAATGGACAGAATAGTGTAGTGAATCTCTCGATATTTGAAATACCTCTCCAGTCCCAGTTGCTAACCAAGCCACGCGAGGGAGAACCATTGTTGTTATATTTCACAGCATCTGAAGTAGTCGTGAGTGCAATTCTCGTACGAGAAGAGAAAGTGGTGCAATCTTCTATATACTACGTCAGTAAATCTCTCTTGGATGCAGAAACACGCTATCAGCATCTGGAAAAGCTCATGCTTGCTCTAGTGGTGGCAGCTAGGAAGCTACGACCATACTTCCAGAGTCATACGATCATCGTGGTCTTCTCCTTCATGCTACGGACCATCTTGCACAAACACAAACTCTCGGGCAGGTTTGCAGACTTTGTCATTGACTTTAGCGCCGACATGATGCCGAAGGCCGATATCGAATTCAGGATGATGGAAGACATCATCCCCGGAGAATGGGTGATCCACACAGATGGAGCGTCAAACGTTAAGGGAGTTGGACTCGATTTCGTGATCAAGTCTCCGACTGAGAATACCTTCCAGAAGGCCATCAACTGCCCGTTGATCACCAACAATGAAGTAGAATATGAAGCGGTAATTCAGACACTTGAACTAGCTTATATATTGGGGGCCACGAAGATCAGTCTCTATAGTGACTTCCAGTTAGTGGTCAATCAGATAAACGGAGTTTTCGCAGCCAAAGACGCTCACTTGCAGGAGTACGTGGCTAAGGTAGAGGCTCGTTTGAACAATTTCAGAAGTGGAAGGTCGACCAAGTACCAAGAGAAGAAAACACAGAGGCTGATGCCCTAGCCAGCCTAGCAGCCGTTGCAAATATGAATGCAGATAGCCCGGGAAACCGTTATTGAATTAACTTATTCGGATGTTAAGCGCCAAAAAGTTAACGTTACAGGACTCGTTTAGGATTGGCGACACCCGATAATTGAATGTCTGGACAAAGGGACACTCCCCGAAGACAGAAAGAAGAACAAGATATTGAGAGTGCAAGCAGCCCGGTACTGCTTAATCAACGGAGAATTGTACCGCAAGATGTTCAGTGGCTCCTTGGCTAAATGCTTTGGGCCGTCGCAAGCTGACTGCATATAGAGAGAGATCTATTATGGAAAATGTGGTAACCACTATGGAGGAAGGTCCCTGGCTCGTAAGATAATCAGGGCGAGCTATTTCTGGCCCCAAATGGAAGATGATGCGAGCAAGTACGTTAGAGCATGTGACAGCTGTCAGAGATTCTCCCATGCACTTCATCAGCCAGCAGAGTCTTTACATTCAGTAATTGCGCCACAGCCTTTCATGAAATAGGGGATGGATATTGTGGGACTATGCCCAAAGCGCTAGGAGGTGTCAAATTCCTGCTCGTCATGACGAACTATTTCACTAAGTGGGTTGAAGCAGATGCCTACTCTCGAATATGAGAATACAAGGTGATAGAGTTCATTTGGAAGAACATCATGTGCCGGTTCGGCATCCCTGCAGAGATCTCCTGTGATAACGGACTTCAGTTCATAGGGGCCGAAATTACCGCGTTCTTAAATAATAGGAGATAAAAAGGATAACATCAACGCCTTATCACCCTGCATCCAACGATCAAGTCTAGTCCTCTAATAAGACTATGGTAGAGACTTTAATGAAACGACTCAAAAAAGCCAAAGGCAGGTGGCCGGAGAAGCTACCAGGAGTTCTATGGGCCTATCGCACCACGACGAAAGCCAGCACGGGGAAAACTCCATTCTCACTGACATACGGAACATATGCCATGATCCCCGTAGAGATAGGAGAATCCAGGCTACGACGGTCATTCACTGAAGTAGGATCAAACAACGAGGCTCTAGTAGCTTCACTTGACTTCCTAGATGAGCGATGAGAGATAGTAGTCGTACGCCTAGCAGCCCAAAAGCAACGGGTGGAGCAGTACTATAATGCACGGACCAACCTGCGTTCCTTCAACATAGAGGACCTGGTTCTTCACAAAGTATCTCAGAACACCAAAGAGGCAAATACAGGCAAGCTAGCTCCAGACTAGGAAGGACCATACAAGATTCGAGGCATAGCCGGAAAAGGTGTATACATGATACATCTTTGAAGACATGGAAGGAAAAACCATTCCAAATAATTGGAACATCTCTTGGCTTAAGAAGTATTATTCTTGAAATGTCAACTAGGCCATTATACTCGAGACATGTATTTTCTCCTTTTCTTGTTCTTTCCTTTATTGTTACTTTAACGGGGGCTCAACCCCGTCGTTGTTAATTAAAGTTTAGTAAACTTTCATTGGCTTGCGCTCTCTTTACTAATAAAACTACTATTCTACTTAGTCAATTTTACAATCAGATCCATCTACGATCCAATTAGTCATAGCCCTGACCATATTTAAGTTGAAGTAATACACTCACTTTTCATTATAATAATAGAGTAAACTACTCGCTTAAAGCTAGATCACTTCTAGATAAGCCACCAGGTATTATCGTACGTTGAAATCGTTAATTCAACACTTGCACCAATATATCGGTAGGGACGCACGCCCGCATCATGCCATTTAAAACTTAAGCACTCTAGTGGACAAGCACTGTCGTTCTAGCTTGAATGCAAAAATGCCCCGTTACATACAACGGGCTAAAGACGTCCCCTCGTAGGCGCAGGTGTTGCCCTAATTAATGTCGTCTATCACATACGCAATCTAATCCGTCACCCGTTAATGCACAAAACAATGTCCAACAGGTGCACACCCATCTTTAAAAGACAAACGCCCGGAAAGGTACCCAAACCATGCTGCTTGACTACACTACAAGTAACTACGCAAGCAAGAAAAAATATTGATGAACATCCATTTTCATTAATATCTAAAACTAAGTTCCTTCGAATTTAGCACGACCGAGATCCTTCATCTGGATTGTAGCTCTGCATCAAGATCTCTCTCGATGTGTAGAGGGCGACATTACCAATGTTGAGCAGCAACATCATCATGTCGCTGTCCCACGGCCGTTGGAAAACATGTCTAATTGAGGAAGCCCTCAGTAGAATGGCGGAAGAAACAACGCGTAAGTCAGCAGTTTCAGTTGGCACAACATAGAGAGACACCCACATGGAACCACCGGTGGCTATGGGAGCACCATGTTCCCCCTCTTCTCCTAACGATTGGAAGCTGATGCAACCTCCAAATTGCAAACAAGGGTAGAGGTACACGACTGCCTTGGATGCAAAGGTTCTGGAGAAATTTGTTATATATCAATCACCCTGTAGAGGTACACGACCGCCATAACGAAGACTCTGCCGCGTCAGGTGGCGCTACCTCTGGACTATTTGTCCCATAGAGCCAAAAGACGAGCAGATGCTGAAGTCTTGCGTGGCAGGCATTCGTCTGCTGAAGAGCTCCACATGACAAGAGGAATATCACAACAACTGCTGCGTTAGAAAACGAGCGCACCGTAGTCAGTGCACATACCATAAAGAACGCCGTTAGGATCCCGATCTAACTTCAAGACTCGAGGGACTTTATTCATCCAGTCATGGATGAAGGAACAGAGAGTATAATTATGGAAGTTTCTCCACTCTCAGTTTTCTCAAGCACCATCCATTTCGGATGAAGAAGTTTTTTTGGGAATATCAAACCAAGATCAAAGGCAGACATTTCGGAGAAGAAGAGTTATTCTTTCATGAGAAAGTTCTATGGAGGATAATATATTTTCTGAAGAAGTTTGTGATTTGCATCTACTATGAAGCCCTTTTTATAGGCAGAATGAGATAAAGATGGAGCACGAAACGGTCAATATAATTATGGTCTGTGTTGAGAGCTGGTTTTGAAGTATGACAAATGGAAAGTACTCAGAGGTTCCCACAAAGAACCTAGTCCTTAAGATAAAGGGCACACTTGATCGAAAAGATTACGGGTTGCAAATCCCTGTGGAACTAGGAGTAGTGGCGCGTAAATGTATATGCATCCTAGTCAGACTAAAAGAGGCGGTGCCCAGGCTGTGTCTTCGAAGTGTGAAAAGGAGTTGGACTTCAATAAGGAAAAGAGTTACTACGAATCCTGACTTACCTTAATTAAGAGGATTCCTGGTAGAACTCAACTAGGGTTTCAAGATCCGTATAAATACAAGTAGTGGAGACAGCCGTAAATCAGTTATTCACAACCAGAGAGTTGAGAGCATACAAAGGAGATCTGCAATCTTTCTGCGTGAAAAACTGGAGAAGACAACTGAGTGCATACAGTGTATCGAGTCTAGATATATTGTCTAGGTTCATTGAGTTGTAAGTTGTCATCGTTTGAGCTTTCATAGTTTTACCTACTTGCTTATTACAGAAGCACATGTATTAGGTGAATTCTTGTGTAATTACTAGAAAAGCTAGAGTGTAGCTTTGAATAGTGATTAGGGTCTAGAGTGTAGCCCCTTGGTTACAGAGTTTGTAATCAGAAACGTTGCTCTTGTGTTAGTGGATTCAGTTCTAAAATCCCAGAGTGTGGGTCGTGGTTTTTCCCCCTTGAGCAAGGAGTTTTCCACGTAAAATCCCTGTGTTCCTTGTGTGTGTGGTGTTGTGAGTTACAGTGTTCAAGGCAGCATAAAAGATAATATAAGAACTAGGTTCTACGTTAGAAGAACAAGGTTCTTGTGACGAAAATCGGTAGACACTGTTCAACCCCCCCTTCTAGTGTCTTCAGGAGGTGCTTAGAGTATAACAAGTGGTATCAGAGCAGGTCTTCTCGTGTGAGGCTAACACCTTGAGAAGGATCAGGATGAGTGCACCGCCTACCATCACTGAAGGACAGTCGGTTCTGAGGCCCCCACAGTTTAATGGGCAATACTATGCATGGTGGAAGAACAGGATGGAGAATTACATAAGTGCCGAAGACTACCAACTTTGGCTGATAGTCTCTGAAGGAAACCTGATTCCCACTAAAATAGTTGGTGAAGGGGCTACTGCCACGCAAGAACCTAAACTGAAAGAAGAGTTTAATGAGATGGATTATAAGATGATAGAAAAGAATCATAAGGCCAAACGCCTGGTCATATGTGGTCTTGGCCCTGAGGAGTTCAATCGAGTATCATCTTATAAGACGGCCAAGGAGATATGGGATGCCCTACAGGTTGCACATGAAGGAACCACAGAAGTGAAGGACTCAAAAAGGAGAATGCTGAAGAGACAGTTTGAACTGTTCACCATGGGCGAAAAAGAATCAATTCAGGATATGATGACTAGGCTGACCATGATCACAAATGAAATGAGATCTCTGGATATGGAATTTCCTGAAATAGAGATGGTCGATAAAATTCTGAATGTGCTGCCTGAAGCATGGGAACCAAAGATGACTGCTATCATTGAATCCAAACCTCTGAGATCCATCAAGCTTGAAGAACTGGTTGGGAGTCTGAAAACTCATGAGATGATGAAGGACTCAAAGGCTAAACCAGCAGCAAAGAAGGACAAGACCCTTGCTCTGGAAGCAACTGAAGAAGCTGATGAATATGTTGATCTTCAATCAGTTGAAGCAGCAATGGTAAGTGCCTTAAGACAAAAGCTCAATCTGGGAAGGTTCAAAGGATTCAAAAGAGGCAACAAGGAGAGTTCTAGCAGGAAGAACATAGTGGATAGCCCAGACTACTCTGGATGCTTTAAGTGCTTCAAGAAGGATCACGCTGTCATAGATTGCTCTATGTGGGAAATAGAGTGGATGAAGAATAGAGCGGCTAAGGACAAGGAGAAGGAGACGACAAAGAAAAATGACAAAGACAAAAAGAAGTCAAGACGGCCTCCAAACTTCAGAGCAGAACGGAGGAAGAGGAAGGAAGCTTTCTATGCCACGTGGGGACCAACTGATAGTGAATCTGATCATGAAAAGGAGTCTGAAGATGAATCACCACTAGCACTAGCAGGTATGATAGACATTAGTTCTGATGAAGAAGACCCTCGAGAACTCAGAGGAGGAAGAGATCCATCGAGGCCACCGGTGTTCAATGGGACTCATTACAATCACTGGAAGAAACAGATGAAGACCTTCCTACAAGCAACTGACTACAGCTTGTGGTTGATCGTGAAGAGAGGACCTCACATTCCTGTGAAGAGAGCAGCAAATGGAGTCCTGGTGCCAAAGAAAGTGGAAGAACTGGATCCTCAAGACCTAGATTGGTTACATGCAAATTCCAAGGCTGAATGGTGCCTGAGGAGAGGACTTACATATGATGTACTTGCAAGGATACTTGAATGTAAGTCGGCCAAGGAAATCTGGGAAAGACTGAAGGAGCTGTATACAAATGACAAAAACAAGAAGGACTCAGCTCTCATGGCAACTGATGGAGATGAAGCTGGCTGTTCAGCAGAGGTATGTTTATCTGATCTCAAGGAAACTTTACATACATACTCTTCTGAAAATTTAATACTAATCACAGCCACCTTGATTGAAGGTTATGAAAAGGAAAAACTTGAAAAGGATAAATTAACTGAAGAACTGAGTAATCTTAGAACTAAGCACAAGAGTCTATTAGAACAGAACATCGAACTTGAAGAAACCAATGCCATCTTAAAAGGGCAGACTCTTGTGTCAAACTCTAAGATCACTGAGCTAGAATTGGAATGTAATTAGTTAAGAGAGAGTAAGAATGGTAAACAAGATATGAGTGAAGTTCAAACCTTTTTGGAAAATGAATTGAAAAGAGCAAATGAAATTTTGTATCAGGAAACTGAAAAAAAACAGGATTTTAAATCAAAAGGTTGAAAATTCAAAACTTGAACTTACCAGACTGACCAAATGGAATAAATCTTCAGAGGCAATGAATTGGGTTCTTGAAAATCAGAACAAAGGAAAACAAGGGTTAGGATTCAAGAAACCTTTGCCTCCATATAATCCTAAAAGCAAATATGTGGGATTACCTTGCAACATGTTATGCACTTTTTGCGGTGAAACCGGTCATGTTAAACAAAAATATGCAAATATTAGCACGGCAAAGACCAAAAATAAAAGATGTGTTTTACCCAAATGGGCCAAACAAGATCTAATTTATCCATTTTCTCATAAGAAGGGACCCAAGCTCGTCTGGGTTCCTAAAGTTAACCTCTAATTTGTCTTGCAGGCTGGACTGAGGGAGAAAAACTCAAGCTGGATTCTTGATAGCGGTTGTTCAAGGCACATGACAGGAGATAGAAGAAACTTTCTCTCACTCGCAGCATTTCAAGGAGGCAGTGTGGCCTTCGGAGGAGGAAAAAGTGTGCAGATAGTAGGCATTGGGAAAATTGGGAGAACTCTGGAGCATGCAATTGAGAATGTCTACTGTGTTGATGGTCTCAGACACAATCTACTGAGCATCTCCCAACTGTGTGACAGAGGCAACGAAGTGAGTTTCTCATCTGTAGGTTGCATTGTGAAGAACCTACAGAGTGGAGAAATCGTTATGGAAGGAAAAAGGGTGAACAACGTATACAAGGCATCGCTGAAGTCCTTACCTGAAAATAATCTAACATGCTTGAATGTGCAAGAAAGTGACTCTCAGTTGTGGCACAAAAGAATGGGTCATGCAAGTCTCTCACAACTGAATAGACTCGCATCAAAGGAACTGGTTCGTGGATTGCCAAGCAAGAGATTTGAAAACATAAAAATGTGCGATGCCTGCGTAAAGGGAAAACATGTGAGAACATCGTTCAAATCAAAGAAAGTGGTAAGCACATCAAAACCACTAGAGCTTTTACACATGGATCTGTGTGGACCTATGAGAGTCAGGAGCAGAGGAGGAAAGAGATTCATGTTCGTGATAGTTGATGACTACTCAAGGTACACGTGGACCCTGTTCTTGGCCTCTAAGGATGAAGCTTTTGACAGTTTTAAAGACTGGGCCGGTGTAGTTCAGAAAAGATTAAGTTTTGAACTCATCAGTATTAGATCTGATCATGGAACTGAGTTTGAAAACTCAAAATTCTCTGAGTATTGTGCAAGGAACAACATAGATCACAACTTCTCCGCCCCAAGAACTCCCCAACAAAACGGGGTGGTCGAGAGGAAGAACAGGTCGTTGGAGGATATGGCCAGAACTATGCTGCTGTCGAGTGGGCTGGCAAGAAACTTCTGGGCTGAAGCTGTAAACACTGCATGTTACTTGCTGAACAGGTGTTCCATCAGAGCAATCCTTGAAAAAACTCCATATGAGCTACTCAGAGGGAGAAAACCAAATATTGCTCACCTAAGGCCTTTTGGTTGTAAATGCTTTGTTCACAACAATGGCAAGGAACCCTTAGGAAAGTTTGATGCTAGGAGTGATGAGGCAATATTTCTGGGATATTCTACTCAAAGCAAGGCATACAAAGTGTTTAACAAAATAACACAAACAGTAGAAGAAAGTATGCATGTAGTATTTGATGAATCAGATAAGAAAATGGGGGAAACTGAGGCAGACGATCAAGTGATTGACTTAAGGAGAGAAGAAGCTGTAGATAAACTGGAAGACTCAGAAGAAAAGGAAACATCAAGTGAGAATCCAAGCTCACTAGAACAAGGAGTCAACTTGACAGGGGGAACGTCTGATAAAGCTGACCATCCAGCAAGTCAGCAAGGCAAGGTTGGTAGTTCAAGGTTACAGTCAGGAAGAAGGAATAAACTATGATGAAACCTTTGCACCAGTTGCAAGAATGGAGGCTATCAGAATGTTAATTGCTTTTGCCACATACATGGAGTTCACACTTTATCAGATGGATGAAAAGAGCGCCTTCCTAAATGGCTACCTGAATGAGGAAGTTTATGCGATACAGCCTCCAGGCTTTGTGAACAATGAATTTCCTGATCATGTTTACAAACTGGATAAGGCTCTATATGGATTGAAGCAAGCTCCTGGAGCCTGGTATGAAAGACTCTCAGGATTCCTGATGAAGAATGGCTTTTCGAGGGGTAAAATCGACAACACGCTATTTCTCAAGAAGAAAGGAAAGGATCTGCTGTAGTTCAAGTGTATGTCGATGATATCATCTTTGGAGCAACTGATCAGGAGCTGAGCAAAGGATTTGCCGACCTAATGGGAAGTGAGTTTGAAATGAGCATGATGGGTGAATTGAACTTCTTCCTTGGGTTGCAGATAAAGCAGATGCCGGAAGGAACTATGATTCATCAGCAAAAATATGTCAAGGAACTACTGAAGAAATTTGATATGGAGGGAGCAAAGGAAATGACGACTCCTATTGCACCTGGAACCAAGCTGGATATGGATGAACTAGGTCCTTCCACAAACGAGACAAAATATAGAGGAATCATTGGCTCACTTCTTTATCTTACAGCTAGTCGACCTGACATAGTATACAGTGTAGGACTGTGTGCCAGATTTCAGTCCAAGCCCAAGGAGTCACACTTGACAGCTGTGAAGAGGATCCTTAGATACTTGAAAGGAACTCAGGACCTTTGTCTGTGGTACCCAAGAGGAGGAACTTTTGAACTAATTGATTTTGCTGATGCAGATTATGCAGGGCATTTGGTGGACAGGAAAAGCACGTCAGGAATGGCACACTTTCTAGGTCCTTGTTTGGTGTCGTGGGCTACAAAGAAGCAAAACTCAGTTGCCTTATCAACTGCTGAAGCTGAGTATGTGGCAGCTGCTTCATGTTGTTCACAATTGCTGTGGATCAAACAACAACTGGAGGATTTTGGTATCAAGTGTGGGGCAGTGCCAATTTTCTGTGACAACACTAGTGCAGTGAATATTGCCAAGAACCCAGTCCAACATAAACGAACCAAGCACATTGATATTAGACACCATTTCCTGAGAGATACTGTGGAAAAGGGTCTGATTACTATGAATTCATGTAGGACTGAAGATCAAATTGCTGACATATTTACCAAAGCCTTGAACAAGGTACAGTTTGAGAGGAACAGGTTGGAATTAGGGATGACCAAAATACATGGATGACCCAGCAGGTAATCCCCTTATGATTGGTTAGTCAAGTATTCAATGTTCATGCTTAAACCTTGTCTTTACTGTCTAGTCTAACCCCGTGCTTGAATAAGTACACTCGTTCAGTTTTTTTTTTGAGCACCAGGTATAAATAATGTGATCCCATGAAGAACCTACTATGTACTGAGAAGGAACCAACAAAGAGCATGAGGAATCATGTCCAGGTACATTCACACTACTCTGTATGATAGATGTTATAACTGAAGGTAAAATTGTCAATCATACGTGTGTCATGGGAGATCATCCATGTTCTTATAATCGCCCTAAGTTATAGGAACACATTCCTTTTTCGGGTAGAATTCTATTTGATTTGTTTGGACCCCACTACTTAAAAAGGATATATTGAATAAGTCCATAACCGTCAAATCTTTAACTCTTCCCGGTTCTCAAAAAGTTCAAAAAGCTGCTTTTCTATTCTACATCATTACTTCTTTGCCTTCCCTAGATATTGTCAAATCACCAAAACCCCTTCCTTTTTGACAATACTCTCTCAATCCCTCACAATCCACCCACTTCTTCTTCTCAACACCAAAATTCTCTCTCAAGCCCTAAAAACAGAAAAACTCTAGCTACTCACTAAACCACTTCATAATGCCTGAAAGGTCACCACCATCTACTCTCGCACAAAGAATCGCGAGGGCTCGTACAAAATTTCTTCAAAAGGGGGACAAGAAACTGGTAAAGAAGATGAGGTCAAGAGCAGTTCCCACTACACCCACTGCACAAAGTTCATCACAATCACCGCATGAGGTAATCCCTGACCCTATTTCATCTGCGCCTGTCGTTTCAGTTGATTTAAACAGCCCTGGAATTAGAGAAACTGAAACCCTAGTTACAGAACTAGACAAGATAATAGGTGATGAGCAAAATGACAGAATAGATAGGGGGAACTCATGTGAGGCAGAACAAGATAGAGAAAAGGATGAACTTAGGGAAGATTTGCAGGTGCCTGGGGTTGGTGAGTCTGGAGAAAAGTTGAATATTGCAGAAAGAATGGAAGAACAACTTAGGGAACAAGAATGAGTTGACGCTCTTAGAGAAAGTGAAGTGAAATCCTGTGAAGATGTTGGTAGGTCTGAGAGTAATGAAAAAGAATCCGTGCCAATAAGTCCAGTAGTTGGAGGACTTAGTCTTGCTGAAGCCTCAGAGAATTTGGTTCAAGAGCCTGTTGCTTGTCCAAATTCCACTGGGGCTGATGATGCAGATTTTAATTGGACAGATTCTGAGGAGGAAGGGGATAAGGAAGTTATTTTAGAAAAGGAAGAGATTGCCAAGAAAACTGAAGAACCAAAAAGAAAGAGGAAGTTTGGAGCAGAGGATGAGAAAGTGGCTGGTGAGGAAGAAGAAGAGGAAGTTGTGTTTGTGAAAGAGAACATAGTGGAGCCTGAGAAAAGAAGGAGATTAGTGAAAGGGGGAAAGCCAGTGCTGAAGACAAGGCTGGTTGATGAAACGAGTGAAGAAAATGATGACAAAGTTGTGGATGAACCTGTTGCCAGGAGGGTTGGCACCAGGTCTGCACTGAAGCAACAACTTGAGAAACTTGGTAAGTTGGAAAAAACAGTGACAAATGTAAGAGATAGAGAGGAAAAGAAGAAGGAATAAGAAGCAAAGGAAGCTGGGGAAGCTCAGGAGGAGAGTGAGGCTGGCAGTTATGTAGAGCCAAGTGATTCTGATATAGATAGTGAAGTGGAGACTAGGAGAAGAAGAAGAGGAAATGAAGAAGAGGTTGACAGGGAAGCCTTTTTCTCAAAGCATCAGGTGTTGCCTGGCAGCATCTTGCATGATGAAAAGGAATTCCACATGAAGTCATTACTGAGGATGATTGGTGACTAAGGTTGGCTTGGATTGTTTGCCAACAAAGACAGAAAGTTGTTTGTTAATGAAGTCAGAGAGTTCTACACCAACTGCAGGGTGGTAGCTAGGAGAGTGTTCACCACAGTGAGGGGAGTAGAGGTAGAGTTTGGGAGACCTGAGCTTGGAGTGATTCTTGACATACCTGCTGAAGGTTATTGCAGGTATGTGAAATTGAAATGGCCAAAGAGAACAGATGGAGTCACTCCTCTGGATGTTGTCAGGAAGTTCTCAGGAAAACCCAAGCTGAGGAAGGAGAGAAAGGTAGACAAGAAGGAGATGGAACCTGCACACCAGTTGCTGTTTGAGTTTGTGCACAGGTTCCTTCTACCTAGAGGAGAGAGGAACTGTGAAGCTAGTGCTTTGGACCTGACATACATGGACTTGCTGGACAGGGGGGTAAAGATCAACTTGCCTGGGCTGATAATTAGACATATAAAGAGGATTGCTGACACAGATCAGAAACCACATTCCCTTGTGCATTCCTACATCATCCAGCAGGTACTTGAGCATTTTGGGGTTCCTTTAGAAGCTGGGAAGAAGCCAACCATTCATCAGATGTTTGGGCACAATGTGCTTAAAAATTGTGACTTCTTCAAGGAAAGCAGAGCTTCTAAGAGACCAATGCAGGTGAAGCAAGAGCAAGCAGAGGACAGTGAGGAATATGGACCTGAAGAGGCCATTAATGCTGTGAAGGAGCTAAAGACACATGTCTTTGAGGTTAATACAGAAAATGCAGAGCTCCACCGAGAGCTGAAGTTGAAGGATCAAGAAATTGATCGTTTGAAGATAAACTGCCACAAGTATGAGGCCGAGTTAGTGATGGAGAGGGCCAAAAATACGAAGCAACTTGAGGCGCTTGTCAAACACTTCAACATTCAGCTTTGATTCCTCCAGTCCTGTCCTCCTCCTTCTACCTGTTGTCTACCCCCTCCTATTCTCTCCTGATTGCATGTTATGGTTGTTTAAGACAATTTAAATTTTTCAGTTGTGTACTTATTAACAGCGTTGTGCTGATGTCACAACCTGGATGATGATTTTCATTTTCTTATGCTTATGACTGGTTTCTGCTTAAGTAATTGGTTCTTGATTGGGCCCTTATTTCTACATGTGTGTGCTCTTATTACTGACGTGTTGCCTTGTGCTTTAGACTGGATACAATTTGACAGGTTCATGCATGTATTTGAATCTTTTCGATGATGCCAAAAGGGGGAAGAAGGAAATGTTGGGGTGTTTGTGACCTAATTCATCTGTTTTGTTTTCTTGAACTTGTTACTTTTTGTTTTTTGTTTTTGGTCTATGTCTACTCAGGTTCTTGGGCAACATTTGTTTGTCATCATCAAAAAGGGGGAATTTGTTGAGAGCTGGTTTTGAAGTATGACAAACGGAAAGGACTCAGAGGTTCCCACAAAGAACCTAGTCCTTAAGATAAAGGGCACGCTTGATCGAAAAGATTACGGGTTGCAAATCCCTGTGGAACTAGGAGCAGTGGTGCGTGAATGTATATGCATCCTAGTCAGACTAAAAGAGGCGGTGCCCAGGCTGTGTCTTCGAAGTGTGAAAAGGAGTTGGACTTCAATAAGGAAAAGAGTTACTATGAATCCTGACTTACCTTAATTAAGAGGATTCCTGGTAGAACTCAACTAGGGTTTCAAGATCCGTATAAATACAAGTAGTGGAGACAGCCGTAAATCAGTTATTCACAAACAGAGAGTTGAGAGCATACAAAGGAGATCTGCAATCTTTCTGCGTGAAAAACTGGAGAAGACAACTGAGTGCATGCAGTGTATCGAGTCTAGATATATTGTCTAGGTTCATTGAGTTGTAAGTTGTCATCGTTTGAGCTTTCATAGTTTTACCTACTTGCTTATTACAGAAACACATGTATTAGGTGAATTCTTGTGTAATTACTAGAAAAGCTAGAGTGTAGCTTTGAATAGTGATTAGGGTCTGGAGTGTAACCCCTTGGTTACAGAGTTTGTAATCAGAAACGTTGCTCTTGTGTTAGTGGATTCAGTTCTAAAATCCCAGAGTGTAGGTCGTGGTTTTTCTCCCTTGAGCAAGGAGTTTTCCACGTAAAATCCCTGTGTTCCTTGTATGTGTGGTGTTGTGAGTTACAGTGTTTAAGGCAGCATAAAAGATAATATAAGAACTAGGTTCTACGTTAGAAGAACAAGGTTCTTGTGACGAAAATCGGTAGACACTATTCAACCCCCCTTCTAGTGTCTTCAGGAGGTGCTTAGAGTATAACAGTCTGGAGATATGAAACGATTCGGCGTAGTAAAAAGCATTTATGGGAAAGGTACATGGAATCGACAGCAGCCAATTAATGCCCTTTTAGTGGCTATTTTGGATTTGACAGGTGTTGTAGCCTATTTCTAACATTTTATTATGCAGGAATTAATCATTTTATTGACCAAGTAATTTTCCAGAAAATCAAGACTACCGACGGAATGGGAAAAAAAAATATTTACAATAAGTGTAAGTTGAATTTTCATTGTTTTTCCTTCTCTTTTTCGGATTCGCTGTTAATATAAGTCTATTTGGAAATATGTATCATGTCATGTCTATTACAGTACTAATTAATAAGGTATATATACGAGGTGCATGTCACTGTTTACTAGATGGATCTCTCTATGATTCATTCATTATCAGCTGCAAGCTCTGGCTCCTCTATGTGACGACAATAAAAAAGTTCTGAAAAATGAGCACGAATAATAATCTTCTGTTGATGTACCAAAACTACAAACGGCTCATATTAAATCCCAGAAATCCTGTATATGCGGTATGGGGAGCAGGTTTTCTTAGTTGATAAACCACTTTGTCATGCAAGTCTGTCCCAATTTATATTGTAGTTCTTCACCTCGAAACATAATAAATCACGAGAAAATATAACTCATGCAGTCGTGTAAGGTTTTATATACTGTACATTAAAGAGCAAATTTCTTTTTTCCTTTGAATTAAATTTTTGTACACTGCCTGATAAATTAATTTTGCACTACCCAATCACCTATTCTAATTAGTAAACCTTGGAAATGCCAAGGATGAAACACATGCAAATAAAACTGATATTAGAAGCTTTCGTAATACTAGCTAGCAGTCATAATGGTTTCACCTTCTAATTGCGATCCCATTAAAACTATGGATATTTTGTCCGTTGAAAGAAGAAAAAAGGAAAATATTGCCCGCAAAATATGAAAACCATGAGATGTTTCATTTTATTTAATAAATGATATACTTAAGAGGCAATTAGATGGAGGAGAAAGTAGTTTTGTTCTGATAACCAAATCTTATATAAGAAAATGACCTTTACTTATTTTTCAGTACACCGCTTTAAATGCAAGTTAGGTGCATCAGCATACCAACTTGATTTTATTTTACCATATGGAATGTTTAGCAGCAGTTGCGTGCACGACCCATTTTTATGAGTTGTACTTCCTACTTACTTTCTTAAGAATCTTAAATCTTTTTATCCTTTTCCTTTTTGTATGTTGGGGTGGTGGTTCGGTGGTGGGAGTTGATGTTTGGCATTTTATGCCTATATTTCCTTAATATTTCCTCACGTTTTAGTACCTTATTCGCTCGTTTTATAGTTTATGAATGTGGTTTTGCACTAATTTTATGTCGTGCGTGTGTAGGTTGTTACGCAATGTAATTGGAGCTTTTAAGAGCATGATTGAGCAAGAAAAGATTGGACTTTGATTGAGGATTGGATCGAGCACACGAAGGCACGACACGAGCGAGCAAAGGAGCGAGAAAACACAAAAATTGGCCTGGCGCTGTAGGGCATGCCCCGCGGGCCCCAAAGCGCCAGCCACCCCAGCGCGTTTTTCCATGCGGCGCAGGCCCAAAGCGGGCTGATTTCGACGTCCTCTGTCCGAGCCCACGCGTTCCGAGGCGCGGGGCGCCCGTTATAGCGCCCCTTGTGCGCGATTTTATGTCCTATTTCGTCTAGGATTGGGTCTAACTTATTACTAGGTGTTTGTAAACCTTATAAATACTCTTTTACTTAGTTTTTCATGGGAGTTCAGACTTTGGAGCAAGTTTTGGAGGAGAAGGGAGGAGCCCTAGATGTCTTCTACCAAGTTTTTTCTCTTATTCTTCTCTTTAATTCTATAGTTTGTTCGTTCTAGGGTTAGAGTAAATACATGAAGGTTGATGTTTGAAAGTTGATTTCTTCCTATTGATTTACCATTACGGATTGTTTATTCTTTCTTGATCATAATTGTTTGATTATAACGGCCGTATAATTGAACACTATCTACGGTTCTTAGATTGAACTCGACAGAGGGAATTTATGAACGCAAATAAGAAAGAATAGAACTAGTTTGTGAACCCGGGCATCGGGGAAC
Source organism: Petunia x hybrida (assembly GCA_037355625.1). Classification (NCBI taxonomy): domain Eukaryota; kingdom Viridiplantae; phylum Streptophyta; class Magnoliopsida; order Solanales; family Solanaceae; genus Petunia; species Petunia x hybrida. Next base: position 692,908 of record JBBBVM010000165.1, read on the forward strand.
CAATTCGCGGGTAGGATAGACATATACTTGCTTGCCTAGTTTAACTCATTACAGGATCGTTAATGCGTGCATGTGATTCAACCCATAGACATATAGGGATTGGAGTAGCCTGCATAGACCGTGAAGAATCGAAAGGTTTTCACGGGTACAATTAATCTGTTAGTTAGCAATCTAGGAAATCAAGAAGTAGAATCAACTGGAAAACTCAACTGGATTGTTTGTAACTCTGACCCTGGACCGTTTCTTCTTTATTGATAACAACTATAGTCTGCTCTCAAATACTTGATTTCAGTTACTTGTCTTAATTATTGCATTTAGTTAGTAAAATCTCAACCATTGGAAAAAGATCCCTGAATAGTTCTTAAGAAATTGTTTGTTAGGAGTCAGTCTGAATAGTCCTCGTGGGAACGATACTCTACTTATCACTTTATTACTTGTCGACCACGTATACTTGCGTGTGCGTTGGGAGCAACAAGTTTTTGGCGCCGTTGCCGGGGACTAAATTGACTGTTTTCTTCTTGAACAATTTATTATTTTCTATTCAGGTTAAATTTTTTTTTTTTTTAGTTTATTATTGTATTACTAGTTTACATGGCATCTTTTAATGAAAGTGGGTCGAATGATGGTTGCTCAAATTTTGATGATTCTTGTCTGCTTTGCGGAGGAACCCACTTGTGGGAAAATTGTCCAACTCTTTCAACCCTGCGGGACTGGTTATGTGAATTTTCTACCACCTTTGATTGGAATTTTTGTAAATTGTGTGGTGGTCGGTGGAATGATTGTCCTAAGTGTCATGCTCCTTCCCCCAATAATTTTTGTGATGATTCTAATGATGTTTGTGAGCTTGACAGGAGCGATAAAGTGCAGGTTGTTAGCGAAACTTGGCTAATGGAGCAAGCCAAACTCTTAGAAGCTTATGGGGATTTTAGGAGTGAACTTACAAATATGACGAGGCAATTTATGGAAGAAAGGGTTGTGCTCGGGCAAGAGATCGACGAATTTGGCTTGACTATTCACGACTTGGAGGAGAATTTGAGTGATATGGTTGAGGTGTCTGAAGCTCAATTATCAGTTGTCGTGCTTAGTAGATTTGAGATAGAAGAGCTTAGAAGCCAGTTTGAGGAGCAAAAAGTGGAATTCCTACCACTCGACCAAATATTAGTTGATGATGCCAAGGTTGAGGAAATCACATTAGAGTCAAGTGAGGAAATAGAAAATATCATATTTGAGGACTCTATTGTTTGTGCAAGTGAGGGTGTCAAAAGTAATGCAACTTTAGAATTGAAGCGCATTGGACCTCATTCCAATCATTTTTCAACATTGTGTTTGGATGGTGACATGAAGATTGAGCCACCCGAGCCTATGAAGAAACCAAAGGAGGAGGAACAAGGTGCCTATATTTTAGAGTTTGTGATGCCGAGGAGACAAAACGACATCCCTCATTTAAAGGCCAAGAAGTGCAAAATGCGGCATTGTTTACTTGGTCCTTTTGTATTTTTGCCACCACCCCAATACCATAGTTGTAAACTTGAGGCAAAGTTGGGGATTCAATTCATAAGTTCAAGGTGGAGGAAAAAGTGATGAAGTTGTCTTCGTCGTGCCGTGACGTTAAATCAAGCGCTTCTTGGGAGGCAACCCAATTTGTTTGCTTTATTTTTATTTTTATTTTTTTTTTATTTTTTTTTATTTTTTTTTATGGTTGTATATTACTGTGGGTGATTCTTTGGATTGCAGGTTCATGTAATGTCAAGTTTAAGTGTGGGGTGTCCTCACCCTTGCATAATATTGATGACCTGATGGGGGAAGTCTGAGTACCTCATGAAGCTTGGAGGATGCTAGCACCAAGGACTAGAGTCTTCGGGGAAGTTTTCTTTACCCTTGCACTTGCTTATTTTTAGCACTGAGGACATTGCTTAGTTTAAGTGTGGGGTGGGGAACTACCCTTTATCTATTTTTGAGGTTAGGATGCATGTACCTTAGGACTTTTTCTTTTGTCACTTGACTTTATTTTGATTTATTTCTTGCTTTAATATATGAAAATTTAAAAAAAAATTAGAAAACCAATGAAAAATTCCAAAAAGATTTTCCTTTTAGTTTTATTAGTGGTACATGTCATCCGCCCCGTGGTTTTTCTTATGGCCACGGTTCTTTTCCACGGGGAGGCCTTTGAACCGGGTAGTTTTTTATTTTTAGGATTAGGATAGTTAGTTTTAGATGACCCTAGGAGTAGGAACTAGGTGGAATGCTAGGTGCCTTTGATTTGTTTGATACCGGTGGACTTGGACTTGATTGCATGTGCTATTTGTGGTGTCCTTGGGTTTTAATTGTGATGCATGCCTAGGAAAAAAATGGAATAACCCCCTTGAGATGCTTGAGTCCACTTGCTTGACTTTGATTGTTAACCATTGTGCATTAGTGCTTAATTTTCCACAAGTTGCACTCTAGAAGCTTGGTTCAGAGTTGTTGATGGAGCCTTTTTGTGTGGATTATGGGCAATGTGTGTTGTGAGGCATATACTTATTTGCTCCATGTTGCATATTAATGTCTAGAACTTGCCCCGTGTGTGTGCAAAGCGAAATCCTAGGTTCGTTCTAGTCGGGAGATGATACAAGGCCTTCTTTTGACTTGCCTACCCTTACATATATACCTTGGAGAAATTGTTGTTGTGATTTGAATTGACCCTTTTTGTTGGCACCCACACCCCGAGCCTACCCATTTGTTCTAAATTGTCTCTTTTGGCCCTTTACTCCTTAAGCACTTTAGTTGATATTGTGTTGTTATTTTGGAGTTGTGGTTGGATGTTGGGAGGTTCTTGAGTGGAGCTAATGAAGGGGAATAATTGTGAAAATTGTGAAGTAGTGGAAAGCATTGGCAAGGTTGGAAAATAATTAAATTGAAAAGAAAAAAAAAAAAAGCAAAGTTGAAAAGAAAGAAAAAATTGTGGAAAAGAAGAAAAAAAAGAGAAAGATGTTCATTCCTTGCTAGTGTGTGCTTAAAAGAAAAATGCTACTTGTTGGGAAGGTGTATGTGTGATAGTTGTGATTGGGTGGCTTGTTGAGAATTGTGGAGAAATATTTGTGATGTATTAAAGTGCTTAGGGAGGTAGTCACTATTCCCATATGTATCCTACCCGCCCCTTAGCCTACATTACGACCTTTCTAAAGTCCTAGTTAATCCCGATTGGAGTGAGCCTACATTAGTGGAGTCCTACACTACGGGCAAGCCTATGGTACGTTGTGTGTGACATGTGAGCTTTTCATGAGAGTGAGTGAATTCTTTCTATGCTATTGTCCCCATTCTATTTGTGATATTCATGGTTGTGTGTGATACTTGGGGGACACTCTCTCTTGCTTCATTTTGGTGAGGGCACGTGGTTTGCATCAAGTAGGTAAAGTTGATGGCTTTTGGTTGAGTAGATAGGTGTGATTTTGTGGGAGCATGGTTGCAATAAGTTGAGTTTGTGCATTTGAGCTATTTTGGGGTGGTTGTTCTCATATTTTTGGTTTTGGTAAATTGTTGGCATGTTGTGGAACCATGGTAGTCATGTGCGCATTGGTTCAATGGTCGGTATCAACCATAGTCATAGGCAGACCTGTTTTACCTAGGTTGGAAGTTATTTGTGATTGCTCGAGGACGAGCAAAGGTTCAAGTGTGGGGTGGTGATGTTTGGCATTTTATGCCTATATTTCCTTAATATTTCCTCACGTTTTAGTACCTTATTCGCTCGTTTTATAGTTTATGAATGTGGTTTTGCACTAATTTTATGTCGTGCGTGTGTAGGTTGTTACGCAATGTAATTGGAGCTTTTAAGAGCATGATTGAGCAAGAAAAGATTGGACTTTGATTGAGGATTGGATCGAGCACACGAAGGCACGACACGAGCGAGCAAAGGAGCGAGAAAACACAAAAATTGGCCTGGCGCTGTAGGGCATGCCCCGCGGGCCCCAAAGCGCCAGCCACCCCAGCGCGTTTTTCCATGCGGCGCAGGCCCAAAGCGGGCTGATTTCGACGTCCTCTGTCCGAGCCCACGCGTTCCGAGGCGCGGGGCGCCCGTTTATAGCGCCCCTTGTGCGCGATTTTATGTCCTATTTCGTCTAGGATTGGGTCTAACTTATTACTAGGTGTTTGTAAACCTTATAAATACTCTTTTACTTAGTTTTTCATGGGAGTTCAGACTTTGGAGCAAGTTTTGGAGGAGAAGGGAGGAGCCCTAGATGTCTTCTACCAAGTTTTTTCTCTTATTCTTCTCTTTAATTCTATAGTTTGTTCGTTCTAGGGTTAGAGTAAATACATGAAGGTTGATGTTTGAAAGTTGATTTCTTCCTATTGATTTACCATTACGGATTGTTTATTCTTTCTTGATCATAATTGTTTGATTATAACGGCCGTATAATTGAACACTATCTACGGTTCTTAGATTGAACTCGACAGAGGGAATTTATGAACGCAAATAAGAAAGAATAGAACTAGTTTGTGAACCCGGGCATCGGGGAACCAATTCGCGGGTAGGATAGACATATACTTGCTTGCCTAGTTTAACTCATTACAGGATCGTTAATGCGTGCATGTGATTCAACCCATAGACATATAGGGATTGGAGTAGCCTGCATAGACCGTGAAGAATCGAAAGGTTTTCACGGGTACAATTAATCTGTTAGTTAGCAATCTAGGAAATCAAGAAGTAGAATCAACTGGAAAACTCAACTGGATTGTTTGTAACTCTGACCCTGGACCGTTTCTTCTTTATTGATAACAACTATAGTCTGCTCTCAAATACTTGATTTCAGTTACTTGTCTTAATTATTGCATTTAGTTAGTAAAATCTCAACCATTGGAAAAAGATCCCTGAATAGTTCTTAAGAAATTGTTTGTTAGGAGTCAGTCTGAATAGTCCTCGTGGGAACGATACTCTACTTATCACTTTATTACTTGTCGACCACGTATACTTGCGTGTGCGTTGGGAGCAACAGGAGTTGCCTCTAAATAGTTGGAGAGTTTACCTGCAAGATTTATTAGAGGTGACAAAATCAACTCATTTAGTACTCGTCGTAGTGTACTGTTTGTACTTGTTGAGTTGTGACCTATTTGTAAAATTGACCCAATACTGATTCTGAAATGACTCTTCAAACAATTGGGATCGATCAAACTGGTCAAAGCACAACCCAAACCGTAAGTACAAAAGCAAATTTGGAGATTGAAAATGTAAATTGCTGTTGAATATCTAATAATAATTCAAGAAAAATACATTAACTTTCACAATAGATTTTTCTTGAAAAGCAAAATTAAAAAGGAGGGAAGTTGTGTTATGTTGGGCAATTAGCTTTATAACTCGTTATTTTACCCCAGCAAATTTGGCACGTCGAATCATGATATATATATATATATTGAATTGACACGTTTTGACCCGAAAAAGTTTAACCAAAGCTGCCAATTTAATCCCCACCTTTAAGAGTTATCATCCACAGACAAAATAAATGAATATAAATTATTATACAATCAATGAGATTTAACATACTGAAAAAATGTTAGTCCATTTGCCTTACCTATATAATGCCTCGGTAATGTCACTCAAATAGTGTATGCTCTATTTTTACAAGATGGCAAATTCTAGTTCCAACTTGCAAATCGAAGCAATCCAATCAGTGATGCCAATGAAGCAAACTGATCCAAGATTGTCACAACGAATTGCCGTGGCTCAAAATCTTGGCCCAGGCAGTCTCCAAAGGCGTTTTCACATGGTCCTGTGCTATAACAAAGCCACAGAGGAAGATTCAGGGTGGATGGTAGCTGGGTGGATAAAGGAGTCATTAGGAAGGGCACTTGTTGATAAACCATTATTTGCTGGTAGACTTAGAGACAATGATAGTAGTAAAGAGTTTGAAATTGTATCAAATGATTCTGGTGTTAGACTTGTTGAAGCTACAATGTCCATGGACTTGGCAGATTTTCTTGATCTTGAGGAAAAGCAAAATGTAGAAGCTGACCTTGTCTTTTGGGAGGATGTTCATGAACAAAATCCTCAGTATTCACCTCTTTTTTATGTCCAGGTAATTAGTATATGGATGCAAAAGCTGAGCATCTCTTTTCCTCTTTTTATTGTTATTTTTTGGGTTTAATGATATTTTTTCCTGAAGTCAATTGTTCAATTAATCCAAATTGCAATGTGTCACCTACTAAAGAGAAAACAATTTCAACTGGAAATTTCATCTTTTATATGCGTTGAGCTCTAAATTCTAAAATTGGAGAAACTCATGATATGAAACGTTTTTTCTCTAATTGACCTTACGCGACGAATCTAATTAATTGAGTTGTGGGTTTCGCATGATCAAATGATTAAAAAGGAAAATAGTAAGACTATTCCTTTTTTAGGCGTACTATAAGATTAGCCAAAAAAGATAAAGAGGGAACGCAATTAATTTAGATAATTAGCAAAGCCTTCTATCATTTTCATTGAAAGATTTATATGGTCTTAAAAGGGTTGGGACTTGGGAGATTATATTCATTAAGAATACACTTATTGTTTAGCATGTCAGAATCTTTGCTTTTATTCTATAGCCGGTACGGTAAACATAGATAATAAATTGATTGTAAATAATTATACATACATTGTATGAATTATACTATTATATATGATTTGTCGGTTATTTTTATATCAACAATTGAGTGCACAACTATGTCTGCCTTATTATTCTATGAAAAAGTGAGTTTTTTTATGTTTGAATACGCATTGTGACTGGTAAAGATTGTTTTCTTTTAGGTGACAAATTTCAAGTGTGGACGATACTCAATTGGGATAAGTTGCAGTCTTTTTCTAGCAGATCCTTATGCCATGACAAGTTTCATGAGTAGATGGTCCGAAATTCACAAGAACATGGTATCAAAAGTAGACATGCCCAAAATTCCAACATTTTTCCTTCCAAATCTAAGGAAAACAGGATGTTCACCAACTTTTTCCACGAGGTCCACCACAAGCAAACAAATTAACGATACCGTAATCTTTAAATCACCCTCGAATATCTTGAATTTAGGAGATGATATCTACAAGAATCTTGCAGAAAAATTTGTTGAAGAGACAGAAGAGAAACTTGGTAAGAAGTTGACTTCAAAATTTTGTTTGTTTGTTAAAGAAACCTCGGAAGATGTTATTAAGGTGGAAACTTTTTCTAGAGAAGGGATTTCACCATTTGGTTCTGTTAGTGGATTCGTTTCAGCAAGCTGGCATGATTTGGAAGCTGATAACATAAGGTTTAATGAAGAAAATAAGGCTGTCCACATTTCATGTTGGATAATTAACTCAGGAAATGAAGATCTTGTGTTGATTACTCCATCTCTTGGTGAAAGTGAGTACTCTGGAAAGGTAATAGTAACATCGAGATACTGAAAAGACCTTTAATTTCAGTAGAGTGTTTTACTCCTTTACGACGTTATCCGGCTCTATTCATATTATTTGAACCTGTAGTTTTAAATATCGAATGGTTCATATCTGAATGAAAAGCTGAAGAGACAATCCCTCCCCCGCACCCCTAAAAAGAAGTTTGTATGCTTGCTTTTTTCCTTCCTTTATTTTTTGTTGTTCTAGCGGTTTCTGGTGGACAAAGGATTTTCTTTGATATTTTCCCAAGACATAATTTTGTTTCTTCGCTCTGGATGATTTATTGTGAACTATATTTTGATTTGATTTGTCCGATATGAATACAAATTGTTTTACGTTGGAGTTCCGAGAATCTTTCTCTTGCAAAAATGTTGTATATGTTGGGGTTTTTGTGAATGGGTGTGAATGGATAATGGCCTTTGGATCTTTTCAAGGAAAATGTTTTACACCTCTTCACTTCTCCCACTTATTGGCTATAAATATTGTGTCTTCCCTCACTTTTAAAACACACTTTTTGATAGAAAATTCTGAAATACTTTCCTTTCATTTGCATCGTTTTATAAACAATAGTCAGTTAGTGTCGTGTCGTGTGATTTGCGGCCGTTGAGTAATTCGCTAGCACACCGGCGTTTGAGGTACCACTACATCGGTGACGGTAAATCCGTTCTATCCTGGGAGGAAATAATCCGCAACCTCGGGTACTGGAGGAGATTAAGTTCCTTAAGGAGACACCGTGAAGGCAGTGGGCTCGGATTTTGTTCATCGTTTCGTCTCCTTCTTTTTATTATGGTTTTCTATTTCAAATTAATTATTTCGAATACAGAATTTCTAACAATCTTAATGTCACGCCCTAAAAATTAATAACTAAATTGCACGGTGCGAGTTTATTTATTTAAAGGTCTCGTGACTGGTGTTCAAAAAGGTACAAAATTATTTAGAGAACTCGGAGTCACCACTTGACATAGTTTAAGGTGTGCCAAGTCACCAAAGGTACCTTGGAACACCTCTGACTCGTCTAATGGTCTGCGTTTAGAGATTCGGGTAAGGTTCTCAGTTGACTCTCGGGAAGGTGTTAGGCACCCTCGAGTCCTGTGCCGAGCACAGTTGCTTTATTGTCGCATTTTTAACTTATTAAAATATGGTTGTTATATTAATGCCGTTAATTTGAATATGATACTTTGATTTAAGAAAATTAAAAGCGTTGTTCTTATCCAGCCTCACGGAGGACTGGACGAATTTACACTTTGATTCATAATAAGCAAATAAATAAAATGTATTGTGTATTTCCAACCTTACAAAGGACTGGTCTATTTTTTGAGAGAATTTAATTAATTTCAAAAATAACAATTAATTTAGAATTAATTTAAATCAATTTGGTTTTCCTTTTAGCCTAATAAGTAGATTACAAATCGTACTTATAATATTTCCTAATTATGTAAGTTTTCTTAGTCCTATTATTTTTCCTAATCGATTTAGTTAAGTGCAAGCGTTAAAATTTATTAAGTGATAAATTGAAAATTTCAAATTTGCCTTTACTTGAAATATGAATTATGAAAGTATATACATGTAGTAGGCTATTTGTTAAAATGTGAACAGCTTTATGGGCCGCTTTTAGAAAAAGAGAATGACTTTTCGTTTATAAAAAATGTGGGCTGAATGATTTGTAAAAATGGGCTGTTTTAGAGTCTGCCTTATACAATTAACCACGTTTATACATATGATGGGTATTTATTAAAGATGGTGGTTGTCCTTGCAAATTTGTTTGGAATCTAAATATTTAAACTCTATTTAAAAGGTTTAACTGAGCAAACGATGAGCATAATGAGCCAACTTTACAAAAGATTGGCACATGTCCCGTTAATTCATTCAACTGCAGCTATTAGCCTATTTCCGCAAAGAAGGGCAGTATGTGCGTTTAAACTCACTTCTGTTAACATTGTATCTTGTAGCCATATATTAGCATTTCTTTTAGAAAATGACCGTGATTTAATAATTTTCAGATTTGCGAATGGGTACCAGTTTACAAAGAATGACAAGAACTTAAAAATTTGCATTTTTGATGGTTGAAACCTAGATTTGCCTACTCTTTAACATGCTGTCCAGATTTTCTTTAATTTGCACAAACAGCCTCTTTTCAAAAGACGGGCCAGATTTTAAAATAAGAGAACATACGTGTTGAATTTTAGTGAATGTGAAAAACTAATCCTATACAACAGTCCCAAATACCCATTCCAATCACATTTCCATACATTTGAGGATAACTACAAAAACAAACTCTTAAATATGCAATGGCTAGCAACTTTCATTATTTTTTAGCACAAATTCAAGACTTTAAAAAAAACTAACCTATAGCACATGTGAGCATATTTTTTAAGGCCAATAAACATGCTGATTTTATTTCATTTTTATAGCTAAAATGATAAAACATATAAGGTAAATTGTGTTTACCTTGTGTAGAAATTTCCAAGCTAGTGAAACAAATGAAATAGCAAGACCAAACCAAAGCAAGCAACCTAGTACCCAAATCAGCCGCTACAACAGCCCTTTTATACCCCTATTCAACCTTTAAACCTTAAGATTTATGCCCCAAAAGACCTTATATGTAAAGGCTTTTGGTTCTAAATCTAACTCTCAAAACTTACTAATTTTTCTTTAGTATTTTTTCTCTTAATTTCTTGTAAATTTCAGCTTGTTGTTGGTGTGTAATGAGGGCATTAAATGGCCCTATTTATGGCTGAAATTGAGAGCCAAAAGGTGGGGTGTGGACTTGAACAAAAGTACAAGCCCACACCCTACACTTGAGTGCTTTTAGTCCCATTTTTTCAGCAAAAGTACAGCAGTTGAAAAAGCACTATTCAGCCACCAAACACAGTCCTAAAGGCTGAAAAAATGCACAAGTTGTGTCCTTTAAAGGACACCCAATACTCATTCACTAACTAGAAGAAACTATGACCAAACTAGAGCAACTAAATCAGCCCCAACTAGACTAAATGAACCGAACTAACTTAGAATTAAACTAAAAAGTAAACAGACCTTAAATTGTAACTAAACTAAAACAAAAATCAGATATTGAGACTTTCTGGTAAGCAGACAAGCTGTAACTAGACAGAACCCAAACTAGAACAAGAACAAACGAACTACTAAGTTCCTGGACAATTCACACTAAAATAGATCAAACAAAACTCTCCAGACTGATGCTCAGTCAACAATCTCAGATTTATTCAATGCAAATTCCATACTAGGAGTACTAACTTAGACATCAGCAAGCACAAACCAAGCATACGCTTTCTGCTCTATGAAAGTGAAAGATACAAAACCATTAATTGATGCGTGTACACATACATACATATTCATGCTTGGATCAGGGAAAGCAAAACCATGTTTTAAATCAAGGAATTCTCATAGGCTCAACGATGTTCTATAGGATTTCAATACAAAAGACTAATGCTAACTAACAACTAATACAAACTGAGATTGCAAAGGGAAAATAAAGACATAGAGGTTAAGGTTTAATCGTCCTAGCAATACCTCGCTGCGGCAAATTTCCACCACGACCACTGTCCTTAACAAAACATTGACATCATTGTTTCAGCACCTCCGCACCCTGCTCGTCTCCTCCAAAACAGAACATCACAGCAGTTCCAATGCGAACGTCGCGTCAACCACAAACCGCCTTGCTCCCTCGTTACTGGTACACAGCCATAACAGTCTCCCCACCGATGTCGCTACCACAAAACAGCACCCCCACACCAAACTGAAATAGCCCTCCAGTCGTCAACACAACAATCCTAACAGCACTGCCTCAAACTGCAGCCTCGACACCACTCATCACAAAACAAACACCCCCGCTGCCTCCGTTCATCAACAAATCATCATCATCATAGCCTTCCCTCACTGCCCCAAAACAGAAACAGCCCCTATACTCAAAACAAAGTCACTATACTCCCTCCAAACAACTTTTAAACATTTGTCAAACCACTACGTATTCCCCTCAAATCGGGTCCCCAAACCACCACGGCTGCCTCGCCGAGCCTCACCTTCACAGCACAAACACGACCCCCCACCATCCTCAGAAACAAGAACAAAAGAAAATAAGAAGAAGAAGAAAAAATAAAGAAACAGAAAACGGGAAACTGAAAAACGAAGGGGAAACGGGAAAGGGAACGGGCAAACAGGAGAGGGGTATTGGGAAATGGGGTGTGGGAAGAAGTAAAGAAAGGTGAGGGGAAAAGAATGGAATAAAAACTTACCCGAAAAGATTATGGGGTCGCCGGAGTAACGACTTTCAAAGTCCGATCTACGCCATTTGGTTGAGCTTTTGGGAAAACGAGTAGTAGAAATGAGTTGAGGGGGTCGACCCGAGTCCAATGATATATTTTGTTAAATTTTCTGGCCACCGGAGGTGGTGGCCGGCGGCGGCAGTGCGGTGGCCGACCGGTGGCTCCGCCGTGGAGCGATTTCCGGTGAGTTGAGAGAAAAATTTGGCATGGTTCCTCTATTTTTGAGTGTTTTTTGTGTAAAATGGCAAAAAATGAGAATTTAGGCTTATATATTGGGGGTGTGGGCTTGGGTAATAGAATGGGCTACTGGGCCAATGTTTTGGGCTACTAGTCTTTTACGAATAACCATTAAAATTGTTATTAGTTACGAAAACACACACAATTAATCCTAATCTAGAACGCTTAAACTTACAATCTAATCACAATTTAAACATAGAATCACAATTAAGCATATAATAAGTAATTTTTGTTAATTCTCAAATTTTAACGTCCTAATTAAGACAAATTTAGCCAAAATTAGGTGATTACAGCTGCCCCTCTTTGTTCGGGAACACGAAGAGTTTTCGGACAAAGAAGTAATCGACAACTAATTTTGGCTTTTCGGTTCTAGCCGAGAGCAATGCTTTTCCAAATGGTGACCGTACCTTAAATTTCGGTTCCAACCGAGAACAAGGTTACCTACATATCCTTGGACTAAAGAATCAGGTCAGTGTAGTTCGTTACGTGCGGTAGCCGGGACTACCGCATTCAACAGACACTAGACTCACTAAGACAACACTAGACAACTAGACTACTAAGACAGCACTAGACACTCTAGACTAACTAGGACCAAATAGAGACTCTTCTAGACACACTTGGGGCTGATACTAGACACTCTTAGGCACACAAAGGCTGTCGTTGCTGAGTACTGGTCGCTTGCTGGTGGTCGTTGTTTTACGAGGAATGGAAATACAAGGAAAAATGTAAAATTACAATTCCTAGACTACTCTTCATGCTTCCTTGAGGTAAATCTTGGCTTGAGAGACAGCTCCATCGCCCGTTGTATGGGCAAGCATCATCTGAAACTTGAAATGGTCGCATCTGTTTCAACCAGGTCTTGACTTGAAGCTGGGGATAGTTGCTATCTTCGAGCAGGACTAACTTGAGAAGGAAGTGGTTGCTATCTTTGAGCGCGAATGACTTGAACTAAATGTGAGTGCTATCTTCTAGCCAAACTGACTTGAAAGGAAATGATCGCTATCTTTTAGCAGATCTTGACATGGAAAGGAAATGACGCTGTCTTTTAGCGGGACTGACTCGAAAAGGAAATGATCGCTATCTTTTAGCAGATCTTGACATGAAAGGAAATGACGCTATCTTTGAGCAAAACTGACTCGAAAAGGAAATGATCGCTATCTTTTAGCAGATCTTGACATAGAAAGGAAATGACACTATCTTTGAGCGAACTGACTAGAAAAGGAAATGATCGCTATCTTTTAGCAGATCCTGACATGGAAAGGAAATGACGCTATCTTTGAGCGAAACTGACTCGAAAAGGAAAAGATCGCTATCTTTTAGCAGATCTTGACATGGAAAGGAAATGACGCTATCTTTGAGCAAAACTGACTCGAAAAGGAAATGATCGCTATCTTTTAGCAGATCTTGACATAGAAAGGAAATGACGCTATCTTTGAGCGAACTGACTCGAAAAGGAAATGATCGCTATCTTTTAGCAGATCTTGACATGAAAGGAAATGATGCTATCTTTGAGCAAAGCTGACTCGAAAAGGAAATGATCACTATCTTTTAGCAGATCTTGATATGGAAAGGAAATGACGCTATCTTTGAGCGAAACTGACTCGAAAAGGAAATGATCGCTATCTTTTAGCAGATCTTGACATGGAAAGGAAATGACGCTATCTTTGAGCGAAACTGACTCGAAAAGGAAATGATCGCTATCTTTTAGCAGATCTTGACATGGAGAGGAAATGACGCTATCTTTGAGCGAACTGACTCGAAAAGGAAAAGATCGCTATCTTTTAGCAGATCTTGACATGGAGAGGAAATGACGCTATCTTTGAGCGAACTGACTCGAAAAGGAAATGATCGCTATCTTTTAGCAGATCTTGACATGGAAAGGAAATGACGCTATCTTTGAGCGAACTGACTCGAAAAGGAAATGATCGCTATCTTTTAGCAGATCTTGACATAGAAAGGAAATGACGCTATCTTTGAGCGAACTGACTCGAAAAGGAAATGATCGCTATCTTTTAGCAGATCTTGACATGAAAGGAAATGATGCTATCTTTGAGCAAAACTGACTCGAAAAGGAAATGATCGCTATCTTTTAGCAGATCTTGACATGGAAAGGAAATGACGCTATCTTTGAGCGAAACTGACTCGAAAAGGAAATGATCGCTATCTTTTAGCAGATCTTGACATGGAAAGGAAATGACGCTATCTTTGAGGAAACTGACTCGAAAAGGAAATGATCGCTATCTTTTAGCAGATCTTGACATGGAAAGGAAATGACGCTATCTTTGAGCGAAACTGACTCGAAAAGGAAATGATCGCTATCTTTTAGCAGATCTTGACATGGAAAGGAAATGACGCTATCTTTGAGCGAACTGACTCAAAAAGGAAATGATCGCTATCTTTTAGCAGATCTTGACACTGAAAAGAAATGACGCTATCTTTTAGCGAAACTGACTCGAAAAGGAAATGATCGCTATCTTTTAGCAAATCTTGATATGGAAAAGAAATGACGCTATCTTTGAGCGAACTGACTCGAAAAGAGAATGGAGTTCCGTCTGATATCTGGCGCACCTACCCCAACTCAAGTGGTCCTAGCTCTTTCTTGGCAGCATAGCAAATGTCACACTTACTTTCTGCATCGTGGATACACCCTGTTTCGGATCTTGCAAATAAGCTTAGTGATTCTTGTTCTACTCTTCACAGTACTGTGGGATGAACAACGCCTAAAGCTTCTCCCAAACGTATCCACTCTTCATGATACAATTTTGGTATGTCGTCCTTCCGGCCTGATGTGCGGTGCTGGGCTCCAATTATCAATGTTGATCAAGACTTGCTGAGAACTTTTCCATTGTCGAGGGTGTGCCCTGCTCGCTGGAATTAAACCTGAATCCTGAAAGACAGAGTTTTGCAATTTTCTTTTGTTGCTCATGGGAGGTTAGCGCCGAAAGGGCGAGGAATTAATGGTGAGGCAGGATGTACAAAATGGAATAATAAAAAAAAGTTTAAGGGCGAAAGTCGTTTGGACAGGGAACGTCTTTCTGAAAAGGGAAACTTATCTGGCAATATACTGGCGGCCTTGATGATCATGACATGTGTCTTGGATGAGCTCGTCCGACCAGTGCCACTTGTTTGTTGAGAGTTGATCCACGGAAGATATCAAACCATAACCAAGTTGAGGTGACTCTCAAGTCGACTAGTAGCGCCCTTTCGGGTTTTCGCCAACTAGCCTCTCTCTTTAATCTTTTGCCTCACTATTTTTCTTGCGGCGCCTTCTCAGGTTTTCACCGACAAGACTTCTTTCTTCTTTTTTTTTTTCTTTTTCTTTTTTTTTAATTCAATTTACAACACAAACATCTCTTGAAACATGTGAATAGATGATACAAAAATGATAGAAGTTTGTTTTTATTTTATTTTATTTATGAAATAAAATAAAAACAAACTTCTGCCCCAGTTTAGCATGAAAAAGGGGATCTAAATTTCCTTTGATGTTGGCCGCAAACTTGGAGGCAAGTTTTGCGTCAATAAAAGAAAACAGGGAAAGAGGAAATTTCTCTTGTTGTGACCGCACCGAAATGGTTGCCTACGTATCCTTTTGAGAGGAATCAGGTCAGACGTAGCTCTAGGCAAATGCCCAGGTTTCTTTTGATGCTTTTCAGTTTCATTTCATTTTGGTACAATTACATTGAGTCCAACAGAGAACATGTCTCAAAAGTACAATATTCAAAGTGCTAACAAGGGATACAATTTTGGGATAGCAAAAGAGAACAAAAGCCTTGCACTCATCCCAGTTTGAAAGCCATCTTGGAGTCAAATGTAGTACCTCTTGACTGCGTCTGCATTGACGGGTATTTCAGTTGTCCTGCCTTCCGGATCTGTAAGGTACAAGGCGCCATTTGGCAATACTTTCTTTACCACGTATGGCCCTTGCCAATTTGGAGCAAATTTTCCTTTAGCTTCTTCCTGATGAGGAAAGATTCTTTTCAAGACTAATTGCCCTTCTTTCAAGTCGCGGAGGCGCACTTTCTTGTTGTAGGCTCGGGCCATTCTTTGCTGATACAATTGACCATGACAAACTGCATTGAGCCTCTTTTCATCAATGAATGACAACTGTTCCAATCGGGTTTTGACCCATTCTGTGTCCTCAATTTCTGCTTCCACAATGATTCTGAGAGATGGTATTTCAACTTCAGCGGGTATGACTGCTTCAGTTCCATATACCAATGAATATGGGGTCGCACCTATGGAGGTGCGCACAGTTGTGCGGTAACCAAGCAAAGCGAAAGACAACTTCTCATGCCAATCACGAGATCCTTGTATCATTTTCCTAAGGATCTTCTTGATATTCTTATTGGCTGCTTCAACCGCGCCATTTGCCTTTGGTCGGTAAGGTGTGGAATTTCGGTGCATGATCTTGAATCTTTCACACACGTCATTCATTAAATGACTGTTCAGATTTGCCGCATTATCAGTGATTATGGTACTTGGGATACCAAAGCGACAAATAATGTTAGAATGAACGAAATCCACCACGGCTTTCTTGGTCACGGATTTGAGAGTCACGGCCTCAACCCATTTGGTGAAGTAATCTATTGCAACCAGAATGAATCTGTGTCCATTTGATGCTTTTGGTTCAATAGGCCCGATAACATCCATCCCCCATGCTGTAAAAGGCCAAGGGGCTGACATTGTGTGCAACTCTAAAGGGGGTGAATGTATCAAATCACCGTGTACTTGGCATTGATGACACTTTCGCACAAAAGTAATGCAGTCATGTTCCATGGTGAGCCAGAAGTATCCTGCCCTGAGTACTTTCTTAGCTAGCACGTGCCCGCTCATGTGGGGTCCACAGATCCCCGAATGCATGTCATTGAGAATTTTCGTGGCTTCAGTGGCATCCACGCATCTTAACAGTCCCAAATCAGGTGTCCTTTTGTACACCACCCCTCTACTCAGAAAGAAACCACTTGCCAGTCGTCGAAGCGTTCTCTTTTGATTATTTTCTGCCATTGGAGGATATGTCCCATCTTGAAGGAAATTCTTGACATCAAAGTACCACGGTTGACCGTCAATTTCTTCTTCAACCACATTGCAGTATGCATGTTGGCTTTGGACCTGAATCTCTAACGGATTAATATGGGCTTTATCAGGATGGACAAGCATCGAAGCTAATGTAGCCAATGCGTCAGCCAGCTCATTATATATTCTGAGAACATGTCTAAACTTTAGAACATCGAACTTTTGTCGAAGATCGTCCATACACTGCTTGTACATGATCAGCTTAAGGTCTCGAGTTTCCCATTCACCCTTCATTTGGCGTATCAAAAGATCTGAATCTCCGATCACCATCAATTCTTTGATGTCCATGTCTAGAGCCATACGCAAACCCATTATGCATGCTTCATACTCAGATGTGTTGTTAGTGCAACTGAAACGGAGTTGGGCAGCTGCCGGATAGTAATGTCCCGTGGGAGAGATGAGGACTGCTCCAATACCATGGCCTTTTGAGTTAGAAGCACCGTCAAAGTACATTTTCCACACGTGCTCTTATTCATTAATCAATTCTTCAAGCACATCTACTTCCTCGTCAGGGAAGTAAGTCTTCAATGGCTCATAATCATCATCCACCGGATTTTCCGCCAAATGATCAGCTAAGGCTTGAGCTTTTATTGCAGTTCTGGTGACATAAACTATGTCAAATTCTGTGAGCAGGATCTGCCATTTTGCAAGTTTACCGGTTGGCATTGGCTTTTGAAATATGTACTTCAATGGATCCATCCGGGAAATCAGATAAGTGGTATAGGACAAAAGATAATGTTTCAACTTTTGTGCAACCCAAGTTAGGGCACAACACGTCCTTTCCAACAAAGTGTATCTGGCCTCGCAATCCGTGAACTTCTTGCTCAGATAATAAATGGCCTGTTCTTTCTTTCCCGAGGCATCATGTTGCCCCAGTACACAACCAAAAGAGTTCTCATTGACTGACAAGTACAAAAACAATGGTCGGCCAGGCTCAGGCGGAACCAAAACAAGAGGATTTGACAAGTATTTCTTGATCTTGTCAAAGGCTTCTTGGCACTCCTCGGTCCACGCAATTGATGCATTCTTTTTCAACAACTTGAGGATCGGCTCACATATTGTGGTAAGCTGAGCAACGAACCTACTGATGTAATTTAGCCTGCCTAAAAAGCTTTTAACATCCTTCTTGGTTCGAGGCGGAGGTAGTTCTTATATTGCTTTGATCTTTGCGGGATCCAACTCAATACCTCGCCTGCTAACAATGAAACCCAACAATTTGACAGCAGGCACACCAAATGCACACTTGGCTGGATTCAGCTTCAGATTGTACCTACGGAGCCTTTCAAAGAACTTTCTGAGATCTCTCACGTGGTCTTCAGCAGTTCTAGACTTGATGATCACATCATCCACGTACACTTCTATTTCTTTATGCATCATATCATGAAAATGGCAGTCATAGCTCTCACGTAGGTTGCCCCCGCATTTTTCAAACCAAACGGCATCACTCTATAGCAATAGGTTCCCCAAGGAGTAGTGAATGCCGTTTTGTATGCATCATCCTCATCCATCTTGATTTGATGATATCCAGCATAGCAGTCAACAAAGGATTGTATCTCATGTCTGGCACAATTGTCTACGAGAGTGTGAATATTAGGCAGCGGGAAATTATCTTTGGGACTTGCCTTGTTCAAATCTCGATAGTCGACACATATCCTTGTTTTTCCATCCTTCTTAGGAACCGGAACAACATTCGCAACCCAAGTAGTGTACTGAACCGATTGAATTACTTTTGCATCCAACTGTTTCATTATTTAATCATGGATTTTCTTGATCATATCAGTTTTGAACTTCCGTTGCATCTGTCTCACTGGAGGGAAATCAGGTTGAATTGGCAATTCGTGGAGTATCAATTCGGAGCTCAAACCCGGCATCTCATCATATGACCATGCAAAAACATCCCGATATTCAAAAAGCACTTTCCGAATATCGTTCTTCACTTCAGGTCGGGCATACATGCTTATCTTGGTTTCCCTCACATCATCAGGGCTCCCAAGATTAACATCCTCTGTATCAGCCAAATTAGGTTTAGGCTTGCCCTCATGGCGTTCAACTTCCAGGCCTATTTCAAAATCCGCCTGTTCCCCATCATATTCAATCTCGTTAACAAATTCCTTAGTGCTTTCTTCATCACTTTCAACCTCAACTATGGTTATGGAGCCAAAATCATACTGCGGTCCCTGGATGGACGATAAGTTCCTTGAACATGTCATGATATCAGGACCAGCATATATATCACTACAGATAAACAAAAGTAGAATAAAATTAGGAATATGAACAGAGATTGAAGGAAAGCATGGCTCTTAGGCCTTTCATTAATGAAAAAGGGTTTGAATTACAAAAGGAAAGATGAGCATAATAATACACTTGGCATACAACCCTTAGAATATCCAAGTGTATTCAAAAGAAAATTGTAAAACAACAGTCTGCCAAGACCCCTTCCTGATGGGGAAGGGAGTTGCATTCCAGTTAGTCAGGTGCACGTCCGGGCCAATGTACTGAATTGAAGCGTTGCTGGAGCCTTCAACCGGCTGTACCATGCAGATTTCAAAAATGCCACCTAGATCAAATGGTGCATCCTGATTGTCTTCCACTGTGTTGACATTTGTAGCGACAACCTTCGGTTTCATGACATAACCCACAAAAGACTGAGCGAGACACGGAATTGGCTTTGGGAGAGACCAAACTTCTGATTTCTTTTTCTTTGCTTGCTTGCGATCAGCTACTTTTGGCTTGAACCCTAGTCCCCACGTGCCTTGCACGCCATTTGGATAAACTGGATTTACCCTGCCTTGTAGTGATGCTCCCAAACCCTTTCCAAATTGGAAACCATGCTTTAACATTTCAGATGCCATCATTATAGACGTCTCTGACACTCTTGGGATGGGTATAGGTTTCCCTTCTGCTACCTTTTCCACATACACCACATCGGAGGTTTGATACATGATGGTCGGGCGTGTGGTGACAACTTCAAGGGCTGGTACATCCAGACTATTGTTGAACTGTAAGTCATCCTCTCCGTAAACTGCGACAGCTTGATTATCCCAAGTAAACTTGACCACCTGATGAACTGTAGAGGGTACAGTGCAAGCCATGTGAATCCATGGTCGGCCCAGTAACAGATTGTATGATGCATCCGTCTCCATGACTTGAAACTCAATGCTGAAGGTAGCGGGCCCAATGGTCAACTCAAGATTGATGATTCCCAAAGATTCTCGAACTCCACCATCAAAAGCACGAACAGCGGAGGAACTTGCCCTGATTTTGCTCATATCCACCCTTAGACTCTTCAATGTAGACAGAGGGCAAATGTTCAATCCCGCGCCACCATCTATTAGAACACGTGTGACATAGGAGTCTTCACACTTAACTGAGACATGAAGCGCTCGATTATGACCGGTTCCTTCTGCTGGCAGCTCCTCATCGGTGAACATCACACGATTAGTCTCAAATACTCTGCCAGCAAGTGCTTCCAGATTAGCCATAGTAGTTTGTTCAGGAATGTAGGCCTCATTCAATATCTTCAACAGTGCATTGCGATGTGCTTCAGAGTTCATAAGTAGAGACAAGAGTGATATCTGAGCTGGAGTCTTTCTCAATTGCTCGACGATAGAATAATCTGTCGATCTCATTTTCTTCAAAAATTCTTCAGCTTCTTTCTCAGACACCGGCTCTTTGATGGGTCCTTGGTCTTCTCGACCTGGCTTTGCCTTTCTCAATTCTTCCAGGGTAAAACATCTCCCGGACCGAGTTAGACCATTTACGTCTGCAGCAACCTCCATGATTTCTTTCCTGTTGTAAGACACAATTGTCTTGTTGTAGTTCCAAGGAACAGCCTTTGTACTTTTGACAGGGAGTTGCGCTGCCTGAGTGATGATAACCGGTTCACACTTCTTTGCCTTAACCTCGAAGACCGGAGTTTTCTGGCATGATGCCCCTTGCACAATGAATGCTGGTGCACTGTCATGAACTTTTTCCTGCTTTGCAGCCGGAATAGTGAAACTTGGCTCAACAGTCGCATCTTGCTTTGCTTTGTCGACAACGGACGCACTCGACTTTCCCCCGATTACAACAATAAATGGCTCGGGGCCTTTGATGTCTGGGGAGGGACCGACTGCAACAATCTGCTTGGCGGCTTTCCCTTTCATGTCCTCTTCTATGCATACCATCCCTACCATGTGTACGTTGTTTTGAACATCATGAGTTGGTAAAGGATTTTGATTCACATTTTGTGTTTCATCCCCCACGACTTTTATCTGATTGTTGTCTATCATTGCCTGGATTGCCCTTTTGAGTTCCCAGCAGGATTCCGTGTCATGTCCAGGTGCTCCAGAATGAAACGCACAATGGCGTGAATGATCACCTCTTCCATTAGGGTTCACCTTTCCCGGGATTGGTTTCAACAGATTGGCTTGTTGCAGCTTTTCAAACAAATTAGTGTAAGTTTCCCCCAATGGGGTGAACTTAGTCTCTCCCCTCCGTCGCAACTTTTTGTGACTTGTGCTTGGACAGGAACACGGATTCTTTCGTTTTTGGTTGGGAAAGTCAGGCGAAGCTTGGAAATGGTTATGTGGGGTGTTATATGTGGCTTGTGGGGTTGGTGCGCGCCATTGCAGATAGGAAAATATCGGAGCATATGGCTGCGCTCTATGGAGTGGAGGAGCGGAGTAATTTGGATTATCTGGGGAGTAATGCTGCTGATGATGCTTTTGTGGAGTTCGGGAGTATGACAGAGGTTGTTTAAATTCTCTCTTGTTCCACTTTCTAGGATCCCGTTTCTTTTCTGTTTCATTGCGAAGACTCTCTGACCTAACTCGAACAGTGAATTGTGGAGCGGAGGCCGATGGTGGAGCAAATGGAGGTGGTGGTGCCATAGGACACATTGTGGAGGATCCTGCCACTTTTGCGGCACTGTTGTAGTAAGGAAAGTCGGGAGAATATTGAGGGTCCTCAACTGTAGTAGGCAGACCATGTGCTTGATGCACGATGGTCGGTGCAATTCCTGAGAGATTAGATGGCACGGGAGGAGGTGCATGTCCTATGGTAATAGCATGATACAGTTCAACCACCAACTCTTTCATATTTTTGGCCTCTTTTGTAAACCTCTCATTCTGCTCACACACCAAGTTTTTCAGATTCTTGACTTCTTCAGTCAACCTCTCATTCAGCTCAATCAAATGCTCGTAATCTTCGAACTCAGAATTCCCACCTTCAGACGTCATGATCATGGGTCCCATTGATCTTGTTCTGTACGTGTGATATGATGCCAGAATTTCCTCTCAAGTTACCGCAGAACCCCAAACACTATGACAAACAGATCGGGTTAGCACAAAAATGCACACTGGCAAACCTAAAGTTGTTATGCGTCATCCCGAAAAGGTTCACGGTATAAGCCGCGTGTACCGATTGTATCCCCGAAATATGTCGTGTTAGACAAAATCATGACGCAAACCAAAGCGACACATAATTCCGAACAAGAATAAACTTAATTTTTTTTTTGACTCAACAAACTTAATTTAGACAAACGACACGAGACAGACTCAAAATAAATTGCTTGACATGATGCACGAGTCAAAAGATATATACAAACTGACATGATAATGGGTGGGTCCACCCGGACGGTGAAAATAATGAGACTCGACATTTGAGCGGAGTCAGATTATTCCACGAGGATCGACACAAATACAACTTAGCCAATTGTAATTTATCGTCTGCACCCTTACTTGACTTTAGACAAAACAAAAGAAAGCAGACCCTAAACAACAACAATTTTTATCTCTTTTGTTTTGTTTTTTTTTTAACGGACATTACGACAATGCAAAGATGAGCATAAAAACTTGATTTTTGAAACAAACTCTTCCATTTGATTTGAAAATGAATCTTAGAGTATTTACAAAATCTGGCCATTATGACGACACAAAGACACAAAATATTACACGAATTAGATGCAAAATTGGTTTACAAAAATTGGCCATTATGACGGCATAAAACCCCAATAAATTACTTTTCAAAAATACGGACTTGACTTGGACACAGACTCAAAAGGCAAAAAGGGTCCCAAAATTTTGTCATTATAACGGTGCAAAACTATAACGGCGCAAAACTATGACAAATTAATTTCTAATACTTTAGATCAAACCCGGACACAAAATTAGACTATAAAAGTTCTTGAAAAAAAAAATTCGCCATTATAACGGAGTAAAATGACAACTAAAGATATTTTAAGACACGGGACTAAACCCATTTTTCATTTTTCTTTTTTTTTGTTTTGTTTTCAAAATTTAACACCCATCCCCGGTGATCGGTCAGCATAACAACCCTCTTTCTACAACAAATGCAACACATAAGATGCCAATCATGTGTCTTTTCGGGACACGGGCCCATCTTGACACAAAGGGGTCAGCCTAGACAAGTGCAATACCGGTGTACCGCACCTCATTAAGTCAAATATGATGCAGATAATTGGGCCTAAAGGTTTAACTCTAGGTGACACAACTGACTCAGTGTCTAGACTGGCTAAAGAACCCGGTGGACAAACCGGGCGGAAAGCGCATCAGGGCCATCCAGAGACAGTGTGTCCGGCCTAAAACCCCGTCACGCCTTCCTCCTAAATCATGGGCAATTTAGTAAGAAGTCCCAGATGCCACAAGCAATCTGGTAAGTGCACGTGTGTGTGTATTTTAGAGACTTAGAGGGTTGCGGAGGAAGACGGTTTATATACAGTTCAACAATATCAAAGCAGTAACATTCAACTTTTCATGTGGTAACGGCAAGAATATAACAACCAAATATTTAATAGATTAAAACATGCGACAATTTTATCAAAGCCGGCGATTCTAGTTTTCACTAATTTCCCCAGCGGAGTCGCCAAGCTGTCACGACCCTAAAAATTTACTAACTAAATTGCACGGTGCGAGTTTATTTATTTAAAGGTCTCGTGACTGGTGTTCAAAAAGGTACAAAATTATTTAGAGAACTCGGAGTCGCCACTTGACATAGTTTAAGGTGTGCCAAGTCACCAAAGGTACCTTGGAACACCTCTGACTCGTCTAATGGTCTGCGTTTAGAGATTCGGGTAAGGTTCTCAGTTGACTCTCGGGAAGGTGTTAGGCACCCTCGAGTCCTGTGCCGAGCACAGTTGCTTTATTGTCGCATTTTTAACTTATTAAAATATGGTTGTTATATTAATGCCGTTAATTTGAATATGATACTTTGATTTAAGAAAATTAAAAGCGTTGTTCTTATTCAGCCTCACGGAGGACTGGACGAATTTACACTTTGATTCATAATAAGCAAATAAATAAAATGTATTGCGTATTTCCAACCTTACAAAGGACTGGTCTATTTTTTGAGAGAATTTAATTAATTTCAAAAATAACAATTAATTTAGAATTAATTTAAATCAATTTAGTTTTCCTTTTAGCCTAATAAGTAGATTACAAATCGTACTTATAATATTTCCTAATTATGTAAGTTTTCTTAGTCCTATTATTTTGCCTAATCGATTTAGTTAAGTGCAAGCGTTAAAATTTATTAAGTGATAAATTGAAAATTTCAAATTTGCCTTTACTTGAAATATGAATTATGAAAGTATATACATGTAGTAGGCTATTTGTTAAAATGTGAACAGCTTTATGGGCCGCTTTTAGAAAAAGAGAATGGCTTTTCGTTTATAAAAAATGTGGGCTGAATGATTTGTAAAAATGGGTTGTTTTAGAGTCTGCCTTATACAATTAACCACGTTTATACATATGATGGGTATTTATTAAAGATGGTGGTTGTCCTTGCAAATTTGTTTGGAATCTAAAAATTTAAACTCTATTTAAAAGGTCTAACTGAGCAAACGATGAGCATAATGAGCCAACTTTACAAAAGATTGGCACATGTCCCGTTAATTCATTCAACTGCAGCTATTAGCCTATTTCCGCAAAGAAGGGCAGTATGTGCGTTTAAACTCACTTCTGTTAACATTGTATCTTGTAGCCATATATTAGCATTTCTTTTAGAAAATGACCGTGATTTAATAATTTCCAGATTTGCGAATGGGTACCAGTTTACAAAGAATGGCAAGAACTTAAAAATTTGCATTTTTGATGGTTGAAACCTAGATTTGCCTACTCTTTAACATGCTGTCCAGATTTTCTGTAATTTTCACAAACAGCCTCTTTTCAAAAGACGGGCCAGATTTTAAAATAAGAGAACATACGTGTTGAATTTTAGTGAATGTGAAAAACTAATCCTATACAACAGTCCCAAATACCCATTCCAATCACATTTCCATACATATGAGGATAACTACAAAAACAAACTCTTAAATATGCAATGGCTAGCAACTTTCATTATTTTTTAGCACAAATTCAAGACTTTAAAAAAAACTAACCTATAGCACATGTGAGCATATTTTTTAAGGCCAATAAACATGCTGATTTTATTTCATTTTTATAGCTAAAATGATAAAACATATAAGGTAAATTGTGTTTACCTTGTGTAGAAATTTCCAAGCTAGTGAAACAAATGAAATAGCAAGACCAAACCAAAGCAAGCAACCTAGTACCCAAATCAGCCGCTACAACAGCCCTTTTATACCCCTATTCAACCTTTAAACCTTAAGATTTATGCCCCAAAAGACCTTATATGTAAAGGCTTTTGGTTCTAAATCTAACTCTCAAAACTTACTAATTTTTCTTTAGTATTTTTTCTCTTAATTTCTTGTAAATTTCAGCTTGTTGTTGGTGTGTAATGAGGGCATTAAATGGCCCTATTTATGGCTGAAATTGAGAGCCAAAAGGTGGGGTGTGGACTTGTACAAAAGTACAAGCCCACACCCTACACTTGAGTGCTTTTAGTCCCATTTTTTCAGCCAAAGTACAGCAGTTGAAAAAGCACTATTCAGCCACCAAACACAGTCCTAAAGGCTGAAAAAATGCACAAGTTGTGTCCTTTAAAGGACACCCAATACTCATTCACTAACTAGAAGAAACTATGACCAAACTAGAGCAACTAAATCAGCCCCAGCTAGACTAAATGAACCGAACTAACTTAGAATTAAACTAAAAAGTAAACAGACCTTAAATTGTAACTAAACTAAAACAAAAATCAGATATTGAGACTTTCTGGTAAGCAGACAAGCTGTAACTAGACAGAACCCAAACTAGAACAAGAACAAACGAACTACTAAGTTCCTGGACAATTCACACTAAAATAGATCAAACAAAACTCTCCAGACTGATGCTCAGTCAACAATCTCAGATTTATTCAATGCAAATTCCATACTAGGAGTACTAACTTAGACATCAGCAAGCACAAACCAAGCATACGCTTTCTGCTCTATGAAAGTGAAAGATACAAAACCATTAATTGATGCGTGTACACATACATACATATTCATGCTTGGATCAGGGAAAGCAAAACCATGTTTTAAACCAAGGAATTCTCATAGGCTCAACGATGTTCTATAGGATTTCAATACAAAAGACTAATGCTAACTAACAACTAATACAAACTGAGATTGCAAAGGGAAAATAAAGACATAGAGGTTAAGGTTTAATCGTCCTAGCAATACCTCGCTGCGGCAAATTTCCACCACGACCACTGTCCTTAACAAAACATTGACATCATTGTTTCAGCACCTCCGCACCCTGCTCGTCTCCTCCAAAACAGAACATCACAGCAGTTCCAATGCGAACGTCGCGTCCATCACAAACCGCCTCGCTCCCTCGTTACTGGTACACAGCCATAACAGTCTCCCCACCGATGTCGCTACCACAAAACAGCACCCCCACACCAAAACTGAAATAGCCCTCCAGTCGTCAACACAACAATCCTAACAGCACTGCCTCAAACTGCAGCCTCGACACCACTCATCACAAAACAAACACCCCCGCTGCCTCCGTTCATCAACAAATCATCATCATCATAGCCTTCCCTCACTGCCCCAAAATAGAAACAGCCCCTATACTCAAAACAAAGTCACTATACTCCCTCCAAACAACTTTTAAACATTTGTCAAACCACTACGTATTCCCCTCAAATCGGGTCCCCAAACCACCACGGCTGCCTCGCCGAGCCTCACCTTCACAGCACAAACACGACCCCCCACCATCCTCAGAAACAAGAACAAAAGAAAATAAGAAGAAGAAGAAAAAATAAAGAAACAGAAAACGGGAAACTGAAAAACGAAGGGGAAACGGGAAAGGGAACGGGCAAACAGGAGAGGGGGTATTGGGAAATGGGGTGTGGGAAGAAGTAAAGAAAGGTGAGGGGAAAAGAATGGAACAAAAACTTACCCGAAAAGATTATGGGGTCGCCGGAGTAACGACTTTCAAAGTCCGATCTACGCCATTTGGTTGAGCTTTTGGGAAAACGAGTAGTAGAAATGAGTTGAGGGGGTCGACCCGAGTCCAATGATATATTTTGTTAAATTTTCCGGCCACCGGAGGTGGTGGCCGGCGGCGGCAGTGCGGTGGCCGACCGGTGGCTCCGCCGTGGAGCGATTTCCGGCGAGTTGAGAGAAAATTTGGCATGGTTCCTTTATTTTTGAGTGTTTTTTGTGTAAAATGGCAAAAAATGAGAATTTAGGCTTATATATTGGGGGTGTGGGCTTGGGTAATGGAATGAGCTACTGGGCCAATGTTTTGGGCTACTAGTCTTTTACGAATAACCATTAAAATTGTTATTAGTTACAAAAACACACACAATTAATCCTAATCTAGAACGCTTAAACTTACAATCTAATCACAATTTAAACATAGAATCACAATTAAGCATATAACAAGTAATTTTTGTTAATTCTCAAATTTTAACGTCCTAATTAAGACAAATTTAGCCAAAATTAGGTGATTACACTTAATCTTAAGTAACTTAATAAATTTTTCTGTTTTCGAATGATAATCAGTTTGTGGAGATTGGACATTGAGGATGTTTAACAGATCGGTAATTCTAAGGCAAAAAGTGCCAATGAATAGTAAAAAGTTATCGAAGCCAAAAAGTTATGAGGAAACATGTTTCCTGTTGTCGTTAGATTTCCAATATAAAAGGAAACGTCGTTTGAGAGATTTGTGTATGCAGCAGCATACACCATTGTGCTTTCATTTTAATTATGACAACTCTTGCCCAGGTTATTAGATAAGTAAGAAGGAATAATATTCTTAGAAGATATATTTACTATATGTGAACAACTTGTCTGTTTTTCCACATATACATGTGGATTTGTCGGTTGCCTCTCTTGTGCGAGTACATACATTTGCATGCTACTTTGCTTTAAGGAAGTGAAGGAAATATAGTGTATACATCAAGGCCATGGGAATTTTTTAAGCACGGCCTGATTCATGCAAAAGATTGCAACCTATAAAGTGGCAAAGTCCAGATCTGGTCCAAAGGATGCAGCTGATCATCCAACTTTTTAAGGTTTTCATTTTAGAAAACGAATTCTATCATGTTTTCTTTCTTGTCAATTGGTTTGGATTAATTCCACATGGGATTTAATTTTTTCTTGTGATGCAGTGAACCTGAGTCAAAGTGAAAAAGCAACGTGGAGGCTCATTCTATATCATCCCAACGGACGTTTATCAGGCCTATAAATAGCACTCATTCTATATCATTGTGATATCATCTTTTAGCTCACTGTCTACAACATCAATAATACTATTCTTTTGCTCTCAAATACTGTTCTTGGCTTGCATACTTTACTCTTTAGTCTCTAAGTGCAATCAGGAAAGAAGAAGTCTTATCAGGGTCAAGTGATCCAACACGGTTACCTCTATTTATTTCATTTGCTCTTTATCTTTATTCACTCACGAATATATTTGATTTCCGTATTATTAGTTACTGTCTGGGGAATCGCTAGTACATTGACATCACGGTAACCGAAGCGGTTCTTCATTCTAAACTCTTAATCTAAACTATTGATCGTGACTCCGCAAATACAAATTTAATTATTAATTGGCCTAAATTCGGATCTAGGTTAAACAATTTGGCGACCACAGTGGGAGCCGGTCAATAGCCTCTATAGGTTAATAGTTTACTTGATATAATTTATTCCTTTCTTGTCAATCTTTTGCTTTTACCACTAACATGGCAGAGAGCAGTTCACAACGAACTATCGTGGGAGGAGGACAGGTACGCACTCCTTCACCGGGTCGTTCTCCTAATTATTCTCCTAATTATTCTCCCGATTATTCGTCCGATGGGCAGCAACAGTCTCCCCAAGGAACGAACAGGCAGCGAAATAGGCATAGGCACTCTCAGAGCGCCACTCCGCCTAGGAGAAGACGCCACAGGAGTCTCTCCCCTAGGGAACATCCAGAAAACCCTCTATGCGTTTATGCAGGAACAGGCAGAGGTCAACCGAGGAATAAAGGAGGCAATCAATTCTCTGCGGGGACAAGCTCCTCCGGTCACAAGGGCTGAGCCTGCAGCACCAGGCCGAGATGCTCATTCTTCACACACTTCAAGGCAAGATGGAGAACGAAATGTGACCAAAAATGGAGGGTCCCAGGCGTCCACTGAAATGAGCGTCATCGTGGAGGCTCTCACCAAGCAGTTCAAGGAAAGCCAGGAAGCGCTTCAGAAGTCTCTCCACGAGAGAATCGATCAGATACCGGGCGCTCCACCCACGCTGAAGAAAGTCGATGTCCAACGTTACTCCCAGCGGCCTTGGAAGAAAGAAGCAGCCCCAAAACCGATACCGAAGACTTTCAAAATGCCAAACAT
Source organism: Petunia x hybrida (assembly GCA_037355625.1). Taxonomy (NCBI): domain Eukaryota; kingdom Viridiplantae; phylum Streptophyta; class Magnoliopsida; order Solanales; family Solanaceae; genus Petunia; species Petunia x hybrida. The sequence goes on from JBBBVM010000165.1 coordinate 722,578, forward strand.
TTCGAGATATCGTGGGACATCTGATCCCAACGGCCATCTCATGATGTTCAGCAATTTCATAAAGGCAAGCGATCTCACCGATGAGGAGATCGAGTCAGTTCAGTTGAAAAAATTTGTAGAAACACTGGCAGATGGAGCTCTGCGATGGTATTCAATGTTGCCACCAAACTCTATTGGGTCTTCGCAGAGATGGCTGAACTGTTCGTAAAGGCACGCACCGGTGCCCAGAAGACGGAGACCCGCGTGGAGGATATTTTCGAGATCAAGCAGAGGCCCGACGAGTCTCTCCGTAAGTATGTGGACCGCTTCCAGCGGGAACGTATGATGCTACCCATGGTACCGGACAGGTGGGCAGCCATCGCGTTCACCAACAGTTTGGATATCAGAAGCTCAGAGGCAACGCGCAGGCTATACGAATCCCTCTGCGAATTCCCAGCAGCCAGCTGGTCGGACGTCTACAACCGCTACAACTCAAAGATACTTATTGATAAAGATAAATTGATTGGAACAGGTACCCGAGGAAGGACTCAATCGCGCAGCGGCGGCCCTGGCGGGAAAGCGGAGACGGAGAGGTCAGACGCGCGTTACGAGCTATTCCCTGACCAGTCACGCAACAGTTCTAAAGGACGCGGTCGCAACAACAACAAAAGGCTATCCCGAAGAGAAGATTCCGAATCAAATCTCCGTGGAGCCCCAAGCCTGCCAAGCTTCAACGTCGAAATGGCCGAAGTCATGGCGGTACTCAAAGATATGGGAGAAAAAGTCAAGTGGCCAAAAGACATGAAGACTGATCCCAGCAAGCGAAACCAAGATCTATATTGCGAATTCCATCGCGACCATGGTCACACCACCGAAGACTGCAAAGCTTTAAGGTATGAAATTGCACATTTGTTGAAACAGGGATTCTTGAAGGAGTTCCTGACCGAGAAGGGAAAGCAAACTCACGCGAAGGCTCAGCAGAACAAATCTGGCCCTCCACGAGCATCCTCCCTGAAGCGGACAGTCAATGTTATTTCAGGTGGGATCGAGGTAGATTCCGTCACCTTCACGGCAAAAAAGTATGCAAAAGTCTCCATCACCAAGACTAAACGTCCACGACCAGAGGAAACCATAACATTTGAAGATTCAGACACAGATGGATTGCAGTTCCCACACACCGACGCGTTAGTCATAACGCTGCGTGTGGCGGAATTCAATGTCAAGAGAGTGCTCATTGATGCAGGCAGTTCTGCGAACATCATCCAGTCACGAGTTGTAATAGAGATGCAGCTAGCAGATAAGATCGTGCCAGTATCTCGAGTTCTTTCCGGCTTCAACAATTCGAGTGAGAAGACCCTTGGCGAAGTTACCCTGACGACTCTTGCTGAAGGGGTAGCAAAGGAGACGACATTTCATGTCGTCGATGCAGACCTGGCTTACAACATCATCCTGGGAAGACCCTGGATCCATGATATGCGAGCCGTTCCTTCTACTTATCATCAGGTGTTGAAGTTCCCATCTGAATGGGGAGTGCGTGAGGTTCGTGGAGAGCAACGCTCTGCCCGAGATTGCTACTCGGTGGCCTTCAAACTGCCCGAAGAAAACAAATAGCAATTACAGCAACCGGGATCAGGCATGCCAAACGGAGAAGCAAAGTACGAGGTCCCGGAATTCATCACAAAGCTGGACGAGCGGGAAAAACACATGCCGACCGTGGAAGCTTTGGAGCCCGAAGAACTGTTCGCAGACAAGCCGGAGCGAAAAGTCTACCTAGGGACCGAACTAAGCGAACGCTTACGAGGAGATATCCTCCGGTTCCTCAGGGAGCGGCACACAACGTTCGCCTGGTCTCATGCAGATATGACAGGTATTTCTCTGGATATTATTTCTCACAGGTTGAACGTCGATCCGTACCACCGTCCGGTAAAGCAGAAGACGCGACAGCAAGGAGCTTTCCGGAATCAGATCATCAACGACGAAGTTGACCGGCTGTTGAAGATCGGATCCGTACGAGAAGTCAAGTACCCGGACTGGCTAGCCAACGTGGTCGTTGTGCCAAAAAGAATGGCAAGTGGCGAGTCTGTATCGACTTCACAGATCTAAACAAAGCCCGTCCGAAGGACTCATATCCCCTTCCCAGGATAGATCAGTTGATTGATGCGACGGCCGGGCATGAAGTGCTCACATTCCTCGATGCATACTCTGGATACAATCAGATACTCATGGACCCCGAGGACCAGGAGAAGACAGCATTCATAACCTGCAGAGGTACGTATTGTTATAAAGTTATGCCGTTTGGGTTGAAAAATGCAGGTGCAACGTATCAGCGCCTAGTCAATCGAATGTTCCATGACCATATCGGTAAGACTATGGAAGTATACATCGATGACATGCTGGTCAAATCCAAACGAGTAGAAGATCATCTAGCGCATCTAAAGGAAGCTTTTCGAATTCTCGATCAGTACAACATGAAGCTGAACCCAGAGAAGTGCGCATTCGGAGTCGGATCAGGAAAATTCCTGGGTTTCATAGTTTCTCAGCGTGGAATTGAAGTCAATCCTGCTCAGATCAAAGCTATCGAATCGATCCCAGATATCCTCCACGACCGAAAGGATGTCATGAAATTGACTGGACGGGTAGCGGCTCTGCGGAGGTTCATATCCCGCTCCTCAGATCGGTGCAAAAGCTTTTTCGATGTATTAAAGCAGAACAAGGGATTCGAATGGACTCCCGAATGCCAACAAGCACTGAAGGATCTGAAGAAGTATCTGTCCAATCCACCACTGCTCTCGACACCCCTGCCCGGGGAGCAGTTGCTGATCTATTTAGTAGTATCAGAATCCTCGGTAAGTGCGGTTCTTGTTCGTGAAGAAAAAGGCAAACAACTTCCTATTTATTACATTAGTAAAGCTCTAATCGACGCGGAAACACGCTATCAAGCTTTGGAGAAGTTGGCATTAGCATTAGTAACTGCTGCTCATAAGTTACGCCCTTATTTTCAAAGTCATTCAATAGCTGTGGTAACAACTTTTCCTCTACGAAATGTTTTGCACAAACCTGAATTTTCGAGAAGGTTGGTAAAATGGGCTATAGAATTAAGTGAATTTGATATCACTTATCAACCTAGAATGGCTATAAAATCACAAGCTCTAGCAGATTTTGTAGCAGATTTTAGTGCTAATATCTACTTTGAAGCAGAAAAGGATGCTGTCCTAACTACTGAGCAGGCTCCCGGAGCGTGGACATTTTATACTGATGGCTCCTCAAGCGTCAAAGGATCCGGTCTTGGATTAGTCCTCGTTACCCCATCCGGGGAAACCATCAGGCAAGCCATCAAATGCCCGTTTATTACTAACAATGAGGCCGAATATGAGGCCGTAATTTCCGGATTGGAGCTAGCTCGGAGCTACAGAGCAAACATTGTCAAACTCAAGAGTGATTCTCAGCTGGTGGTTAACCAGATAAACAGAGGCTTCATTGCACGAGAATCCAGAATGCAAGCATACCTCGCCCGTGTGAAAGATCTCCTAACACAATTTGATGAATGGGAAGCACTCCAAATACCACGGAAAGAAAACCATGAAGCCGATGCTCTCGCCAATCTCGGATCAGTAGCAGAAATGGGAGCGACTAGCTCTTCAGCTGTCGTTCACCTCCTCTACACAACCGGGGATCGGGAGAAGTTCGAAGTTAATGCCATAAACGCGATTTGGGACTGGCGGAATGAAATTATAAATTATATTGTCCATGGAACTCTGCCCGCTGACGCCAAAGCCGCACGCAAGCTCAAGATAAAATCTGCTCGATACACCATCCTCAACGGAGAACTCTACCGTAGAACATTTGCTGGACCCCTCGCAAAATGCCTAGGACCAAACCAAATCAACTACGTGATGCGAGAGGTTCATGAAGGCTGTTGTGGTAATCATTCCGGGGGCAAGGCATTAGCACGAAAATTGATTCGTGCAGGATACTACTGGGATAAGATGGAGAAGGATACGAATGAATTTATCAAAAAGTGCGACAAGTGGCAGAGGTTCGCGCATCTTCTTCATCAGCCGGCAGAACCGTTACACTCAATAATCTCCCCGTGGCCATTCATGAAATGGGGGATGGACATAGTAGGACCTCTCCCCGCGGCGCCAAGAGGAGTACGTTTCTTGTTGATCATCACCGATTATTTCACCAAATGGGTAGAAGCAGCAGCATATGCGAAGATACGACAAACGGAAGTCATCGATTTCCTTTGGCGTTTCGTCGTATGTCGCTTTGGAGCACCCAAGGAAATAGTCATGGACAACGGCCCGCAATTTATCGGCCAGAAAGTGACTAGGTTCCTTGACGATTTGCACATCAAAAGGATCACGTCTTCCCCCTATCACCTTGTTGCTAATGGACAAGCGGAGTCGACGAACAAGATCATCGTTGATTCACTCAAGAAGCGCCTTGAACGGGCAAAGGGGTGTTGGGTGGAAGAACTGCCTGGTGTGCTATGGGCTTATCGGACAACAGTAAAAATGAGTACGGGTGAGACACCTTATTCATTAGTATATGGCGCGGATGCATTAATCCCAGTCGAAATCAGAGAACCCAGCCTACGGTATGCACATGCCACTGAAGAGTCGAACTCAGTCAACCTCTCTGAAGAGTTGGATTTCCTTGAAGAACGAAGGGAACTAGCCCTTGTGCGGGTAGTCGTCCAAAAAGAACGAATTGAACGGTATTACAATCGGGGACTGCGCGTACGAAGTTTCCAGGTTGGGGACTTTGTGCTAAGGAAAGTATCCCAGAACGCACAGGAAGCCAATTCAGGGAAACTAGGCCCTAATTGGGAAGGCCCTTACAAGGTAATCGCCTCAGTCGGTAAAGGCTCTTATCGACTAGCACGACCCGACGGTTCCATTGTCCCGAACAGTTGGAACGCAATTCACCTCAAAAGGTACCACTTCTGAGCGGTACAACGGTCAGTTACTTTCTTCTTACCTCTTACTTTTATGACGATTGTCATTTTTATTATATTTCGTCTAAATGGTACTAACGACTTGAACAAGGTCAGATCCGTTTAGCTCAACTGATTGAGCTCGAAGTTCTTCAACTTCGTGGCTGTGGGTTCGAATCCCACAACGGACACACTCCTCGTTTGGTTATATGTGTTCTTCTATATGCAGCTTGCCTCAACTCTTTTTATGTTATCACTTCCCGTGTTCCAACATAAAAACAAGGAGGGTGGTGAGAGGCCCCTAGCAGATAAGACCTTCATAAAGGCGAAAGACCTTGCCAAAAGGCAAGCTTTTAAAGTTTTTGCTTTTAAAGTTTTTCAAAACTTTTTACGTGACAAACTTCCACGAAATAAGAGAAGTCGTTCACAAGGCCAGTGACTCGGCCAGAGCCAATCTACAAAGTCATGCAACAACTTTCAAATTATCGAAACGATAAGCCAAGTTATGCGCAAAGGGCAACGATTCGGCCAAAAGTCTAACGACCACGATTCGGTCAGAATAAAAATATCTGCGCAGATTATTCACAACTTACGACCTCTTCCTAAAGAAAGGCTAAGTTAAAAATATTCGGGCAGACTTTTTGAGACTAGAACTTAATAAAGTTCAAACTTCAGAAAACTCCCAAAGATAAGGCACGAAGGCCACCATCCATACAAACAAAAGATCAAAAATTCAGGCTAAATATAGTCATTGAATAGATCTAAAAGCATATATACATAATCCTGTAAAACGATAAGATGCCGAAAACGGCTGACAGAAGTTTACAGAGTGATCAAAGGCCAAATGGAACCGGCCATACAGAGACCAGAGAGTCTTTACAAGACCTCTGTCCACAAACAATTAAAATCTGGCTCTCGCCAGATGAACAAACTCAAAGATTGGGGAGGGCATCAGCTCTTAGGGCTACGATCAGAACCCGATGCACCAGCTCCATCAGTTCTGCCATCGTCTCCCAAATCCTCACTATCGTCTTCGTCTTCATCCTCATCTTCACCTTCAGACTCCTCAAGAGAAAGGTTCAGTGCTTGCTTTATTCTGCGAACATCGCTTTTCGTCATCTGCAGCATCTCTTCAACATTAATCTGCTTAGCTTGAATCTGCCCAAGCAAGGAACGTTTAGCTTCGAGCGCATCAAGCTTGGCCTTAATCTCAGATTGATCGCGCAGGTTTGCCAAGTCTTTGGATAGTGCGGCCTGAGCACTCATCGACTGAGCAACCTGATCCTTGGCAGCCTGAAGCTCAGCTCTGGCCCTAACAGATTCCTCGTTGGCCCTTTGTAGATTCATCTCGAGAGTCGCACGATCATCGATAGCACTGTTCAATGAAGCTTTACATTCTTCAAATAAGCTCTCTAGACACTAGACAGAGCGTGCGAACCCTTCTTTTTCTTTAAGAAGAAGGTCCTTCTCCTTGGTGAGTATGTTAATCTGCTCAAGTCGTTCATTGCTAACATCAATTAGTCGATTAACTTCACTCCCTAGGAGACCACACTGCTATGTCAAAATCTTGTTCTCCGTCAGAGCATCCAGCAACTCTTTCTTTACCTCGAGTACTTGATCGACGTTGTTGATCTTGGAGCGGAACATGAGCTCAGCAGCCAGCATACTTGACTGAAAAAGTAAAGCGAAAGTTAAAAATCTGAGGACGAAGTTATTTCCAACACAAAGCGGTAAAAACTTACCCTGGCAGAATTAGCAGCAATCTGAAAAGCTAGCTCTTCATCACTCAGCTCCCTCAGCACCCATTCTTCACGGGGGCCGATGAGTGAAGAGATAGCCTTGGCTAAACCGCTTGGGCCGGAAATGAAGTTAACATCAAGGGAGAGTTTCAGGGTATGCTTCCTCTCACAGTACTTGGGTTCCGAGCCTGTTCAGAAGGGTAGTTTGGCCCGAACTTGTAACGTACACCCCTGATGTCCTTCAATTCGGTTTGGCCGTCGATGATTGACCGCCAAATGAGCCTTGTTGCTGACAAATTAGAGTCACCTTCCACTCCAGGATCTATCGTGTCACACTCGCGAAGAACGACAGGCGTCGCCCCATCAGTGGCTATATTCTCCAGGTCCTCGAAGCGAAAAACACGAGGACCCCGGCCACCCTCTTGGGGAACTTCTTCCCTTGCTTCATCTTCTTCTTCTTCTTCTTCACCTATTTTTATTTTCCCTTTGTCCACACGGAAAGGAGCCGCCTTCACCCCGTCATCAACTCGGGGACTCCTCTCCGGAGTACGGGCAGCCTCCTCCTCAACTTTCCTCTTGTCACTTCGAAGATAAGGTTTTCGCGCAAGGGGCTCATTGCCTTCAATCTCAATATCTGAGAGATTGATAACCTCCTTGTCTAAACCTTCTCCCCGTGCAGACTCGGGGACTTCAACAGTGGTCTTGACATTCTCCTCTGCGGATTCTGGTACACTGGCTCTAGACGAAGATTCACCCCCAGCAGTTGAGGCTTGCCCGGTAGCAACGGAAGTCTTACGAACAGACCTTTTCCGTGCTCCGCCCTCATCCTGGCTCTTCTTTCTTTTCAAAGAGCCAAGACCACCAGACAAGAGTTCCTCGCCACCCTCCCTGCCGCGCAGTGCCTCCACCGAAGCTAGTATAGCTGCGGCCTCAGCATCTGGGTCAGCGACAGGCTCGGAAGGCACGTCCTGCGGAGGAGCAGGAAAGAAATCCCCTTGAGTACCCAGACCTGCAAAAGGTACGGTCAGACACGGAGAAGTTACAAAGGAAAGGAACAGTCACAAAAGCGGAAATATTCTCACCATGAGTTTTCACAGTAAAACTCTTATGCACAGCAAAATGCGCCCATTCTGTCCTCTCATGAGCAAACTCCTTCAAAATTGCCTCAACCCACGCTGTCAGCTCATCAACAGATATGAGCCCGTCATAGGGTCGCTTGGCCGCTACAAAAGGAATTGAACGAAGTAAGCAGATGAGAAGAAAAGGAAGAACATGAAAAATCTCAAAAATACTCGGGGACTTACGCTTCTTGTTCCAAACTTCAGGAAGATAAGTCTTGGAGTCGAAAGTCAAGGCCGAGGAGCGCACAAACACATACCGATGCAACCAACCCCGGTCACCTGTCTTCAGAACTGCGCACCAAGCCCTTGCTCCCGGGCATCCTGGCGTTCACATAGCCATCCTTGAAAATTTGTATGCTGTACAAAGAAATAAAATGTTCATATCCAAAAGATTGGTCAGTTTCCGTCGCAAACCAGTCCAAAAGTGTAACTATCCTATATATACTGGGGCACAGTTGCCCCGGGCAGAGCAAATACTCCCTGCAGAGCCTTTCCAGCACAGGATGCAGGGGTAGTCTACATCCCACTGTAAAAGGGTAGGTGCACATAACTGTACACCCAGCCCTGTGGGAAGTAATATTCTCCTTCTCAGAAACCGGCAAGAGGGGAACCCTATCATCCCAGTAGCAGTCCATCCTCACTCGTGGGATCAGCTCCGATGTGATCCCAGATTTAAATCTATACGCCGGCCAATTGCGCGTATCCCCATGATGATTATTGAAGGCCTTGATGTTACAGTCCGCCTCTAACTCACCCCACTTCTTGGGGATAATCTCCGCAGCAGTAGCCTGAGTAGCCCTGGGCCTAGGAGTGGCCGCTGAGGAACTACCAGCCGCGTCAACGTTTTGATTCTTTCTAGTTCTGGAAGACATGATTTCAGAAGAGATTAAGAAATTCGCAAGAAAAAATGGAAGCTGCTCAAAGATTTTCAAGAGTTAGCAGAAAGGAAATGGAAGCAAGTAAAAGGTTTCTTATTCAACAAACCCCTATTTATAGGAGTGGGAATTCGGCCCATCAAGTTCCTTCGAAACACGTGGAGGTTATCCAAGAAACTACAATCAGATCTGACCGTCAAAAGAAGGAATAAGTTTCGCCAATTTTTATAGTGTCATCATTACCCTGAAGTGCAGCGGTCACTTCGCGATCAACAGGCGAGGTGTGCACGTGATTGAGGCGGTTAAAATCATTACTTTTACCCTCGGAACACGCAGTAGTCACTTCAGAATGGACTGCAAGCGCACAGGCGTGCCAGCTGCAGTTATTTTTTTTATACGGCGCATTTAATTCGCACGTCATAAGGGTTTGTCACGTAGCTGATAAGATACCTGCGTCACTACGCTTCGTCACACAAAGGAAGAAGTTTATAAAGCAGAAATTCACGCCAAAATTCATATCCACTCCTCGAGCAGATATTCTGCCCGAGAAGTGCGGGGACTATCTGTATTGGATAAAATCTGACGTCATCTAAAAAAGACACGTATTTCCCACGTGGCACGGGCAGATGTTACTCCGGACAGACATCTTACGAGCAGACAACTAGCCAGACGCTTACCATGAGCAGATCCCAAGCATTCTACGTAACGCCCCATCAGTCAACACGATATGAATAAGGAGTTATTAACCTAATCATGTGCGATCAGACAATAAATGGTCATAAAGGCAATAATTACAACTCAGCGGTTACATATCCGACGGATGCGTGCCCGGCGGTTACAAAACCCCAACGGACGTTTATCAGGCCTATAAATAGCACTCATTCTATATCATTGTGATATCATCTTTTTGCTCACTGTCTACAACATCAATAATACTATTCTCTTGCTCTCAAATACTGTTCTTGGCTTGCATACTTTACTCTTTAGTCTCTAAGTGCAATCAGAAAAGAAGAAGTCTCATCGGGGTCAAGTGATCCAACACGGTTACCTCTATTTATTTCATTTGCTCTTTATCTTTATTCACTCACGAATATATTTGATTTCCATATTATTAGTTACTGTCTGGGGAATCGCTAGTACATTGACATCACGGTAACCGAAGCGTTTCTTCATTCTAAACTCTTAATCTAAACTATTGATCGTGACTCCGCAAATACAAATTTAATTATTAATTGGCCTAAAATCGGATCTAGGTTAAACACAAATGTTTCTTTGTTTATGGAGACTAAAACCTTTGTGGTTTTCTACTCCTATTTTTGGAGATTAAAATCTCATGATTTTCTATTCCTAATCAGTTTGAAGATTAAACTCTTCACCGTGGTATTAAAAGTCAGTTTGTAGATTAAACTCTTCATTGTACTTTTAAATTCGGCTTGAAGATTAAAAAAAAAAACTTCGTCGTTGTATTACATCGGGTTTGAAGATTAAAAATGACACGACCCGGAATCCGGTTAGGCCGTGCGGGCACCCGACATCCTTCCCTAGACCCGTCGGGCGAACCCTTACCAATTAAATCACGAAAATAAATATGACAATTCACAAATAAGGACAAGACTTAAAAAAAATCACAGACATACTGATACCTCTAGGCTGTACAAAAGAAATTACAGCTGACTACCCAACATACTAGGTTTAGGACTATCCAGACTAGACATCTAAGAGTATAAAAGAAGACAAAAACCTCCTGAAGGGGGCAAAATGCAACTGAGATAATAACCAATAAACTGGTGGCCATCCGGAATAAAAGCTAGCTCACCCTGACAGCTGAAGTCGTCTTCGCTCCTTCACAACGTGGCGAACTCAATCCTCGAGCGAACCTGCCGAAACGAAATAGATAGACAAGAAACAAACAACAAACAAGGGTGAGTCAAAAGGACTCAATAAGTGGGGCAGACTAGCCACCTCAAAGAATAGGATAGCTAGCCAGGGAGAAGAAATAGATAAACTAAATTTCTCTTATTTAAATTATAAAAAGGCAGAGCCAGATAACAACCGAACACATGTATAAAACCATAAACTCATCAACAACCAGGAACGTAAAATAACCAAAATATATAGGTATCCCGAACACATCAGCAATCAGAAATACATCCTGTTGCGGCGTGCAACCCGATCCATATGTTCATCCTGTTGCGGCGTGCAACCCAATCAATATATTTATACCGTCGCGACGTGCAACCCGATCCATATGTTCATCCTGTTGCGACGTGCAACCCAATTCATATATTTATACTGTAGCGGTGTGCAACCTGATGCATATATTTATACCGTTGCGGCGTGCAACCCGATCCCCGCAATCCAGAATACGAGCCAGAAATATATAGGCAAACTGAGATATGTCCACGATATAGTATACATACCGCATACATAAAACACAACACAATACACACAATAGTCAGTATGCGGTGCAATGAGATGGGATGAATACGGTACGATGCAATGCAGTCATATATGCCTGATACCTATCTCCGGCGCGGGACTCTCATCGTCTACCAGGAGATATATGCAATAATGATCCTTCACCGGCTCGGGACTCTCATCGATTACCGGGAAGTATATGCAATGATGACCCTTCACCGGCTCGGGACTCTCATCGATTACCGGGAAGTATGTGCAATAACGACCCTTCACCGGTGCGGGACTCTCATCGCCAACCGGGAAGTATATGCAATAATGACCCTTCACCGGTGCGGGACTCTCATCGCCAACCGGGAAGTATATGCAATGCTCAAAACCAGAGTGCAATGCTCATATGCAAAATGAAATACCAACAACAGGGCATAACATATAATATACAATGTAAATTCAAAGCTAAGGCGTAATGAGTACGCCTATCGGCAGCTACACATGTAAGGAACACGTGGTAGATTATCCACAAGGCCAAGAGCCTCCAAAGAAATGGATATAAACACTTACCTCTCTCAAAAGTTAGCATTGCGACCAACAATCGCGTTATTTTTTGAATTCATTGCCAAACGATCCAACTGTGATCAATAAGCAGAAAAATATATCACATTAGGCTAAAGGCTTCATTCCTCACATCTTAGGGCAATCCAGATAGGAACCTGATACCCTATTCGCATACGCAATACGCAGGCCAGGCCTATGTACAGGGTTCATGGTCACAGACCAAACCCCAAATAAATTATATTTATATGTTGCCCATAGCTCACTGAGTACGAATATATAATCAATTTCGTTATCGGGGTCCATTTGACCCTTTAAACTATTAATTGAACTTATTAAAACGATGTCTAATATTCCAAGTTTTACCGTTAAAACATATTCAAACACACGTAATAAACTCAAATAATATATTAGAATCATTACCTGAATGTTCCAAGGTGAAAATTCTACTTTTTCCCGGCCCCTTTTCTCATTTTCTGGCATTTTTTTCCATTTCTGCGCCATTTCATTTTCTCTGTTCATGTTTCTTGTTTTGTTTCTGTTCGTCTCCTGATTTTGAATTGAAGACAAGGGATTAGTAATCCCTTTGTCCACCGACTCACTTTTTATATTTTTGTCTTTTGTCCTTTTTTTTTTTAATTCGCTGCTACGGTAAACATTAAAACGGTACCCTACGATATTCGAAATAATTCCAACTTTTGCATACCAGTTATACAAAATATATGTAATATACTCGCGAAGGCGGATCTCAAATTGGACTCCCGAAACTCAAGATGCGAATTTAAATGAAAAGAAGTCAAATTATTTAACTTTCGGCATTTTAGCGGAAACTAGCCGAACAACATCGAAATTCACTTTCGAATTTTACAAAAATCATAAATAATCATACGAACCTAACGACGCTTTCAGATTTCGAATCGGAGCTCATTCGGCAAAACTGAGCTCGAAAATCTCTTTTTAATATTTATCGCCAATAAAAACTGAAACCTTCTTCCGATGCCTACCAAACGAGGTCTGATTTAGCTCAAATTTTACAGACAGGTCCTAATGGACATTATGAATATTTTAATATTATCGGCACGCCAATCGGAGTCCTAACTTCCGAAACGACTGACCGAGGTCGTTTCATTCTCCTCCACTTAAACTCTCGTTCGTCCTCGAACGAGCCTAAGTCTAAAGCAAGATTCACACAGATTACAAGAGAACTTACACAACTTTCATAAATTATTCCACGGATATTATCTCATAATTACAGAATTAGAATTATGACACGCACATCAAACCCTTGGATAAAAACATAGCTGGATAATATCATAACGCCATTGCCCAACTTATTCTGGCTAAACCGATCCTTCCTCGATCACGAGAGGAGAATTCTACATTTTTCGAAGCAAAGATATACGAAACTCTGGATGGACTAACATGATTCAGCCGTGAATCACCTTTTCGATATACCTTTCGATATAGAACAGGTCGATGAAACTAAGAATTAGCTCACACTTGGTGCAATAGGGGAAACTTTTGAGGTACCTTGTTACTACACACTATAGAAGATTTGATGCAAGCTATATTATTTTTACGAACGCACTATACAACATCTCAGTTGATTTAGTATTACCATTCAGTATTTGGAGGAAGACTCCTCCACTTAAAGCACAGACTGATGCAGCCATTTGAATAGGAATAACCATCCTTACACAGTCTGCTGGAGTAAAGAAGATTTAGCTAAAAGCTGAATGTAGGCAGACCTAAGCTACCAACTACCCTTTCGAGTTGCCAAACAGCTGCAACTGTCAAGTTCACAACTCCATACCTTTGCCGTAAACACCACCGCCTGATGGATGGTACTTCTATATAAAAATTTCGGCAGAGTTTCCCCTGAAACTGGATGATCCGCAAAAACAGAACCAGCACTACACTATACATGGGAATGGATACCCGGATAAACTGATATTCAAAACAATAATATGCTTACCCGGCTACAATAACACGTACTCTGGCTCAACACAGGGAACATCACAAGAGGCTACTGACTGCCTAAGCTGACCAGTGCCAAACAAAGAAGAGATGGAAACAGACCGAGGATAGAAATAATTAGAGCTATAGGAAGTTCATCTTCTTATTTGCTTGGCTACCAAAGCTAGACTACTTCTGAGTCAGGCTAGCCAAAGAATCGCAATTGAAGAAATAGACATTAAATAAACTTTATGGAAAAACATCCATACCAATTTAACCTCCCAATAAGAAGGAAACTCTGACAATTTACCAAAATACCCTTTTATAACTAAGACAAGCTCATAGAATGACTCTACTAGAATCTCGAACCAAGAGGAGACACATAGATCGAGCATTACTTACTAACCACTTTACACCGGAAGAAACAACGACACTTCCTGATGGTGACGAATAAGAATCCCATCATCCAACAAACACGGAATTCTGAGAAGAGAGGTAAACTGATTTGATATAATAATAAAATGTGGCACAACAAGTTTCCAGGCAGACGATACCGACACTCACTCCCAAATCCCTCACATTTAGACCCAATAAATTAGTAGGGTCATCATAAATGCCAGGAGTAAATCATATCAGAAACTCACCCCTCTACCGCAACCGATTCTTAATTACGATAATATCCAAGAAAACCGTCGAAATATGATAAGACACACCATTTCCAGATCGATCGGAAAGATAAATCTTACTTACAGATAAGGGAAGAAGAAACACACGGGTCTACTACATCGGATATCTCAGCATCCTGCCAGACTGACAGCTCATTGAACTGCCCCTGCAGCTGAGTTGAGCCACTACCCTGACAATCACTTTCTGAAGAACCACTGCCACCACACTCTCAACCTCTACTGGATGGTGGCATTTCTCTGATTGATTAAAATTTACATGAAATTCCTGCGACTGTGCAGGTGCCAGATGACGAGAGAAAGGGCGACTGCCTACTTGTCGGAGTAAGGGAAAACTCCTCAAAGGATAGCCAGACTCACGATAATGATACCACCTTTTCCCTGAAAAAAATGGAAGCTGGACAGATTGTTGATAGCTATAAAGAGAAAAACTGGGTCTGATATTGACAAACTACTGCGCACTCTAAGAATCTCGCGCCACAAGCTAAGATAACCTGGCAGGTGACCTCCCAAAATAATCAGAACTCTTACCTCCAAATGAGGTACCATGGTTGCCCACTAGGGCCACGGGATCTCTTACTCTCCCGCTCTAACTCTTCCCATTTTAACTTATGGTATGCCTCGAACCTTCGAGCAATATCAACAACAACATCAAATGAAATCCCGACCTCAATCTCTCGAGTCATCTGGGATTTCAAGGAAAATGAAAGGTCATCAATAAGTCTTTGAATCTCTCAAAAGGCTCATGAACTAGTTCTGATGCATATCCAGCCATTCTATAGAATTCAATCTCATATTTTGAAACACCAACAGGCTAACCGACAGTCTACCCTGTCCAATCCACTCAAACTGGCAACACTCTCCATTTCGCTTGCTACTCGAAAGGAATTTTTTTTTCCACGAATCTAGAAGAAAACCGAACCAAGTTAGCTAATAAGAGAGAGAGACCCATCAATTCAAGGCTGGACCTTGAAACTGGAAAGCAGAATAATCAACACCATACCGCTCGATATAGAGCCTGAAGAATACGCTGACATCGTTTCATTTTTTAAAAAAAAATTCACGAGGTTTATCTGATGCATAGCTTAAGAATATCGGAAGGTTCAATCGCGTAAAATAATGCAACCTCTTTGGGCACTCGGACTGAACTGTTACCTCGGCTGGCTAACCAGCCAGAACAATTAGAGGTACAACACATACTACCTCCGAAATATAATTTACTGCAGCAATATCAAGAACTGGAATAGAAGCTCCCTGAGACTAAACATATGCATCTGCATCTGAGACAACCTGATAGGCTGTCTAGCGAATGATAGGTTTTTACGGTATCTGTGTCACCAAGATTCTCGTGAAAGCATCGTAGAGAGCCAAAGGAACCACAAGGCCCTGCTCCTTTGCCCATTGCGAGCACGTACAACTGGGACCTCCGTAACTAGATCGACAGCACGATCAAAACACTCGGGGCTTCGTCAATGCTAGCCCCAGGCTGGACTGCTTCGTCTCGTACCGTTTGCTGATTTGTCGCACGACGGTTCACAATTACCACGAACGAATTAATGAAAAAAACTTTTGCATCCAAGACCAACGCACGATCAGAAAAGAAGGAAGTGAAACATCCTAAATGCCATCATAGCCTCTCGTAGATAAGTACGGACGTCTACGTACCCATCAGCGAGACTCTACTAGACACTGTCTTAGTCTGGATAGACTCTAAACATGGCTCTGATACCAACTGACACGACCCGGAATCCGGTTAGGCCGTGCGGGCACCCGACATCCTTCCCTAGACCCGTCGGGCGAACCCTTACCAATTAAATCACGAAAATAAATATGACAATTCACAAATAAGGACAAGACTTAAAAAAAAATCACAGACATACTGATACCTCTAGGCTGTACAAAAGAAATTACAGCTGACTACCCAACATACTAGGTTTAGGGCTATCCAGACTAGGCATCTAAGAGTATAAAAGAAGACAAATACCTCCTGAAGGGGGCAAAATGCAACTGAGATAATAACCAATAAACTGGTGGCCATCCGGAATAAAAGATGGCTCACCCTGACAGCTGAAGTCGTCTTCGCTCCTTCACAACGTGGCGAACTCAATCCTGGAGCGAACCTGCCGAAACGAAATAGATAGACAAGAAACAAACAACAAACAAGGGTGAGTCAAAAGGACTCAATAAGTGGGGCAGACTAGCCACCTCAAAGAATAGGATAGCTAGCCAGGGAGAAGAAATAGATAAACTAAATTTCTCTTATTTAAATTATAAAAAGGCAGAGCCAGATAACAACCGAACACATGTATGAAACCATAAACTCATCAACAACCAGGAACGTAAAATAACCAAAATATATAGGTATCCCGAACACATCAGCAATCAGAAATACATCCTGTTGCGGCGTGCAACCCGATCCATATGTTCATCCTGTTGCGGCGTGCAACCCAATCCATATATTTATACCGTCGTGACGTGCAACCCGATCCATATATTCATCCTGTTGCGACGTGCAACCCAATTCATATATTTATACTGTAGCGGTGTGCAACCTGATGCATATATTTATACCGTTGTGGCGTGCAACCCGATCCCCGCAATCCAGAATACGAGCCAGAAATATATAGGCAAACTGAGATATGTCCACGATATAGTATACATACCGCATACATAAAACACAACACAATACACACAATAGTCAGTATGCGGTGCAATGAGATGGGATGAATGCGGTACGATGCAATGCAGTCACATATGCCTGATACCTATCTCGGCGCGGGACTCTCATCGTCTACCAGGAGATATATGCAATAATGATCCTTCACCGGCTCGGGACTCTCATCGATTACCGGGAAGTATATGCAATGATGACCCTTCACTGGCTCGGGACTCTCATCGATTACCGGGAAGTATGTGCAATAATGACCCTTCACCGGTGCGGGACTCTCATCGCCAACCGGGAAGTATATGCAATAATGACCCTTCACCGGTGCGGGACTCTCATCGCCAACCGGGAAGTATATGCAATGCTCAAAACCAGAGTGCAATGCTCATATGCAAAATGAAATACCAACAACAGGGCATAACATATAATATACAATGTAAATTCAAAGCTAAGGCGTAATGAGTACGCCTATCGGCAGCTACACACGTAAGGAACACGTGGTAGATTATCCACAAGGCCAAGAGCCTCCAAAGAAATGGATATAAACACTTACCTCTCTCAAAAGTTAGCATTGCGACCAACAATCGCGTTATTTTTTGAATTCATTGCCAAACGATCCAACTGTGATCAATAAGCAGAAAAATATATCACATTAGGCTAAAGGCTTTATTCCTTACATCTTAGGGCAATCCAGATAGGAACCTGATACCCTATTCGCATACGCAATACGCAGGCCAGGCCTATGTACAGGGTTCATGGTCACAGACCAAACCCCAAATAAATTATATTTATATGTTGCCCATAGCTCACTGAGTACGAATATATAATCAATTTCGTTATCGGGGTCCATTTGACCCTTTAAACTATTAATTGAACTTATTAAAACGATGTCTAATATTCCAAGTTTTACCGTTAAAACATATTCAAACACACGTAATAAACTCAAATAATATATTAGGATCATTACCTGAATGTTCCAGGGTGAAAATTCTACTTTTTCCCGGCCCCTTTTCTCATTTTCTGGCATTTTTTTCCATTTCTGCGCCATTTCATTTTCTCTGTTCATGTTTCTTGTTTTGTTTCTGTTCGTCTCCTGATTTTGAATTGAAGACAAGGGATTAAATCCCTTTGTCCACTGACTCACTTTTTATATTTTTGTCTTTTGTCCTTTTTTTTTTTTTTTTTTTTAATTCGCTGCTACGGTAAACATTAAAACGGTACCCTACGCTATTCGAAATAATTCCAACTTTTGCATACCAGTTATACAAAATATATGTAATATACTCGCAAAGGCGGATCTCAAATTGGACTCCCGAAACTCAAGATGCGAATTTAAATGAAAAGAAGTCAAATTATTTAACTTTCGGCATTTTAGCGGAAACTAGCCGAACAATATTGAAATTCACTTTCGAAAGTTTACAAAAATCACAAATAATCATACGAACCTAACGGCGCTTTCGGATTTCGAATCGGAGCTCATTCGGCAAAACTGAGCTCGAAAATCTCTTTTTAATATTTATCGCCAATAAAAACTGAAACCTTCTTCCGATGCCTACCAAACGAGGTCTGATTTAGCTCAAATTTTACAGACAGGTCCTAATGGACATTACGAATATTTTAAAATTATCGGCACGCCAATCGGAGTCCTAACTTCCGAAACGACTGACCGAGGTCGTTTCAAAAAACTTCACCAATGTAATAAATTGGTTTGAAGATTAAAAACTTCACCATCGTATTAATTGGTTTTGAAAGATTAAAGACTTCGCCGATATATTAAAGCAGTTTGAAGATTAAAAACTTCGCCGTACAAAAGAAGGAACGCTTGGTTGCCAACGTTGGATCTCAATTTTGGAGAATCCAACAATTGTTTCATATTGATGAGGAAGTTGAAATTTGGTATTGATCATGTAATGCTCAAGCTTTGACGAGGGGCTGATCACAAAATTAACTGTCTGTTTCTATACCTTGATTAAGGAGTGGAGACAGCAGCCCATAGTGGAACACTCTTGATTGGAAACAAAGTTGGATTTGTGTTCAATTGACTTAATTAGTACTTGAAAGTCATGTTTGTGCTATTAAGGTATTGAGAAAATGATAATTTGATATGGATATCATTTTGATTTCACTAATGTTTAAAAAAACGTCCTATAAAATTGATGTCTTATTTTATGAGAAATGTATCATAACATTTCAATAAAATGTTAATTCTAGTGGAGTTATGTTTGCTTCTATACTTGAAATGTGGGGGTGTCTGACTTATATTGGTAAAAGCCAAAAGTATTGGAAAAGTGTCCCACATTGTAAGAAGTTTGCGCCCTTATTGGCTATTTAGCTAGAAAATGAATTAATTGGTGGAGCAACCTATTTCCATAGGAGTGAAAAAGATCTTTATTGTGAAGCCTCTTGTTGTTAAGACAACCACGCTGTAAAGTTTCATGTCCCTTCACTGTTACTATGGATCTTTGTGATTCTTGCCATTTGGTTTTCCAAATGAAGCAAATAAAATATTTGCTTTATGTGAACATGGGGCAAATAAAGAATCTTGCAACACCAGTCTATTCTTCATGGCTTTGGTCATGTGATTGCCAAGTTTCTTTTCAGAAAAGTTGTTATGATAAATGTTTTATGTCAAACATTTAACCAATTAATTTTGACGTCAACCCTTTGGATTTCACTAAGACATATGTCTGTGAAAAGTGCCGTATATTCAGTTTGGATGAATTTGTTGTGGCAAATTGCATATGAATTAACCTTAGTGTATAATATAGTTGTGAACTTACATAATTTTGTATTCTTCAACTCCCACAAAATCCTTGGTGGATATTGACATGGTCATTAAAGAATTTGCGACTTGTACAGCCTTAATGACGGTTAGTTGATGATACTACCAATTCGAAGGCTAAACACGTGTCACTTGAAAGGTTGTGACCTTTCATGAAAAAGGTATGCCGGTTGAAAGCTAATGTTTTGAATAGACATGACCTTTCATGAACAGATGTATTCAAACATTAGTCTATACAATGGTAAATCAACCGATGTAGTGATGATAAAATCCATGTAAAGTTGGATTTAAGCAATGAACCAACCAATGGCAATTATAAAATCCATATCGAGTTGGATTTGTATAATGCATAAAGATGCTACAATTTGACCATCAAATTGACTTGTATTCCTTTGTGAAATATGAATGAATAGCACACAAATGCTAGAGATCAAAAGCCGAAATGGTTGAGAAATATATTAAATATTAAAAGGTTGTGGCCACAACTGATGCAACTATTTACACGTGTCCCCGGCAACGGCGCAAAAAACTTGTTGCTCCAAACGCACACGCAAGTATAAGTGGTCGACAAGTAATAAAGTACTGAGTCAAGTATCGTTCCCACGAGGACTATTGTTACGACTGAATCCTAGCAAACAATTTCCTAAAAACTATTCAGGGATCTTTATTCAATAGTGGTTGTGATTTTTACTAACTAAAGGAAATAATTAAAAAAATAAGTAACTGAAGTCAAGTAATAGGGAGCAAATTATGGGTTGTTATCAATAAAAGAGAAACGGTCCAGGGTCAGATTTGCAAACAATCTAGTTGAGTTCTCCAGTTGATTCTACTTTTTGATTTCCTAGATTACTAACTAACAAGTTAATTATATTCGTGAAAACCTGTCGATTCCTCACCAGTCTATGCAAGCTACTCTAACGCCTATATGTCTATGGAGTTAAATCACATGCATGCATTAAAGAACTCTGTATTTAGATAAGCAAGGCGAATATGTATATGTCTATCCTACCCGCAAATCGATTCCCTGATGCCCAGGGTCACAATCAAGCCCTATTCTTTCTTATTTGCATTCGCAAGTTCCCTCTGTCGAGTTCAACTTGTAAACTATAGATAGTGTTGACACCCAATTTTATTCCGGAATTTTCAATTAACGTCTAATTATGTTTAAAATAAGGCTAATTTTTAGAATAAATTAAGTTCGTAATTTTAACGAAAAAGGCCGCAATCGTTCTTCATTTTAAGTCTTAGTTTATTTATGCAATAGGCATTTCCCCATTTTCCTAGCCCAATTCTAAAACCCTACCCCTCACCCATATATATACCCTTAAACCCTAGCGCCCATTGACAATTTTCATCATCTCCCTCATTCCCCACTTACAAAAAGCCCTCACCATTATCCACACCCAAAAACAATTTTCAGATATATACAATCCATATACACACACAATTACACCCGTCCCTCACCCTCAGATCTTCTCTTTTCACTTCAAAAATTACAATCTCACAGGACACACTCATTTTACCCCCTCTCACTATCATCTTCAGCACGACCTTACACCTCACTAATCATCTTACCCACATCACCCACACGACATCAAGAAACAGATCCATACACACACACTACCACACCATCATACTAACATATCTGAAACGGGAAAGAAGAGATCGAGGAGGGGGGGCTATCATTCTCAGTTTTGATTTGTTCTTGTCCCCTGTTATTGAAACGAAGAAATGAAAAGACATCAGGATCGGAGAGTGGCAGTGGCGCCGCGAGCCTCGCCGGAGTTCTGCCGGAAAAGCTCGCCGGCGTTGCTCCTCTCCCTGCGTTGACTGTGTCTCGCCGTTGAGCTCTGTTCCTCATTTGTCTTCTCCGTTATTTGTTGATTTGCGACTGGATTCATTGTTTTGCTGTCATTGATTTCATTAATTCTCTGCTTGGTTTGCTGAATTGTTGCATCATTATCGTCTTGGCTTGGTTGTGGGTTCGAATATCCTGATCTGGATATTTGCAACTTTACCCGTTTGTCAATTGCAGCGGTTTGAGAGGATCCTATTTTGTTGGTCTATTATGCTGCAGATTGACTCGTTTACCTTGTTTTGTTATGCGTTGACTCGTTTGTTTTGTTATGCAGTTTGATCTGCACATTTGGTGCCTAAATCCAGAACGGATATGAACAGAACACTATACATGGTCTGGGAATGTGCATATTTTCATGGAAGTCATTTACTAGATTTTTCTGATGATTGGGACAATATTGCACTGTGTTGTTGGCCAATGAAAAAACATTGAATCTGAGGTTATGGACTGATATTGAACCGATACTACACAAGGAATTGACGGATGACCAATTATGGCCAATGAAAAATACATATACACGTATTGAGGCCTCGGGATTAATTTGAACATGATACTACACTTGAACCGTCCCGTTCCCGTGTCCCTAAAGCAAAAGGCGATGATGAATGTATGAATTTAATGCAAATCAAGTCGGATAGAGTGGTGGGTTTGGTACCTGGCATGGCAACACGACCGGCTCCGTGTTTGCAACCGTACCAATAACCCGAGCCTCTACATGACGCGCCATACAAACCTGAGCCTAAATTTTGCAAAAAAAAAAAAAAAAACTCTTTACTATTATTATTATTACTATTATTATTATATATTTTATTTTTATTATTATTATTACTTTATTACTTTATTATTAGTATTTTATTTTCATTAATTATTACACTTTATTATCGTACTAATCCAATTTCATTTTCATAATTTCTGCGAGGTACATTTTGGCACGAAAACTTGGGGACGTGTTTGGCTAACTTACAAATGTGGATAGTCCATTGCATTGGAGTCGTTTGGGCTTAAATTCGAACTCAAGTAGTCAAGAAATAAGACTTAGGAATTTTAGAAAATCCAAGGCTCCCGCGAGTTGATCATTTCCCGGGTTTTATCTTTAAACTTTGCCTTTCTTTCCTTAGAGATATTTATGCAAATAAATGTGTAAAATATTTTATTTATCAATAATATGTGATTGTTTGTATATTGCTTTGCTTTATGTTCATTGCCTTTATTGTGAAGTCGTTATTTAATTTATTGCAAATTGGGGCCGTCTTAGCAAATGCGTGCAAGTAAAAGAATATTTTGCAAATAAGCTTTTATTCGATTAATTATTCTTATTATTATTATTACTATTTTTAAATAATTCTTTTGAAAGAAAAGCGCACTTGTAAATATTTGGAAACCTGTCGGATTAACCATTTTTAACGGAATTTTGGAAGTGCCTTAAAAACCTTCTTCCGAAATTAATAAAACCTCTTACTTAGAATCTTTGAAAAGACCGTCTTTTATAAAAACGGAGTTTTTGCACGCATTTGCTAATTTGGTTCCCTGTTTTCCTTAAATTGGGTGGCGACTCCAAAAACTCCAAAAGAGTTAGTCCATCCTGTCGATATTCCGGAACTTATCCTTTTCGGGGTAATTTTTGGGGTTCAACAGATAGTATTCAATTATCGGGCCCTAATAACCAAACAATAAGGCTCAAGAAAGAATAAACAATCTGTAATGGTAAATCAATAGGAAGAAATCAACTTTCAAACATCAACCTTCATGTATTTGCTCTAACTCTAGAACGATATATTTAGCTACTCATATTCATAATAACAACACAAGAATTCATGGAAGAAATATGAAAGATTGTAATAGATGAAGTAAAGGAATTAAACCCTTGGTTCAATGTGTTAGGAACTCCAAAACTTGCTCCAGAAATTCGATCTCCCTAAAATAACGAAATAAATAGCTATTTATAGTGTTTACAAAGTCTTCCCATAAGTTAATCCAAAGCCTAAACTAAGTTGGAAAAGTTGGGGTCACTGAACTAAAAGCCACAGGGTAAGCCTCACGTGTCTCATGGCTTTTGGAAGTCGTGCGCTACAGCCCATGCGTCGCATGGCCTATGGCTTTTGGAAGTCTGAAGCTATGACAGATCCATAGCTTGCCTTCTAATGCCATATCCCACAATTTGCTAAGTTCATCAATTCTTGCTCGATTATATCCATCTTCACTCCGTTTGCACTCGTATTCATCCAAATCATTTATAAAATCACAAACACAATAAGTGAGCGCAACAATCACAATTATTTCGTGCAATGGGCGAATAACGTATCAAAATGTGAGGAAATATTAAGGTAAAATAGGCTAATATTGCCAAACATCACCACCCCACACTTAGACCTTTGCTCGCCCTCGAGCAATCACCAAAAACAACTTCCCAACTAAACCAACACTTGATAGAACAGGTCTGCCTATGGTTATGGTTGATACCGACCATTAAACAAGAGCATAAATACATACCATGTGACCCACAACATGCCAAAAATTCACCAAGTTTTAAAACACTAGAACGACTAACTCAAGACATCTCAATCTCAAAAACCGACTCAATGAAACCAAGCTTTCACAAAATCACACCCACTCACTCGACCAAGAAGTCAATAACTTTACCTATCTCGCGCAAACCATGTGCCCTCACCAAAAATCAAGAGAGCGTCCCAAATATCACACAAAGAATAAATTTTAAGAATAAATGAGGGATATAATATAGAAAGAATTCACTCGCTCTCCAAAAGAAGTTCACGTGCCACACACAACGTACCATAGACTTGCCCGTAGTGTAGGACTCCACTAATGTAAGCTCACTCCAATCGGGATTAACTAGGACTTTACGGGTTGTAATGTAGGCTAAAGTAAGGGTAGGATAAATATGGATAAATAGTGACTACCTCCCTAAGCACTTTAATACATCACTTTAATTTTTATTTTCACCATTCTTCTCAAATCCAACCAAACAACCACCCAAATATATACAAGAAATTCCCTCTCAATTTAAGCAATTTGCAACTTTACTTTTGCACAACACTAGCAAGGATTGAGACTTTTTTCCTTTTGTTCTCTTTATTTTTCTCTCTTTCATTCCATTTTCTTTCTTTTCAATATTTTTCTCAACCTTGCCAATGATTTTTTTTTTTTAAAAAAAAATGCACCATATTTTTTTCTTTCATCGGTTCCACTCAAAAGCCACCCAATTTCTCCAACCACAACTCCACAAACAATCAAATATTTCAATTAAAGTATTCTAAGGAGTATGGGTTCAAAAGGACGATAATTAAGAATAAAAGGGGTAAGACTTGAAATGTGGGTGCCAACAAAAAGGTCAATAGGCTCAAAAGGGTTTAAAAAAGATAATATTAAAGGGTAGGCTAATCAAGGCTAGAAGGGCTTATCAAAGAAACGCCTGTATCTTCTCCCGACTAAAGCAAACCTAGGATTTCGCTTTGAACACACACGGGGCAAGTTCTAGACATCAATATGCAGCACAGAACATAAGAAAGGATAACTCACATCACACATGGCACACAGTTCACTAAAGACGGTTTCATTTCAACTCTCGGTTCAAGCAAACAAGGCGCTATTTTGGAAATTTAAGCACTAAGGCACAATAGTTAACAAAAGAGTCAAGTAGTTGAACCTAAGCGTCTCAAGAAGGTCATTCAATTTTTTTTTCTAGGCATGCATCACAATTTAAAGTCAAAAGGGATTCACAACAAGTAAATGCTCAAGTCCAAATTCACCAGTATCAAACAAACCAAAGGTACCTAGCATTCTACCATTTTCCTAAAAAGACTCTGCTAACTAATACTATACTACTCCTAAAAATAAAAATTACCCAGTTCAAAGGTCTACCTATGGAAAAGAACCGACGCCATAAGAAAAACCACGGGGCGGATGACTGTACCACTAACTAAAACTAAAAGGAAAATCCTTTTGGAATTTTTCATTAGTTTTCTAAAAAAAAATTTTCATTTTTTATTTATTAAAGCAAGAAACAAATAAAAATAACGCCAAGTGACAAAAATTAAAATTGGTAAAATTAAATACCTAAATGTACAATCATCCATAACCTCAAAAAGAATGGAAGTTCCCCCACCCCACACTTAAAACCAAGCACTGTCCTTAGTGCGACAAAAAGAAAGTGCAAGAGTAGAAGAAGCTTCCCTGAAGGTTGAAAGATCTAGCCTTTGGCTCTAGCAGTGACGCCATCTCCCTCACGAACCCACCAAGCGTCCGTAGAGCAAGGGGTACTCAGACTTCCCCCAACATGTTGTTGATAAGGCATTGGGTGTGTGCGCACCCCACACTTAAGCTCGACACTATCTAAACCTGCAAAATATGTAGCTACAGACACGAGAACAACGGGCGTTGTAACGACCCCACACTTAGTCCGAATCATAATATGACGGAAATAAAACTAACTAATTAATCTGAACTAATCAAGGAAAGCATAACGGGCAGCCAGACATATGAAAGAGCAAGACTTGTCTCTATGTCGTGCAATAATGGCTCATAGCTTAGATTACGTAATGATCAATTCAAATTTCGCACAAACGCCAGCAATTCTAATCATTTAGCTCATCAGATAATTCATGTTATGCCTACTAATCTTTTTGCTATTCAGACTTCACAAAAAAATTGAACTTTTAGTCACTCAGGCATTTTATCGAACACGTCGCGTGCACCATTTCCATATTCAGTTTTCATTGACATTTAGATGGAAAGAACACTCCAAAATATTTATGGGAGATCGCTCACAGAATTCCAGTGTAAATCAACAAAATTATATATATATACCCAACCCCACAAGGGTTCTTTCTGAAAAAATTTAGCATGCACACATAGCAGCAGCAGTTAAGATGAGGAAAAGGGACGAAAACTTACTAGAATAGATATTAAGCTTTAAAGAGGATGGATCGAATTGAACAAGTATTAAGCTTGTATGAATTCAGTCGTGAATGTGCTCTGGTGTGCTGCGTCTTGTTTGTGTTTAATCCCAGGTAAGGAGGGAATGGGTAAGCTGTGTTTTAAGTTTTAAATTCGCGGGTTAACGGGTCGAAACTGGGTCGACCCGTCAAATTTTTGTAACTTACCTGAGCTGCGATACAACAAGCGACGCTTGCAAATAGCTTTTCGAATTCTGGACATTCTGTTTCACTCAAAGCTATACAGCACGCGTCGCTTCTGCTGGTTGTTTCTGAAATTTTGCTAAACAATATGAGATGCGGCGCTTGAGCTGTAGCTTTTGCTTGTTCCTGGAGTTTTTGATGTACGCTATAGACCATGCGACGCATGGCTATAGCTTTTCAATTTCTACGTGTTCTGTTTCATCCAATGCCATGGCGTATGCGACGCGTCTGGCATGGCTTTTCTGTTTTGGTTGAAATTTTTGCTGCACGCCATGAGCCAAGCGACGCCTAGGCAAAGCTTTTCAAAATTTCGCCCTTACTGTTTTGCAAGTGCTGTGATCTGGGCGACGCCCTTTACACAACTTTCCCTCATTTGTTGAGGTCTTGAAAGCTATACTCTGGGCGACACCTAAGTAATAGCCCGAGACAGACTGAATCTTTGAGTTGATATAGAGGGTGCAAAGCCTTGGCAAATCCTCCACAAATCTGAAGCTTCTCTTTTACGTACATGAGTCGCCTTCCACACTTTCCGAGCCCTACAAAAACAACAAGAAAAACTACGTAATACTGTATAAATAAAAACTATTAAAACAATAAAAATTGGGTTGCCTCCCAACAAGCGCTTGATTTAACGTCGCGGCACGACTCTTTTTGTATTTTTTTCTTTTTTTATTTTTTTTATTTTTATTTTTTTGTTTACATACAAAGCTCGGGTTGCCTCCCGAGAAGCTCCTTAGTTAACGTCGTGGCACGACAACACTTTTAAGCTCACTTCCAGCATTTACGTCTCCTCTTCTTACGACGAACTTTTGTCTTCTTCCTTCCTTTAGGTGAATTTTCCTTCAACTTGTCAATTATTGTGCCGTGGTCACTTTGTTCTACATTCCGCTCAAATCCTCTTTCGGTTTACTTTCATGTTCTCGTCTAACACATTCAATCAAAGAACACTCTTCAAACTTAGTCATATGATCCTTTTCATTATAAACCTTGAAAGTAACCTTTTCTCCATGCGCTCTCACAGTCATCTCCCCAAGTTCCATGTCAATAATTGCTGTGACTAAGAACGGTCTTCCCAAAATTATTGGAGCTTCTTGGTCCTCTTCATAGTCTAGAATAATAAAATCAGCAGAGATTGTGAACTTCCCAACTTTAATCAACACATCCTTCACCTTACCATCGGGGCAAGTGAGTGATCCATCCGCCATCTTAAGAGTAACTGAAGTAGGCTTGATTTCTCCTAGGCCTAACCTTTTATACGCAAACAGAGGCATGAGATTTATGCTGGCCCCCAGATCACACAATGCACCAGAAATATTATGACCACCAATAGTGCAAGGAATAGTAAACCTCCCAGGATCTTGAAGTTTTGGAGATAATTTACTCAGGATTGTACTACACTCCTCCGTCAACTCGATTGTATCAATCTCTTGTGGTTTTTTCTTCTTAACTAGAATCTCTTTTATGAACTTCACAAATGATGGCATCAGTTCAAACACATCAGTTAAAGGAATGTTAACCTGAAGCTCTTTCATCATACTCACAAATTTTTGAAATTGAGCCATATCCTTTGATGGTTGAAGTCTCTGTGGGAATGGTGTGCCTTCTTTTTCTCTTCTTTCTTCTTTACTTTCTCCACTTTTTCTACTTCCGCTGCTTTAAGTTGCTCCTTCTCCTCAGTTTTGGCCCTCAACTCTTCACCTTTAACTAGAGTTATAGCAAGACAGTGCTCAACTCCTTTTAGATTTAGATTCGATTCAACATTACCAGGAAGTGCTCCATATGGTCTAGAATTTTGTGCTCCAGCTAACTGCCCCATTTGGCGTTCAAGGTCTTTTTGAGCAATAGCAAGATCCTTTATGGCCTGTGCCTAAGCTGTATTGTCAGCTATAATTCTCTGCTGGCCTGCTAACATCTGCTTTATCAAATCTTCAACTGAACTGCTGGACTACTGTAGTTGAGCCTGAGGATGTGAATTCTGGTAATTATTCTGAGATCTCGCATTACCTTGTGCAGCCTGGTTATTACTCCAAGAGAAACTAGGATGATTCCGTGAATTAGGATTATAGCTATTATCAAACTGGTTCTGATTCTGTCCCTGAGACCTATTTTGATTCTCCACATAATAAACTGACTCTGGATTGGAGGGACAAACATCAGTAGCATGATCTTGTCCACATACCTCATAAAAACTTTGAAACTGCTGCACTTGTTTAACTGATTGCACTTGTTGTTGAGTTGGTGGCAATGCTAGCTTGCTAATTTGGTTAGCTATCGCATCCATCTTTGCGTTCAACGCTGAAACCGCATCCAATTGAAGTACTCCAGCAGCTTTTTGAGTTGGAGCTCTACCATCGCCCTGCCAGTCAGGATTGCTCTGAGAAAATTTATGCAGCAATTCATAAATCTCATTAGAATTCAAGGCCAATACTTAGCCTCCAGCAGCAGCATCCACCACGATCTTGGTATAAGCATTCAATCCTTCAACAAAAGTGTGGGCCAACACCTCATTAGATTGGTTGTGGTGCGGGCAATCTCTTAACAATGACTTGTATCTCTCTCAAGCTGAATACAAAGATTCTCCATCTTGTTATCTGAAAGACATAATCTCACTCCTTATTCTAGCTGTTTTGACAGATGGATAGAATTTAGCCAAAAATTTCTTCTCTAAAGCATCCCAAGTAGTGATAGACCCAGGCTTTTCAGCCTTTAACCACTTCTTTGCTGCCCCAATCAATGAAAAGGGAAAGAGTATCAATCGAATATAATCAGTTGAGACCCCTGCTGGTGTGTATGTGTCACTAATCTCCAAGAAATTCTAGATATGTTGTTGTGGATCCTCGTGCAGTAATCCAGCATATTGTCCAGTCGCATGTAGCAGTTGTATCATGCCAGAGTTAATCTCAAAGTTTCCAGTAATTTCAGGCTTAACTATGCTCGAGGCTACTCCCTCCAGACTGGGAAGAGCAACATCTCACACAGCTAAAGCTCGATCTTCTGCCATTCCTACAGGTAAAGATTAAGAGAAACCTAATACCTGAAACATCACAAGAAAGTCAAAACAAAAATTAAACCTGAATAAAAAATAACAAATCGTCTAAAAAGAAAACAATCAATTATTTAGTCCCCGGCAACGGCGCCAAAAACTTGTTGCTCCAAATGCACACGCAACTATACGTGGTCGACAAGTAATAAAGTAGTGAGTCGAGTATCATTCCCACGAGGACTATTGTTACGACTGAATCCTAGCAAACAATTTCTTAAAAACTATTCAGGGATCCTTTTTCAATAGTGGTTGTGATTTTTACTAACTAAAGGAAATAATTATAAAAATAAGTAACTAAAGTCAAGTAATAGGGAGTAAATTATGGGTTGATATCAATAAAAGAGAAACGGTCCAGGGTCAGATTTGCAAACAATCCAGTTGAGTTCTCCAGTTGATTCTACTTCTTGATTTCCTAGATTGCTAACTAACAGGTTAGTTATATTCGTGAAAATCTGTCGATTCTTCCCGAGTCTATGCAAGCTACTCTAACGCCTATATGTCTATAGAGTTAAATCACATGCATGCATTAAAGAACTCTGTATTTAGCTAAGCAAGGCGAATATGTATATGTCTATCCTACCCGCTAATCGATTCCCTGATGCCCAGGTTCACAATCAAGCCCTATTCTTTCTTATTTGCATTCGCAAGTTCCCTCTGTCGAGTTAAACTTGTAAACCATAGATAGTGTTCAATTATCGGGCCCTAATAACCAAACAATTAGGCTCAAGAAAGAATAAAAAATCTGTAATGGTAAATCAATAGGAAGAAATCAACTTTCAAACAACAACCTTCATGTATTTGCTCTAACCCTAGAACGATATATTTAGCTACTCATATTCATAATAACAACACAAAAATTCATGGAAGAAATATGAAAGATTGTAATAGATGATGTAAAGGAATTAAACCCTTGGTTCAATGTGTTAGAAACTCCAAAACTTGCTCCAGAAATTCGATCTCCCTAAAATAACGAAATTAATAGCTATTTATTGTATTTACAAAGTCTTCCCATAAGTTAATTCAAAGCCTAAACTAAGTTGGAAAAGTTGGGGTCGCTGAACTAAAAGTCACAGGGTAAGCCTCGCGTGTCTCATGGATTTTGGAAGTCGTGCACTACAGCCCATGCGTCGCATGGCCTATGGCTTTTGGAAGTCTGAAGCTATGACAGATCCATAGCTTGCCTTCTAATGCCATATCCCACAATTAGCTAAGTTCATCAATTCTTGCTCGATTATATCCATCTTCACTCCGTTTGCACTCGTATTCATCCAAATCATTCCTAAAATCACAAACACAATAAGTGAGCGCAACAATCACAATTATTTCTTGCAATGGGCGAATAACGTATCAAAATGTGAGGAAATATTAAGGTAAAATAGGCTAATATTGCCAAACATCATGTCACTTGAAAGGTTGTGACCTTTCATGAAAAAGGTATGCCGGTTGAAAGATAATATTTTGAATAGACATGACCATTCATGAACAAATGTATTCAAACATTAGTCTATACAATGGTAAATCAACCGATGTAGTGATGATAAAATCCATGTAAAGTTGGATTTAAGCAATGAACCAACCATTGGCAATTATAAAATCCATATCGAGTTGGATTTGTATAATGCATAAAGTTGCTACAATTTGACCAAATTTACTTGTATTCCTTTGTGAAATAAGAATGAATAGCACACAAATGCTAGAGATCAAAAGCCGAAATGGTTGAGAAATATATTAAATATTAAAAGGCTGTGGCCACAACTGATGCAACTATTTCAAACTATTGATATAGTGATGCTAAATTAAGAGTATCCAATAACTGCTCTACGATAGAAGTTGAGCTCATAGCCCTAAATGAGGCTGGTGAAATACTAAATGACTACATAATTCTTGGAAGACGTTCCATTTTGGCCCAAGCCATTGACTTCAATTTGTATACATTGCGTTAGTCAAGCGGCAATTGGACGGTCTGGGGACGTTATGTATAACAGTAAAAATCATCACATATGACGAAGACATAAAACTGTTAGACAACTACTCTCTAGGGAAATTATCACTATTGACTTCGTAAGGTCAAGTGATAACGTGTCGGATCCGCTTACAAAAGGCCTAACTAGAGAGGTAGTTGAGCGGCCATCGAAGAGAATGTGACTATGGCCGAGGACAAGTCATCACGACGGTAACTCTACCTAAATGACTGGAGATCCCAAGAACTAGGTTAAAGGAGAATACAAAGTTGTGCATGCCGGTTCAATATTGTCAACTTAATTTTTTGGTCCATTCTCGTGATGAGACAATGTTCAAGTACCAAGGATAAAACTCTAAAAGCATTTTTTAATGGTTATCTAAATTTGATACTGGAATTATCAAATAATGTACATCTATGGGATTACATATTTAGAAATCACCTATGTAAGTGTGAAGTGGAAGCCGCTTCATGGAGAATTCTGTAAGGCCAATTCTCTACGCACTTATAAAACCAGGCGGTGTTCATGGCTGAAACGAACACAACGATAAGAATAGAAAGACGGTAAAGAGTTAATCATGTGACATACGTTGTCTAGGTATACACAAAAGTTCGAAGGTTCAAAGATATCAAATCTACCGATTGAGCGAGTATATCCGAGTATGTTCACTACGAAAAGTCAAAGAAAAACCCACTTATCCCGATGCAATTAATCCTTGTTGCGAATCACACAGTTTTGTTCATGCATGTTCCATAGCCATTCCCCATTCATGTGGGGGATTGTTGGGATTTTTGTGAATGGGTGTGAATGGGCAATGGTCCTTGTACCTTTTCAAGGAAAAAGTTTCACACCTCTTCACTTCTCCCACTTATTGGCTGTAAATATTGTGTCTTCCCTCACTTTTAAAACACACTTTTTGATAGAAAATTCTGAAATACTTTCCTTTCATGTGCATTGTTTTATAAAACAATAGTCAGTCAGTGTCGTATGATTTGCAGTCGTTGAGTAATTCGCTAGCACACCGGCGTTTGAGGTACCGCTATACCGGTGACGGTAAATCCGTTCTATCCTGGAAGGAAATAATCCGCAACCTTGGGTACTGGAGGGGATTAAGTTCCTTAAGGAGACACCGTGAAATCGGTGGGCTCGGATTTTGTTCATCGTTTCGTCTCCTTCTTTTTATTTATGGTTTTCTATTTCAGATTATTTATTTCGAATACAGAATTTCTAATAGTATATAAGATTGTCAAATATCTTGTTTACAACATAATCTTTCACTTTAATTTAATGACAAGAAGATCGACATAAATTTTATTAGAGATCGGAGAAAGTTTTACTGGTTGCGAACTAGCATTGACAACTAAATTAAGTTATAAGAACCTCTTGACATAAGAAAGTCATGGAACACATGAACACTTTAGAGATAGTCGATAGGGGCGACTTTTTTTTGGTTATAACTGCAAATGAGCATGTAGAACATCGACTAAAGTAAAAAAATAGCTAGACTGACTACAATCTTAGAAATAAGTAGCCTTTGAGCTTGTACATAAAATAATTCTTCTGGGCCAACCTGTAATAGCTCTAATAATTCGTGTAGGGGCATGTTTGGCGCGCGCTAATTGATTTGTAGCCGTCAAAAACAAATTCGCTGAGAAATAGCCATCTCCGGACAAATCCCAGTATAAATACTGGGGCTTTGAACAAGTTTTGTTCAAAGCCCCAGTATTTATACTGGGAAGCTTTAGTAAACTAACCCCAGTATAAAATACTGGGGCTTTGAACAAGTTTTGTTCAAGGCCCCAGCATTTTGTTATGGGACTTTGTATAAAGCTTCAGTCCCATAACAAAATACTGGGGTTATGAACAAAACTTGTTCACAGCCCCAGCATTTTGTTATGGGACTGAAGCTTTATATATAAAGTCCCATAACAAAATAATGGGATTTATCCCTTTGATGGGACCTTTGTTATGGGAATAAATCTCATTATTTTGTTATGGGATAAAGTCCCATAACAAAATAATGGGACCTTTGAACAAGTTAGTTCAAGATCCCATTATTTTGTTATGGGATTATTTTGTTATGGGACTTCTTCAGTCCCATAACAAAATACTTGGGCTTTGAACAAGTTTTGTTCAAAGCCCCAGTTTTTTGTTATGGGACTAGTCTGGGGTGTTTTTCCAACGTTAATGGAGCTTAAGTGTGCGCGCGAATTTTTGGCTATTCTTCAATGAATTTTGAAACGCTGGATAGTCCCCAATGAACGCGTCCAAAAATGACTACTGATCAAAATTTCCCAGAAATATCGTTTGACTCGTGTAATGGTACTCTTCAATGAAGAAGCACATATTAATGACACATTTCACGCATTTAGGCAAGATGTGAGGACCAACTTATAGATTGAGCTATAAATATTGATAACTTCTACTCCCTCTAGTTCATTTTAATGGTAAGGTATTCCATTTATAAAATGTCCAAAATATTTGTCAATTTAGAATATTAAGATAAAATTTATCATTTCTTCCCCATAATACCCCTAATATTAAATGCTATTGAAAAATACAAACACTTCAATATTAGTAGTTCTTTCTTGAAAATATCAAGAAGATAAAAGGGTAAATTAGTAAAAATACTATGTTTATTTATGATTTTTTAAGGTGTGTGCAAAGTCAACCCTTACAACTAAAATGGACCGGAGAAAGTATGAAATTTACCAATTAATTCCTCAAGTCGGTATCGTTCGCTTTCTTTAACATATTTTTAAGGCAAAAAAGTATTATAACATTAAAATTTAATAATTTAATGCTAGACATTCATAGTCAAATGGTCTGAATCAAAATAGTGAACGTGTTGCATCCGATGTCAACACACTAGATCCTTAGTTGTCAAAATCAAACAAATAAGAAGTGTCTTTTGGGTAAAAATCTCACAATATATATATAAGTTAATTTAATCTAACTTGATGTCTAAGCTACTAATGGGCCAAGCCCAAAACTAGATCCTAGCCTACGCATAAAAGTATACTTTAAGAATTTATTTACAAAACATAGAGACATTTTAGTAAAATTACCCAATATAGAGAAAATGAGAGCTTAATTACAAAACATAGCAAAACATAGCAAAATCATAATCTCTTCTCTCTTCTCTCTCTTCTCTTCCCCCCACCCTACTGTTTTTTTTTTGGCCACCGCCCTCCCTCCCCCGTCGCCGACGTCCCTTCCGCCATCCTTCATCGTCACCGACATCCCCTTCCTCCTCCCCCGATCCCAAAATTTTGTTTTTCAGACACACTTTCTTTTCTTGGAAAGTGCCAGCGCCTCAAAATCACAACTCTATCTGATCTATTTCCATTATTAAGTTAAATTCACTAGCTCTTGCTTCCTTTTTGTTCGGACAAACTAAGAGTAGAGTATGGCTATAAATATGGAGTCTTTGGCAGAGGCAACTTCAGGGGCAATTGGATCTTTGCTAAGCACCACTATTTTATATCCACTAGACGCTTGCAAAAGCAAGTACCAAGCTAAACTTCGAGCTCATGGTCTTGCGAAATACAAGTTTTTCTTCTTTCTTCATATGGTCCCACCTATTTGATTTGGTTGTTTTAGAGTAGATTTAAGCTTTGACTATACTATTATTTTGTCTCAGGCATTTTAAATAATTATGTTATGTTTCAACACTGCTAATTATGTTTGAAAATTTGATTTTTATGGTGTTTTCTATCATGTCTGCAACTTTTCAGTTCAGATCTGGTGTTTTTTATACCATATCTGTATTTTTCCAGTCAGATCTATTTTCGTTTTCATCTTTTTTATTTTATTGTATATCGTTGTATCTCTTATGTATCTCGATATATCTACACCGTTTCTGTACCATATTTAACTGTTTCCGGATTGTTTCTGCACTATTATGATTTTTTCACTGAATCTACATTGTATCTAACTGTTTCTGGACTTTTTGGCATTTCTGCACAGTATCAAACTCTTTCTGCATTGTTTTCGATGTTTTTGCATTTTTTTCTACGTTTGTGCACTGTTTCTGCATTTTATCGAACTATATCTGCACTGTTTCAGACTGTATTTAACTGTATCTGCACTGTTTTTGCAGACCTGGGCGGCAGCAATCCAACGGCAACAGTGGGGGTAATAGGTGGCGGGGGCGACAGGGGGGAAGGATGTGAGGTGGAGGCTAGGTTTTACCTTTTCTAGTTGTTTGTAGCAACTTGTATATAAAAACTAATGCTATATTTTGTAATATCAATAATATTACTATTTTTTGTAATTAAGGCTTCAAAATTATATATAAGTGTAAAAAGCCCTATAAATATTTACTACAATATTAATTACATAATTACAAGTATATCCTTCACTACCCCTCCCCCTTCCTTTCTCAAGTTCGAGCATCAGGATTCCGAATGTCCAACTTGCAAAGAAAGTAATCAAACAACACTCGCCCCAGAGCCTTCATAAAGATATCAGTCAACTGAGTGTCCATGGGCACGTGTCTTGGGCATATGGTTCCTCCGATAATTTCATCATGGGCAAGGTGACAATTTACTTTAATGTGCTTGGTCCGTTCATAAAATATCGGGTTTCGGACGATGTGCAGAGCTGCCTGATTGTCACAATTTAGCTGAACCGGAGACCGATGACTTATCCCAAGGCTCCACAGTACTCCTTTTAGCCACTTCGATTCACACACGCACATAGCCATAGACCGATAGTCAGCCTCTGTCGACGATCTCGACACTGTATGCTGCTTCTTAGTCCGCCATGGGATAGGTTCATTGAGGGATTAGCGAGTCAGTGGGCATCCAACCCAATCGAAGTCAACAACATCCATATAGACGGAGATCACACATAGAACTCATTACAATTCCTTCTCCCAGACAACCTTTCAAATAGAATACAACCCGGAGAGCTGCAATCCAATGTTCAATCCATGGTTATTGCATAAACTGAGACAACACATGAACACTATAAGACAAGTCGGGAAGTGCGAAACAAAGATAAATAAGACGTCCGACTAGTCTTTGATATCATTTTAGATCTTCCATAAATTGGCCACTTAAAAGTGCCAACCAGTGATTCTGCTCCATCGGTGTGCCAGGCTCTCGGGCACCCAACAAACCAATTTTAAAAATTATATCCAATGGATACTTTCTTTGACAAGAAAACCCCTTTAGGTCCTCCAGCCACTTCGACGCCTAAAAACATTTCAAAAGCCCAAGTCCTTCATATGAAAACAACTTGAGAGATACGTTTTGAAGATCTGAAGAGCTCGGGAATTATTGTCCGATATAATCAAAATCATCCACATAAACGAGCACACTTATATGTAGTATCCATTTCACCATTGCAAAGAGAGAATAATCAGAGTAAGATTATCCAAAACCATAATTCTTCAACGCTGCAAACAACTTAGCAAACCAACACCGTGGCGCTTGTTTCAGACCATACAAGTATTTCTGAAGACACATATACATTTCTTCATAAAGATTACCATGAAGAAATGAATTATGGATATCCATATGATTTAATTCTCAATTTTTAGCAGCAGCTATTGCCAAGATCACACGGACTGTCACCATCTTAGTAACTGGTGCAAAAGTCTCTGTGTAGTCAATGCCCCAACTTGGTGATTACCAAAGATCACCAGCCTTACTTTGTACTGCTCAATTGTACCATCTAAATTGTACTTGATCTTATATACCCATCAACAACTATCTGCTTTCTTTACCGGAGGCAATTGTTCAATTACCAAAGTTTTATTTGCTTCCAAAGCTTGCAAATCTTGTTGCATAGGTGTTCTCCATCATTCATCTTTCACATCAAGAATAAAGATGCCGGCTCATGTCCCTCTGTTATGACTACAAGAAAAATTGCATATTGCAAAGAAAACTTATCACAATTAACATAGTGTCTTAAAGAATAGGGCGTACCTGAGGTACATTGAGGCTCGAGTAAACGACCGAATTTCCGGGCACATGTTGATACCCGGTTACTAATTTTTTGGACCGTATTTGTGGAAAAATCAAGCAAAAGGATAATCTCTTTCTTAGCTGTTTTTCTCAACCAACTCTTCTTCCATTACTTTTGCTACCAATTTTCGGGAAAAATCTCTGGGTTAGGATTATCTTGTTCCGGCCCATCATTTCCTAAATTTATTTCGTCCTCCACTTGTGCTTCACCTAAAACTTGTGCTAGGGAGTCTCAATGCCATCCTAAATTCAACAATGTCTTCTTCTTTAGCCACAACAGTGTCCCCGACCACTTTATTTGGAGCAAATTGAAATATAGTCTCATAAAAACTACATCCCGAGATACCATAAACTCTTTAGTGTCCAAATTATACAACTTTCATGCCTTATTTTCATTTGGATATCCCATAAAAACACACTGATGACTCCTGCTTTCAAACTTATCTCTAGTTCTTCTTTCCTTACGAGCATAACATAAAAATTCGAACACTCTCAAAATAGTCATAAATTGGTGTTACACCAAATAATATGTCGTGCAGGGTCTTCCCATTTTACACCGAAGAAAGAATACGATTAATCAAGTAACATGCCATCTCTCCCCAAAAATCAATCGAAAAGTGAGCTAGAAACCTAAGTGGCTGGGCTACATTCAAGATATATCGATGTTTTCTTTCAACTTTTCCATTTTTCTATGGTGTCCCAAAACACGATGTTTGAAAAAGAATTCCTTGTTCACGGAAACAAGTTTCATATTTCTAAATTCTATTCTATTTTCACTTCGGACACTTTTGATTTGTTTACTAAATTGTCATTCCATCATAAAAAATTTGTCCGACTTCTCTATTATCAATTAATAAGAATACCGATCCAGCATGTGAAAAATTATCAACAACCATTAAAAAATATTAAGTATCATACAAAGATCCAGTTTTGTAAGACCCCATAAATCATAATGTATTAATTCTAAAACTTTGGAAGCTTTATTATTACTCATAGGGAATACATTTCTTGTCTGTTATGCGCGATGATATACATCACATACTTTTCAAAACACTATTCATATTCCTAATTTCTTGAACTAGAAGAGATTTTGTTACTTGAGTCGAGGGATCTCCTAACCTTTGATGCCACAAATCCAACACATCTACTTTCACTGCCTTTAAACGTGGTACGGTCCGGAAATAGTGAAGTTCATCCTTTCGTTCACCCAGACCATTCAAGGTCCTCGTATCCCTGTCCTATACAACACAAAAGTTATTAGTGAATTATACATTACAATCAAATTGCTCAATCAATTAAGACACGAAAATCAAGTTTTATATTATTTCAGGAACAAAATGAACTCCTTGGAGGGTCAAGTCCTCGTTAAGTTTGATCAATCCTTCTTTACTGGCTATAGAAGTACTCCCGTTTGGTAGACCCATCGAAAATTTTGGAATTTTCTTGAAAGCCTCCCAAAACATCTAACACTCTGGTCATGTGGTTCGATACTCCTGTGTCAATTATACACGAAAATTGATCTAGCTTATCATTCTCTTGGCCACATGCTCTCGATTTTTCTCTATTCAGCAACCCAATCAAGCATCAGCATTTGCTGCCGCAAATTTCTCAGACCGGGGACACGAGATTGTTCATACTCTGTGCCGAATTTGAGCTCTACATGTGCCATATTTGCATGAGGGTCACCACGCCCTCACTCGACATACGACCCAGTCTACTTCGGCGATTATTGTCAATGCCCATGGCTACCCATAGTATTCTTGTTCACTCATCTACTACGACCACCTAGGCTTTTCTCGGGTTTAGGCGAATAATTCCACTACTCCGGATACCCTAGAACCTCATAGCAATGATCCAGAGTGTGACAGGGGTGCTTACAAAGGTGACACTATCTGCCTCTGTCTTTGTTTTCAAAAAATTCTAGGGAGTGACTGTCCCTTGAAAAGTAAAGGCCACAACTTCCCCACGCTCCTCCTGTCCCCGAGCTACTCCTTTCACATGTTCAATTTGCACCAACTTCTGATAAACATGGCAAAGGATCTTGTGCCCACATATTGGAACGAACAGCCCCATACTTATTTTCATCCAATCCCACCATAAAAAGATTTACTTTTTCTTCTTCTTTCTTCTTTTCCAAAGCAACCGTGAGATTACACGTGCACTTTCCACATGAACACGTCGGAAACTTCTCATAGTTTATGAGTTCTTACCTTAGAGATGTCAGCTTTCTATTATAATACACAATAGTCATACCTTTCTGCTTGCATTCGGCAAGCGCAACCTTCCATTCTTCCACTCTTGGTCTGTTACCAACAACGAATCCACTATAAAGATAAACAACTTTTGCCAGCAGATTTTAGTGATAGATTAATATTTGTAGCTAAATAATGTCGGATTAGCTACGAAAATAAGATTTCATTGCAAACTAAGTAAGCAAAAAAATATATTAACCATTAGCGACAGATTAAAAAATCTACCGCTTAAAAGTGGTGCTAAATCTTCACGCCTTGATTTTAGCTACAAACTTTACAAGGAAAATGAAGGCGAAAAATTATATAAGTTAGTGGTAGATTTAGCAATGGAAATGGCTGTGGCTAGGAGTGTTTGATATAATTTTATAACATTATTATTATTGCCACAGAAACATTTGACGTTAAATATTTAATTAAAAATAAAAAGTTAAATATAACGACAGAACATTGGGTTGTCGTTGTATCCGTAGCTAAACTAAATTAAATGATACCTAAGGACAAATAAGGATTTCGTTTGTCTAACTTTTCCGAGAGGGGTCCTTTGGTTGAAGGGTCCCTCTAAGTCTTTTATTAAGGATCCCCTAGTTTTAAATATTAGGTATAGAGTCCTCATTTAGAATTAGTGTTAATGGTAAGAAATCTGTGTCCAAAATAACCCCCAATATTTTAGTTTAAACTTTGGTCCCAATTATAATTAGGCACATTCCACCTAAAAAAAAAAGTTCTCTCTCCACACATTACTTCTCTACATCTTTTCCTTCTTCTTACTTAATTCAACACTTCTTTTCATGTTCTTTTCTTCAATCTCAGGTTGCCTAGATGAATACAACCTCATTTCTATTTCTTGTTATTTGTTTAGAAGACTTTTATATGTTTTCCATTGTTGAATATTGAAGCTTTGAATTGGGTTTGATAATTTGAACATGATTTTGTTATTATTTTAAAATGAGTATTGCTTAAAAATGTTGAGAATAGTATTTGGAGGTTGTATATAAAATTTGAGATTATTTGGAGTTAATTTGGATAGGATTTGGACCGATATTTATTCAAACTCGTCGTTGAAAACCGTTAGATGATTCAAATATCCCAATTGATGTTTAAATATTTCTCATAATGTTTGAAATATTATGATATATGCTTAATTATCTTTCAGGATGTTTGAGAGCGTTTATCTAATGATATTTTAAACATCCCAATAAATGTATAAACATCTCATATAACGATTCAATCATCCTAGAGATGTTTAAACATATCATATGTCGTTTAAAACATCTCGTGAGATGTTTACATATTCATTGGAATGTTTCAAATATCAAGTGAGATATTTCAGCACCTCAATCAATGTTTTTATATTTGATAGTTTCTTAAACATTAACTTATAGATTTAATTATACTTGAACATCTATTCGGGTAATTATACAAATTTTTAAACGTTTACTTACTGATATTTAAAATATCAATGTAATTATAATTGATTACTTATCAAGTTATACTACGAATAGCTAAACATTAACTCATTCAATTAACGATAATTTAGCATCTATCAAACAATTCTACGAATAGTTAACTATTAACTTTTGATTTAATGATAATTGATCATCTCTATGAATAGTTAACTATTAACTTATTGATCTCTTTATAATGAATATCTATCACGTGATTCTATACATGGCCAAATATAAGTTTTTTTATTAATGATAATTGAACAACTATCGAGTGATTATACAAGTAGTTAAAGGTAAAACATATTAATTTAACAATGATTGAGCATCTATCGCTCTGATTAAATTATAATTGAGCATCTATCATACGTTTCTAATAATTAAATGTTAGATTATCGATTTAATAATAATTAAATATTTATAGAGCAATTTTATGAATATTTAAATATTTATAGAGCAATTTTATGAATATTTAAATATTAACTTATTGGTATAATGATAATTGACTTATTTTAATACTTTTGCATTATGAATCAAACTTTTTGTATAATTACGTACATATTCACATTCAAACAACCGTCAAATGTTTAAACATATCATATATGTTTATAATATTTTTGAGATTTTTAAACATTTATCAAGATGTTTCAAACACGTTGTAAGATATTTCAAACATCTCAATGTATGCTTAAAAATTTGAAATTTTTAAACATTTACCAAGATGTTTTAAACATCTTACAAGATGTTTAAGCATATCAACATATGTTTAAATATAAGATCGTTGTTTAAACATTAACTTACCGATTTAATGATAAATGAACAGCATGGAATAATTTTAAACAACCAAGAAATGTTAAAACATGTAATGAGATGTTTAAATATTTTTTTATTTTTTTTAAGAGGAAAGTTCATAAATGGTTTGCTACTATCCCTTGAACAGGGAGTGTGAAGAGAAGAATATGACAACATAAATATTGAAACATGATTTTTTTAAAAAATAATATATGTAACTTATATATTTGATTAATAAAAATATTATAATAAATAATTCTTCTTACTGAGGATCATATATACATAATATTAATTAAAATAAAGAGAGAGCTACTAGGCAATTCTACCATAGGTGGGAGGATCGAGCAGACGACATGAGCCTGTGGCAAGGGAGGTTCCCCGATAAAATAAATTTGATCTTGTTGAGTGCCTTCAAAATGACCTCTATTTACCTCTCGAAAGTTCATACAGATGTTTATGCTTTAAATATTTGAAACATTTTGTTGGATTTTTAAACATCTATCAAAAATTTTCTCGATCTTTTCGAGTATTTTATCTATCACAATGATCTCATTTAAATACGAGGCAAGCTTGTTGTTTACACTTCAAACTACCAATAGATGTTTTAACATCTCACATAGGATGTTTGAAACATCATATGAGATGTTTACACATTCACTACAACAAAATAGGCCTACTGTGACACCCTCGCCAAGTCATCACGCCACATGGGCGCGACATGGCGCACGGATGGCGCCAACTATGCCAAAGAGTGTGGAATACTCTAGAATAGCGCGGAACACCCTAGAACTTCCTGGAATTGTAAAGAAGGGTATGGAGAATTCTAGAGTAGGTCCTTAAGTGTAAATAAGTAGGGACTTGTATACAATTATTATTTACACTTAGCCCCCCCGATGAGAAGTATAAATAGGGGAGGCATTTCATTTGTAAGGCATCCAGAAATTGAGTGAATACATCTCTCTTTGGCAAATATCCCTCTAAGTCTTTCTTTGTTTCATTCTCTTAGCGATCTTGTGAAGTAGAAAGGCTTACTTGAGTTTGCTACTTTGTAGACAAACCGTCAAGTGCCGCACGGAGTGCTACTTTGAAAGTTAGGCCGTGACAACGTGGTATCAGAGCGAAGGTTACTTCTAAGGGAATGGCTCACAACGAAGAAGACATTAACGCTAGCACCCTTATCAACGTCCAGGATGCTGCTGGAAAGAAGAACAAGAAGGGGAGGAATGCTAGGAAGGGTGACGAGGTGCTGCCCGAAGCCCCTCGAAGTGAAGGCCACACCACCCAACCATCGGCTACGGAGGTGAGCAATGATGAGGAAGATCTCTCTCCTGGCCGTGAGTGGGTTACGAAGGTGGAAGAGGCGACGTTGATTGTGGAAGCCCATGGCCACCGCATGTCGAGGATTGAAGGCAAGCTGGAGACCCTTGAGAACCATTCCTTGTCCGAGTTCGACGCCATCCAGGACAAGTTTGGGGAACGCGAGCAAGTCGAGTTAGAGATGAGGGAAACCATCAACACCTTAGAGTGCAGGCTCACAGAGGCATTGAGCACCATCGAGGCGATGAAGGCTAAGATTGAAGCACTCGAGGAGGACGTTAACGCTGGAGCGGCCGTGTCAGCCAGCACTAACAAAGAGGGGAAGATCGAGATCCCCAAGCCTCCTGTGTTCAAGGGAGTTCGTGACGCGCAAGAGGTTGACAACTTCCTATGGCACATGGAGAACTACTTCAAGCATGGCAACGTGAGGGCCGAGGAGAAGAAGATTACTGCCGCTATCCCATACCTCTCGGATAAGGCCATGCTTTGGTGGAGAAGGAAGGAGGCCGATATGAAGAAAGGCTCATGCACCATTGACACATGGGAGCAGTTCACGACCGAGTTCAAAAGGGCTTTCTTCCCAAACAATGTCATATATGAAGCCAGGTGTAAGCTAAGGGAGCTGAAGCAGACGGGG
Organism: Petunia x hybrida; assembly: GCA_037355625.1. Taxonomy (NCBI): domain Eukaryota; kingdom Viridiplantae; phylum Streptophyta; class Magnoliopsida; order Solanales; family Solanaceae; genus Petunia; species Petunia x hybrida. Next base: position 766,717 of record JBBBVM010000165.1, read on the forward strand.
AGCATCAGTGCATATATAGAGAAGTTCCAGACGCTCATGCTTCAAATCCCAAACCTTACAGATGAAGACTTGTTATTCCACTTCATGGACGGGTTGCAAGGCTGGGCTAGGAAGGAGCTGCAACGCCGGCAAGTCACCACCATCGATGAAGCTATAATCGAGGCTGACGCGTTGACAGATGACAAGTATGATAGGAACAAGGGCAAAGATTCGAAGAGTAATCAGGCTAAAGGTGGGGGAGATCGTGGCAAAGGCAAAGAGAAGCAGCAACATTCCAAGACGAATGATGCTCACAGGTCCGATGGCAAGAAATATGGGCGTCAAGATTATGCCGAGAAGAAGGCACAGGTCGAGAAGAGAGGAAGTGGATGCTATGTGTGCGGGGGACCTCATGGCTTCGCAAAGTGTCCCGAGTTGAAAACCCTTGGTGCCATAATGCGTGAGAAGAAAGAACGGGAGGCACAGGATCCAGAGACGAGTACGGGCACGACGCAGCTAGGCATGATTGGACTATGTGCTGCTGTCACCGAGAGAGCCAGTAAACCAGACGAGAACGGCACGCAGTACGTGGACATCACCATCAACAACAAGCCTACCCGCGCCATGGTTGACACTGGAGCTCAAGCCAATTTCATGACCGAGGCCGCATCAAAGAGACTTGGATTGAAGCTGAGCCCGACCGATACCCGCCTCAAGACAGTCAATGCCCCAGCAATACCAGTGCGAGGCATAGCCAACGGGGTTAGTGTTGCCTTGGGCAGTTGGAAGGGCAAGACTAACTTCACTGTGGCGCCCTTGGACATTTTCGACATCATCCTTGGGCAGGAGTTCTTCAGACAGTGCCACACCATGATCGATCCTTACTTGCAGCGTCTCTTAGTTGTTGAACGAGAAGGGTCATGCATGGTGCCTATGACTACGATGCCCCAAGGACAGAGTCATGCACACTTGTCAGCCATGCAACTCGTGAAGGGATTGAAGAAGGGCGAGCCGACGTTCATGGCAACCATTGCAAGCTTGAGTGAAGACAATGTTGCCGTAGAGACCTTGCCACCATGCATAGAGAAGGTGCTCGAGGAGAATAAAGACGTGATGCCCGAAGAGTTGCCGAAGCAATTACCACCTAGACGGGAGGTTGATCATAAGATCGAGTTAGAGTCTGGAGCTAAGCCACCTGCCTATGCCCCATACCGTATGGCACCACCCGAGTTAGAGGAGCTACGTAAGCAGTTAAAGGAGTTGCTCGATGCCGGCCACATTCGTCCGTCAAAGGCACCCTATGGCGCGCCGGTCCTATTCCAAAAGAAGAAGGATGGTTCGTTGAGGCTATGCATTGACTACCGGGCGCTCAACAAGGTAACCGTGAAGAATAAGTACCCTATCCCTCTCATTGCCGATTTGTTCGATAGGCTTGGACAAGCAAAGTACTTCACCAAAGTGGATCTACGGAAGGGCTACTACCAAGTTCGCATTGCGGAAGGGGATGAGCCGAAGACCGCGTGTGTGACAAGGTACGGAGCTTTCGAGTGGTTGGTGATGCCCTTCGGCCTAACCAACGCACCCGCTACCTTTTGCACACTTATGAACAAGATTTTCCACCCCTACCTTGATCAATTCGTGGTAGTTTACTTGGACGACATAGTCATATATAGCCACACTTTGGAGGAGCATGTGGAGCATTTGAGGATAGTCTTCCAAGTCTTGCGGGAGAACGAGCTATACATCAAGAGGGAGAAGTGCGAGTTTGCTCAATCAAAGGTGCACTTCTTGGGGCATGTCATTAGCAATGGAGAGTTGCGGATGGACGGGGCCAAGGTCCGTGCCATACAAGAATGGGAGCCGCCAACCAAGGTAATGGAGTTGAGATCTTTCCTTGGTCTTGTTAACTATTATCGACGCTTCATAAGTGGATACTCCGCCAAAGCTGCACCCTTGACGGAGTTACTAAAGAAGAACAAGCCGTGGGTTTGGTCGGAGCTATGTCAAAAGGCGTTTGAAGGTCTTAAGAGAGCCGTGATGGAGGAGCCGGTTCTGGCATTGCCCGACTTCACCAAGACGTTCGAGGTGCATACGGATGCGTCCGACTTTGCTATTGGGGGTGTGTTGATGCAAGACAAACACCCCATAGCCTTTGAGAGCCGCAAGCTGAATGAGACGGAGCGGCGCTACACTGTTTAGGAGAAGGAGATGACGGCCATTGTGCATTGCCTTCGCACTTGGCGCCACTACTTGCTTGGATCAAAGTTCGTAGTCAAGACCGATAATGTGGCTACTAGCTACTTCCAGTCACAAAAGAAGCTCACGCCGAAGCAAGCTAGATGGCAAGATTTCCTGGCCGAGTTTGATTATGTGCTCGAGTACAAGCCCGGCAAAGGCAATGTTGTGGCCGATGCCTTGAGTCGTAAGGCCGAACTTGCTGCCATCACTTCAGCAAGTTTTGCCATCCGAGATGCCATAAAGGAGGGTATGCAGCATGATCCAGTCGCTAAGCAACTTTTGGAGCTAGCCACTCAGGGCAAGACGAGGCGCTTTTGGGTTGAAGATGGCTTGTTGCTCACCACAGGACGGAGGGTCTATGTGCCTAAGTATGAGAACCTTAGGCGGCGCATTGTGAAGGAGAGCCATGACACATTGTGGGCCGGTCATCCAGGCCAACGCCGCACCAGAGCCTTGGTTGAAACGGTATACTATTGGCCGCGCATGAGAGACGATATTGAGGCATACGTGCAGACCTGCCTTGTGTGCCAACAAGACAAGGTGGAGCAGCGGTCACCTGGAGGACTATTAGAGCCACTACCTGTTGCGGAACGTCCGTGGGAGAGCGTTACCATGGACTTCATCACTTGCTTGCCGAAGTCCGACGGGTATGGTACTATCATGGTCGTGGTGGACAGATTTTCCAAGTATGCTACCTTCATGCCCGCCTCAGCTAGTTGCACTGCTAAGGAAGCCGCCAGGTTATTCTTTAAGAATGTTGTGAAGTATTGGGGCTTGCCGAGACATATCATCAGTGACCGAGACCCTCGCTTCAGCGGGAACTTTTGGAAAGAGTTGTTCGAGATGCTTGGCACGGAGCTGCATTTCTCTACCAGCTTTCACCCACAGACGGATGGCCAGACGGAACGAGTTAATGCGCTACTTGAGTGCTACTTAAGGCACTTCGTGAGCGCACATCAAAAGGATTGGGCGAGGCTCTTAGATGTAGCCCAATTCTCATATAACTTGCAGCGGAGCGAGTCCACAGGGAAGACACCGTTCGAGCTAGCTACAGGTCAGCAGCCTCAAACTCCTCATTCATTACCGGCCGCGTTCGAGGGCAAGAGCTTGGGAGCATATCACATGGCTAAGGGCTTTGGAGAGCAGCTTGACACCGCTAAGTCTTACTTGGACAAGGCGTCCCGGAAGATGAAAAAGTTTGCCGACCGCAAGAGGCGTCCCATGGAGTACCAAGTTGGGGACATGGTCTTAGTCAAGTTCAACCCGAGACAGTTCAAGGCACTACGAGGCATGCATCCGAACTTAGTGCGCAAGTATGAAGGGCCGTTCGAGATCATTGCTAAGGTGGGCAAAGTTTCTTACAAGTTGGACTTGCCTACCCACTTGAAGATTCATCCAGTCTTTCATGCTAGTGTGTTGAAGCCATACCACGAAGACAAAGAAGACCCAAGTCGGGGCCAGACGACTCGCGCACCTATCACCGTCACTGCCTCGCAGGATCGTGACATTGAAGCCATTATTGACTATGAGGCCAGAGGCAAGAAGGGTCAGAAGCCGACAGCCATGTTCCTTGTGCATTGGAAGGGACAATCTCCGGAGGAGGCTACGTGGGAACGATACCAAGACTTGTGGCAATTCAAGGATAAGTGCCACGAGTATATGCAGCAGCATTGCGCCGCGGTCGTCGCAACATCAGGTGGGGGAGAGTGTGACACCCTCGCCAAGTCATCACGCCACATGGGCGCGACATGGCGCACGGATGGCGCCAACTATGCCAAAGAGTGTGGAATACTCTAGAATAGCGCGGAACACCCTAGAACTTCCTGGAATTGTAAAGAAGGGTATGGAGAATTCTAGAGTAGGTCCTTAAGTGTAAATAAGTAGGGACTTGTATACAATTATTATTTACACTTAGCCCCCCGATGAGAAGTATAAATAGGGGAGGCATTTCATTTGTAAGGCATCCAGAAATTGAGTGAATACATCTCTCTTTGGCAAATATCCCTCTAAGTCTTTCTTTGTTTCATTCTCTTAGCGATCTTGTGAAGTAGAAAGGCTTACTTGAGTTTGCTACTTTGTAGACAAACCGTCAAGTGCCGCACGGAGTGCTACTTTGAAAGTTAGGCCGTGACACTACGGCCACCATTGCAAAGTGTGGCCTTAACCATCCAAAAGTGTGGCCTTAGGGCAAAATACAGACTTTTCGACTTTAGGCAACGGTTTTATAGAGGTGACCTAATCAAGCATTACCTTTGCTCTAAGGCCATGCTTATTAAGCGTAGCTTCCACAACCTCGCTTCAAAAGGGTGCCCTATAAGAAACAATGGCCACGCTTGTAAGACCCTATATGGCAACGTTTTCTAGCTCATACGCAACGCTTTAGAAATGTAGCCTATATAACATTATAGACCACGTTTTCAAAGTGTGGCCTTTTACAGCTATTAGGCCACATAATTAATAGTCCTAGGGTCACAGTTTTGAAGTGTGGTAATTGTAATTTTTTAAAAATATTTAATATAGCTACAAATTTGTGGTTAAAAATTATATTTTGCTAATATATCCTATAATCACATTTGTATCAAACATACATATTATTGTCATCTATTTTGATGATGTCAAGCACTAAAATAGATAATAAATAACAAAAAATAATGAGTCAAATCTTACAATTTGCAATAAATTTTGCAAAGAAACATATTTCCGATTCTAGACATACTAATAAAAAATGGTTCAAGTCGTGAACAGTTTAGTTGTGACTAGATGAACTCCACAAAAACAAATGTATTCATATGCTATAAATCAACAAAAAAATATCAACAATTTTTCAAAAAATCTTCATCATTAACTTCAATAGATCATCAAATTGATTTGCGGCCACCGTTTTCATTTGTATAACTCGCTTTTTCCTACACATACAAAATAAATTTTAAAATTAGATAGAGACCAATATGTAGATAAAAATCAATATATAATACTTAATATGAGAAGACTGTGATAAACCTTTTCAAGACTATTTTTACGCAATAGTTATCAGAGTAAATGAAACAGTACAACCACCTAAAGGAGTGCCAAGCTGTGATATCGACATCCCTGACGATGTCAAAACTATGGTGTCTAAATAAAATATAGCCAAATCCTGTCAAAGAAGCAATTTTTCACATGTTTTTATCACAACTAAAAGATTTCAACAGGCCAATAATCTACCTAGCAGATATCTTAACAACCAAATAAGCTAAGCTTTATGTGATGATAACAAACAAGATAGATACATTAGGCTATGCTTTAATTTGAAAAAAAATCTACTCATGATTTGATAATTTAACAGAGAAAAATCATGACTAAAATGTAAATTTACATTTATAACTATCGACAGAAAAAGAGTATGAATTTAAAACACAAACCAAATTAAGCACGCAAATAATTTTTTTTTTAACTCAAACAAAACAAAACTAAACAAAAGAATTTACAAAAGTTAAGAGGATTACCTTCCTAGTGGAAATTGTCTTAACTGAGAAAAGGAGGTACAGACTGGAAAAATGAGATATCTTCCTGTCAAATAAGAAATTTTTCTATCATCAAGCGTCAAGAAATATGGTTCGCCGGTTAAAATTACTGGCTCCTCAAGACTTGTGGCTGCCAAATCCATGGCAACCGTGGGTGAATCTTAACAAGCCTAGAGCTCAAGTTATAAATTTTTCTCCTGAGAAGAGTACAATGCAGCATTCCGTAGGAGCAATAGGATATTTGAAACCTCAGAGCATCTCTTGTATTGTTTACTTTTCTGACTTGACCTTTACGTATATTATTTCATGTTTGGAAATCATATGCTCTATTTAACGTTTTTTGAGACGTTGATATATTTGGAGTTGGATATTCTCTTTTAAAATGATTTCCCTACATCAGACAACACTCTAATTCAAGTATATCTGTAAAGCTTTCTTAGCTAACCTTATTTACTACTACACTCCCATCCAACTGAAGCAGCCTACTTTCTGGCACAATATTGTGACAGATCTTTGCAGAGGCATGCAACTTGGTTTATTCAAGAAAGCTAAAGAGCTTACTGTTCTTTGTTAGAATGTAAAACATGGAAGAAATTTTCAGCTCTAGACCAGTAAACAGTTACTCTCAGCCACCCTGAAAATATAGAATAATCACATAAAATAGTAACCGTAATCAAAAAATAGAAAAGAAAAAGTGACAAATGCAGAGCTGAAGTACCTTGGTCTTAGTATGGTGTGCTTCCTTGGTCTTAGTACACAATCTTCTTTAGATAGATCTGCACTACCTGATAACAATTGAAAAAAAAATTATTTCATTCGAAACTTGACACACTAGGCATAAAGCTTTGTACACAGTAGAATTATCTATTGTTTCAACTTTGTTGATATCGTGAGGTGATTACATCATAAAAGCTCTAAATTGATTGTTAACTACTCTCAATTATGATAACAGGCCTTAAGTTAGAGCACTGCAACTAAACTAGAACTAAAATTCCAAAGAGCACTTGTCAAATTGCCTGATCAATTCATGATTGAGCGAATGCTTTAAGAACAAAATGCAGCCTGAATGTGTCAATTTTTCCTCCCCTTTTCCCTTTAAAGTATTTTACATTCAGATTTAGATGAGAGCTTAATATCATATAGTGTTTCTCACTTTAGTCAAAACATAAAGCTTCTAAATGCTTTTGGAATAGATCTTTTTTCCTTCCAAGTGTACTCTGATTTAAACTTTAAATTCAATAAATCAAGAATCAGAATTCTCTCAGTTTCTCAAGTTAACCTTTCCTGTCTCAATGTATCGAATTCAAGAATCAGCGTTCTATCTATTTATCTAATTAGTTGAATTTTTTGTCTAAGATAATATTGTTTCTTTAAGTGTAAATCAATTTTTCTATAAATAAGAAAGAGTACAGATCAATTTATGTACTTAATTATTGTGTTTCGTCATTCTCGTACAAGCATATCAAAGATATAATAACTCAAACAAGATAGAATAGTACATCAGTTTTAACCTTCTTGTTTTGTTCCGCGTGCTACTTCACCGAGTTCTGAAGAACACGACCAACATACAAAACCATATTACTTGCCTAATTGAGACCCCACAAAAGGAATCAGGTTGGATGAAGAGCCCAACAACTACAAAAGGTATGCTATGTTTTAAAAAGTTTATTAACTTGCATATGTAAATTAGAAACAATTACTGAAATTCAAGTACAAATTCACCAAGAATTTATCCAAATAAATGTGGAACGACAGATACCCAAACACTATTATAGTAATTACAAAGATAATGATGACTAATTAATTCATATAAATTAAATCAAAGGGAAAAGAAGACCTGAAAAGTGAAGGTGAAGCAGCCGAGGGCGAAGTAAAACAGCGGTAGAACTCCTAAAAGCGAAAATCTAGGGCAAGAATGTAAAGCAGCAGCTGAAAGGTTTATTTTTTCGAAGCAAACCTAAAAGGGAGGAGAGAAAAGTGACTTAGAAAATTTTTTCGCGTACGGGAGTGTGAAATTTTATTTAATCCTTGAAAATTAGAAGAACATTTCAGGGCAAGTTTTAATACATTTTTTTAAGAATTTTTAGGTACGCTTAGAAAGTGTTACCTTTGGTATGAGGATATAGCAACATTTCAAAAATGTTTCCTATTAATTAATTAGCGTTGCTATATGTATTATGATTTGGCAATATTTTATAAGTGTTGGCTTTAAGATTAAAAACTACATTTTACAAGCGTTGCTTTAAAATCCATGTTCATTGCTTCTGACCAATGGCCACACTTAAAAAGTGTGCTCACAAATATTTTTGGCAGCCCTTTTTAAGTGTTTTCTAAAATTAGTGTGGCCATAGGCCTATTTTGTTGTAGTGATTCATTGAGATGTAAACATCTCACATGATGTTTCAAATATTATGAGATCAAAGCTCTTTAACATCTCTAAACATCGTGAGAGATGTTTAAACATATATTATAATGTTTTAAACATGTATCATAATGTTTCAAACATTATGAGAAATGTTTTAACATAAATCAGATGTTTGAATCTGGTAACAATTCTCAACTACGGGTTTGATGTAGAATCAGTCCAAAACTTATCCAAATCAACTCCAAATGATCTCAAATATTGCACTCAACCTCCAAATACTAATCTAAATAGTTTCAAACAACATCCATTTCAAAATAAAATAAAATTCTACTTTGAACATTAAAGCTGATTCCACAATTTTGAACTTCAAATCTAAGGATAAATTTAGAAGAAAAAGAAAACGAAGAACAAAACGAAGAGGAAAAAGATAGGATCATGAGGATGTGGAAGGAGAAGATGAGGAAGGGGAAGGGGAAGGGGAAGAAAATGAGGAAGAAGTTGGTAAAATTGATAGTTCTTTTTTTTGGAAATAAAAAATTGTTGTTTTAAGTTTTGTCCACAAGTTTTAAAAATACTAATCAAGCCCTCACTTATCCTTAATCCTACTTTCAAAGTAAAAGAAAGTAAAAAAGAAAATGAAGGCCCCTTTTCTTAATTTGAGACTTGAGATGACCCATTTGTGCTTGAGTTGGAGATGAGATTGCACATGTTTATAATTTGAACGAGATTCAAGCTCGGAAAATGGTTGAGTTCTCCTAAGACCTAATTCACACAACGAAGAAAAGTCGAGTGGAAGGGGGCAGTCAGCTGGCTGCTTCATTTCCAGAGAGTAACGATGTCTAACCTTCCTCTGCCTACTCCGCTTAGCTCCAATTTTCCTCTGCCACTTTCCTGCACCACTTTCCTCCACCTAGTGCTTCTCCTTCCTCTACTGATTGCTCCATCTTTCGCTACCTGCTGCTCCTCCTTCTTTGTAGTGTGACAAAGTGTGTGTGCGCGCGCGTGTGTGAGGAGTAACAGAAACATTCTACCCTTACAGATATTTCTTAGATCTGAGCTACGCTGTTCTCAATATCCTATATCCCTTTTAGTTTTGCTTAATCCCTAGATGTTGGAAGGTAAATGAGAAAGAAAGTGAAAGTTGATGTTGTAATCCTTCAACATAGTGGACGGCAATGACTCTTAGTTGTTTATGTTTCTTAGTGATTTCGGGATCCAATAAGTTATGCACATTCCTCATTCCTCTTTTTCCAAGATTGTAGAAATTTTAACAAACTAGAAACTAATTTTTCTTTTGTAGAATTGAGGGAGTTTATCCAAATAAACCTCCTAAGTTTCATAGCGTTGGAATCTTGATATAGTTACAGCTATAGGTTATGCCATAAGGTCGAATTTCACTGTAGTGGAAATATGGAAGTTTAGAAAGGTGGTATCTGAATGTCAAGCAAATCAAACCTTTAAATTTTTAGTATAGAATGGACGGTATCCCATTCCATAAATGATACCCTTTGATATGCTCAATTATATCTTCAATACACACTCTCACTTGCAGGCCTAATTCTTTTTTGTTGACCAAAAAACATAATTATATCTTCAAAAAAACTCTCATATCGACTTGGTTCTGTTTCATGGACCTAGCACACATAATTTTCATGAAAGTATAAAATATGCTCTAAGTAGTTGGTCCAGTCAGTCATCAGTTTTGGGAAGCAGTTCCTATTTGAATACATTGCCTAGTTGCATATTTTGGAACATCTGGTTAGAGAGAAACACTAAATGCTTCCATGGAAATAAACAGTCTTTTTTTCAATCGTATCTAATTTAGCATCTCTATTAGATTTATTGTAATCCTTCAACATATTGGATGCAAGAGCTTCCTTTGTTGTACTTTTTATGGTACCTTCATGGTACTTTATAATGAACCTTCACCTTTTCGCCAAATGATAGTAGGTTGGAGGAGTTATACCACTTTTTTTGGGCATTCAAGATTAACTTTCTGTATTCTACTCGTGTACGCACACTTATGCATTGCTGGGATGTTCACTACTTTTGATGAACATTGAATTGAGTTAGATAGCTTAAAAACGAGCCATTCAAGTTATTAGCAGGTCACCTATATAGATGGAATAATGAAATCAACGAAATAAGTTATTCCTTGATAGAGTTTTTCTCATCTATATCGAACTCTTTTCTAGAATTTTTAATGGTGTTTCCAAATTTTTAATGTTTAACCCGTTCTTGTACAGAAGCTCTTATCTTAATACAGTTTGCATAAGCAGTGAAATACCTATGTGGTTGCGTTATTTGTCTTTTGCTTTTCTTGACTAAGTGTCACTTTTTCATGAAAGTTTACATTAAAAATTTATGCTTGATGTGTTATTTCCAAATTAAGTGATTTGAATTGTAGTTGAAATCCTTCTCCTTCATCAGGTGGAAGAAGAGGAGATAGAGAAGGGGTATTATAAAACCCTGTTGGACTTGCATGCTTTCAACTATTGATGATCTAACTAGTTAGGTCAGAAGCATTAGTCTTTTTTGCCGATCCTTAAAAAGCTGAAAAAATTATTTCAACTTATGTAATTTGCTTGATTACACATGCTGTCGAATGTTTTCAATGTATGAAGATTTGTTTTATATAAATTGTACTTTATTTATTGAGTTGAGAGGCTTGTGTACATCAATCAGTAAATGATTAGATAAATTAGTGATTATATAAAATGTAGTGATAACAAGTGTGAATGTAATTTTGTTGAAGGATGGTTTTCATGAGTGACAAAGGACTTGGTTTCAAGTGGACAATGAAAAGGTTTACAAGTGGAATCGATGACGAAGCTGTTCGAGTTGATATTCAAGTTCGAGACGAAGAAAGAAAAAGGGAACAACTGGAATACGAGCCTCAATCCAAGACGAAGAAGGAAGAGCTTACAAGCGGTGCTGAAAGGAAGCAGTTTCCCAAGCGGAAAAGGATTGAAGAATTAGGCAAAACAACTTAGGTTTCAAATAAGAAAAAGTTGTCTAACCTTATTAGAAACGGATTCCAATGTATAAAAGGAGTTCCAAGCTAGGCGGAAGAGGATTTCAAGAACTCTATAAATATAAGTTTTTTTGGCCAGAATATGTTACGCACTCAAGAATTCTCAACAAAGCAAATCAATTGTGAGAGCTATTGTGTGCAAGAGCAGAAGCAAGGCAGCAGAATCTGTCGGAGTAGGAGTTTCATAGGTTTAGTCTGTTGTGTCTAGTTTCTATTATAGGCTATTGAGTTGTAATCTATCAGTTTGTTAAGAGGCATAGATTAAAGATTACTTTTTGGTGAAGTAGTTTCAACCTTACAAGCTAACGTGTGGCTTGAAAGGTTCTAGGTGCTAGGAGGGCTAGTTCCTTGATTGCATTGCGTTATAATTTAAAACTTGCTCGGTATTCCTTTAGTGGAAAGTTTAAATCCCAAGAGTGTTGGGTCATGGTTTATGATCCCTTGAGCAAGAATTTTTCCACGTAAATATCTTTGTGTTCCTTACGTTTCCGCATTGTGTTAAGTTTTAGAAATAGGTGAAACTTGCAAGGAACCTGGTTCTTTGTGAGTTAGGTGATCAAAGTCAAGAGAAAGTTTTTAGAGTTCGAAAATCGGGTAAAGACACTATTCACCCCCTCTAGTGTCTTACAAAGGTGCACCAGGTGCAACAAGTAGTATCAGAGTGGGTTCTCTCATATAAAGATTAATATCTTGAGAAGGATCTGAATCATGAGTGCATCACTGATTATAACTGAAGGAAAATCCATTAATAGGCCTCCTCGGTTTAATGGCCAGTATTATGGATGGTGGAAAGGTAGAATCGAAGATTTCATTCAGGCTGAAGACTATTAGCTTTGGATCATCACAACTGATGGACCTCTTATTCCTACCAAGACTGTTGGACAACCACCTAATCAGAAAACTGTTCCTAAGGAGAAATCTGAATATACTGATGCTGATTTTAAGATGGTTGAAAAAAATGCTAAAGCTAAGAGGCTCATCATATGTGGACTTGGTCCTGATGAATATAACAGAGTTTCTTCATACAAGACTGCCAAAGAGATTTGGGATGCACTTCAAATGGCTCATGAAGGAACTACTCAGATTAAGAAGTCAAGGATCCAGTTGCTAAAAAGAAAGTTCGAGTTGTTCGCAATGGAAGAGACATAATCCATCCAAGACATGATGAACAGGTTCACAATCATAATCAACGAGAGGAAGTCTTTGGGTATGGCTCTTACTAATAAAGACTTGGTGGAAAAAGTCATTAGGATTCTCCTTGATTCTTGGGAATCCAAAGTCACACCTATCATCGATGTAAAGGAACTAGATAAGGTCCAGTTGGATGAACTCGTTTATAGTCTGAAAACTCATGAGTATATGAAACAATCAAGAGTGAAAGTGAAATCCAAGAAAGAAAAAACCTTGGCTTTGGAAGCCACAGAAGGATCTAAGTATGAAGTTTTCTGAGCATGAGATAGCTTTTATGAATGCTGTGAAAAAGTCACTAAGTTTAGAAAAGAATAGAAGGTTCACCAAAACCAATCCAGCAAAGAGAAATATTTTTGATAATCCAGACTAGTCAGGTTGTTTCAAGTATCATAAAAAGGATCATGTTGTGAAGGACTGTCCTGTGTGGGAGATGGAGTAGAAGAAGAATAGTGCTGCAAAGGATGGTGAACCTAAACGTCCACCCAAGTTCATATCCATGATGAGAAAAAAGAAGGAAGCCTTCTATGCTACATGGGGACCATCTGAAAGTGACACTAACTCAGGAGAAGAAGAAGAAGAATCAGATGATGACTCTCCCTTTGCACTGATGTCTCTTGACGAGGAACCTCCCACTGATGACCTGCCTGAGGTAAGTCTCGATGACTTGAAAACAAAAATTCCTACTTGTTCCTTAAGATAATTGAATATGCTTGCACTTAATTTAATCGAAGGTATTGAAAGTCTAAGGGCTGAGAAGGAACAATTGCTTTCTGAGAAGGACCATCTGATCTCAGTTGTGTCTGATTATAAAATTGAGAATAAAAACTTGGATGAAGCTAAAACTGAATTGAAAATTGAATCTGCATCTGGTAATGCTCAAGTTTTTCAACTTAAACAGAAAGTATCAGCCCTTGAACTTAAAAACCTGAAATTAAAGGAACAGGTGCATGATGATCAAAATAATGTTTTTACACTTGAACTTAAGAATCTTATATTGAAAGAAGTTTCTGGTAAGCAAGTAATTAGTGAAGCACAAATCAATCTTGAAACTGAACTTAAAAAGAAAAATAAAGTTCTGCATCAGGAAACTGAGAAGAACCGAGTTCTGCAAGAAAATGTTGATAAGGCTAACTATAAACTTACCAGGCTCACTAAATGGAACAAGTCTTCAGAAGCTTTAAATTTTTTGCTTGAAAATTATAATAGAGGTAAAAATAGTTTAGGACATAGGAAAGCTTTACCTGCATGGAATCATAATAGTAAATATGTAGGACTTCCTTGCAATAAGCTTTGCTTTCTCTGTAGAAAAACTGGTCATTATAGAAAAGAATGTGATATTGCAAAAAAGGCAGCAATAAAGAACTTGAAGTCAGGTTTACCTTACTGGGCTAGAAAAGATTTGATTCATCCATTCTATCACAAAAAGGGACCCAAGCTAGTCTGGTTCCTATTACTAACCCCTGATTCTGTTTTGCTAGCTGGAGTGAGAAGGAACAACCCAAGTTGGATTCTTGATAGTCAGTGTTCAAGGCACATGACCGGAGATAGAAGAAACTTTCTCACATTCATAGCGTTTCAAGGGGGTAGTGTGGCTTTTGGAGGAGACAAAAGTGGTGAAATTGTTGGAATCGAAAAGGTTTGGAGGTCCCTAGATCATGCTATTAAAAATGTACTCTGTGTGGATGGATTGAGGCATAACCTATTGACTATCTCCCAACTATGTGATAAAGGAAATCAAGTTAGTTTCACGTCTGTAGGAGGCACGGTAAAGAATCTGAAACTGTTGAAGTAGTACTGGAAGGGAAACGAGCTAACAATGTATACAAGGCTACGTTAGGTTCTCTTCCAGAGAGTAATTTTACTTGTCTGAATGTATTTGAGAATGATGCACAGCTGTGGCACAAGAGATTAGGATATGCAAGCTTGACTCAACTGAATAAGTTGGTGTCAAAGGACCTGGTTCGTGGATTGCCAAGCAAGAGGTTCGATGACATCAAGATCTGTGATGCTTGTGTGAGGGAGAAACATGTAAGATCTTCATTCAAGTCAAAGAAGGTGGTTAGTGCTTCTAAACCACTTGAGCTGGTTCACATGGATTTATGTGGGCCAATGAGGGTAAGGAGTAGAGGAGGGAAGAAGTTTGTGATGGTGATTGCTGATGACTACTCCAGTTACACGTGGACCTTGTTTCTCAGATCTAAATATGAAGTGTATGACATGTTCGAGGACTAGGAAAAGATCGTACAGAAGAAACTAGGGTTCCAACTTGTGTGTATTAGGTCTGACCATGGAACTAAGTTTGAGAATGCTAAATTTACTGAGTATTGCAATAAACATGGTGTGGACCACAACTTCTCTGCGTCGAGGACCCCTCAACAAAATAGAGTAGTTGAAAGGAAGAACATGTCCTTATAGGATATGGCTAGAACCATGTTGTTATCAAGCGGTTTGGCAAAGAACTTCTGGGCTGAAGCAGTTAACACCGCATGTTACTTAATAAATTGATGTTCTATCCGTCCTCTACTAGAGAAAACTCCCTATGAGCTGATAAGAGGTAGGAAACCCAACATTGCACATCTAAGAGCCGTTGGATGCAAGTGTTTTGTGCATAATAATGGGAAGGAATCTCTGGGGAAGTTTGATGCTAGAAGTGATGAGGCAATCTTCTTGGGATATTTGTTACAAAGTAAGGCTTATAAGGTGTTCAACAAAAGAACCTTGGCTGTGGAAGAAAGTGTGCATGTGGTTTTTGACGAATCTGGAACTGTTGCGAAGAGAGGAGAAGATGATGATCAGGAAATTGGTTTGGCTAGAGATGAACATGTTGAAGACCCAGTGAGACTGGAAGAAGATAGAGCTGACCAAAGAGATGATAAGGATCAGACTCAGGGGGAACAAGGAGACAATCAGACAGGGGGAACTTAAGAACCAGAAGAAGACAATACTAATGCAGCTGGTCCCTCTGCTAATGCTTCTCAGCAGATTCAACCTAGACCATGGAAACATCAAAGTTCCCACCCATTGGAGAACCTCATCTCTAATCTGAATACTTGAATTGTTACTAGAAGAGCTTTGAAGAACTTCTATGCATTCTATGTGTTTCTCTTGGCCATAGAACCTAAGAATGTACGAGAAGTACTTGAGGATCCAGATTGGGTGATTGCTATACAGAAGGAACTTCATCAGTTTGAACGTAAGTAAAGTGTGGCACCTGATCCCTCGACCTAAGGACAGGTCCATCATTGGAACTAAATGGGTATTTAGAAATAAACTGATGAACATGACATAGTGATGAGGAACAAAGCAAGACTGATGGTTCAAGGTTACTGTCAAGAAAAAGGGATAGATTGTGATGAAACCTTTGCACATGTTGCTAGAATAGAAGCCATAAGGATGCTGATAGCCTTTACAACTTACATGGAATTCAGGCTGTACCAGATGGACGTAAAGAGTGCATTCCTAAATGGGTATCTGAATGAAGAGGTGTATGTGGTTCAACCACCTGGTTTTGAAAGTTAAGAGTTTCATGATTATGTCTACAAACTTGACAAGGCGCTATATGGGTTGAAACATGCTCATAGGGCTTGGTCTGAAAGGTTGTCTGGGTTTATATTGAAGAATGGATTTACAAGAGAAAAAATAGACAACACTTTGTTTCTAAAAAAGAAAGTCAAGGACCTGCTGATTGTTCAAGTATATGTAGATGACATCAACTTTGGAGCTACAAATGAGAACCTTTGCAAGGAGTTTTCCAACCTGATAGGCAGTGAGTTTGAGATGAGTATGATGGGTGAGCTGAATTTCTTCTTAGGCTTACAAATCAAATAGATTCATGAAGGCACAATCAACAGAAGTACATCAAGGAGTTGTTGAAGAAATTTGACATGAAGACTACTAAGGACATGAGCACACCCAAAGCCCCTAGAACTAAATTGGATCTGGATGAAACTGGTGCTTCAATTGATGAAACTAAGTACAGAGGAATATTTTGTTCACTACTATATTTAACTGCAAGTGGTCCAGATATTGTTTATAGTGTAGGGTTGTGTGCAAGGTTTCAGTCAAAACTAAAGGAGTCACATTTAACAGCAGTCAAGAGAATCCTAAGATATTTTAAAGGAATTCAAGATCTGTGATTATGGTATCCAAGAGGTGGAAGTTTTGATCTGATTTGTTTTGCTGATGCTGACTGTGCTAGTCACTTGGTGGATAGGATAAATACATCTGGGATGGCATACTTCCTAGGTCCTTGTCTTGTTTCATGGGCTATAAAGAAGCAGAATTCAATAGCATTATCTACAGCAGAGGCTGAATATGTAGCAGTTGCTTTGTGTTGTTCACGGCTATTATGGATCAAGCAACAGTTGGAGGACTTTTGAATCAAGTGTGGACCAGTTCTAATCTTTTGTGACAATACCAGTACAGTCAATATAGCTAAGAACTTGGTCCAACACAAGAGAACAAAGCACATTGATATTAGGCATCACTTTTTAAGGGATAATGTTGAGAAAGGCCTAATTAATATGAATTTTTGCAGGACTGAGGATCAAATTGCTGACATCTTCACTAAAGCTTTGAACAGAGGACAATTTAAAAAGAATAGGCTTGAGTTAGGGATGACCAAGATACACTGATCGAGGCAGCACCTAGTTCTCCCAATGATTGGCTAGTGAATTTCTAGTATAATTTAGCTTAACTTTGTTAAGTTGACTCTACTTTTGAAGCTTAATTGTTTTTCTTGCTAACCTGTTTGAAACCTGTTTTCTTGACTTAGATACTGGCAAGTAGTCTTTTTGAGTAGAGGATAAAAGCTTACGCACATGGTGCTTGAACGTTCAGGTACGCATCCAATTTACTTACACTGATTGTAATTCTTGTCTTACGTGGACAATTAGTTACCAAGTAACCACAAGTGACGCCTGATTATCGGGTAATTTTTAAATTTCAAATTCATTGAACCCCGCTGACATCAGCTCTCATACGTAATAATGGTAAAAACAGCTTTTTACACGTCCCATCGCCTTGTTCTCCTTCCCGATACAAAATATAGACCTTCTCTATTCCCTCAAGTCACCTGAGAAGGTTTAGTAACTCATATACATTGTTTCTATCATTTCACTTTACCACAAAACCTTTTCTGGAAAAAAACTCTCTCCGAAATTCTCAAAATTCTCTCAATATGTCTACTACATCCAAGAACTCAACCAACCCTATTTCCCCTAAACTGAAAATTTCCAAACTTAACCAAAAAGCGAAGCAATTAGCAGCAAGTCATTCAGTTGCAATGCGAAAAAGTTTGAGATGTTAAGGCAAAGGGGGAAAACATGTCAACAGCGGTTAATAATTGAACTCAACCAACCCTAGTTCCTCTATTGCTATTGTTCCTGTAGTTAATAATTTGATTTCTGAGCCATTAGGAGATTAGAGTAAGGAACCTATGGTTGAGAGTAATGAGAAAGAGAAAAAAGTAGTAGTGGTAGATGAAAAAAATATATGATCATGCAAAAGATACTGTAGTTGAGAAGGCGATTGAGAAACCTGCTGAGGAACCTGTTCCCTCGGTAGTTCCTCTAGATAATATGCATGTTAGTCAAGAGGAAGAAAAGGAGAAGTCTGCTGAACCTGCCAAGGAACTTGAGAAAGAAACTCGTTCACTCTCTGGTTTTGAGGCTGGTGATGATGCAGATTTGAAAGAAATTGATGACTATGATGAGGATAAAGAAGAGGGGGTAGGTTACACTGTGCTTCTGAACATAGTTATGCCTAAGGATGAGGAGGCAAACCATACTCTTCATGAAATTGAGAGTTTGGCTGAAACTGAAGTAATGGTTGTGTATGAGTCTAAGAGAAAGGCAGAGAAAAGACCTGAAGTTGACATTCTATTAAGATCTGTAAAAAAGATGAGACTTGTGAAGGGAGGAGAGCGCGTAGGTAGCTCTAGAGTTGGAAGTTCAGGACATCATGATAATGGTGGTGGTGAATGCAGCAAGAAAGCTGGTACTATACAGAGAAGACTTGCTACTCGAGGTTTTATCAAGGGACAATAGAGTAAAGCTGTTGATGAACCTGAGGTGCATGAGAAAACAAGGTTGAAGTTTGTGATTGAGGATGAAAAGGAAGAAAAGAAAAGAAAAGTGGATTACTTTAAGAGGTTACCCGCAGTGAAGGGTAAGATTCTCACTTACCTTGAGCTTGAAGGTATGGTTCAACTAGGAGACAAGTTGAATGCTCGCGTTTGGTTGAACCTGTTTAGGGATAACACAAGGAAGCTGTATGAACAGGAGGTTCGGGAATTTTACACAAATTGTACTGTGAGTGAGGGGATTGTGGCCACTATTGTGAAAGGGCTGGTAATTCAGTTTAACTGTGATGAACTTTGATCTATTTTGGGTGTTCCATCTCAAGGCTACAGTGAGTATTAGAGAAACTCGTGGCCAGCAAAAGGTGATGGTGTGTCTGCTTTAGAGGTAACAAGAAAGTTTGTAGGGAGACCTAGACTGGTTAGGGCTACACAAGTGAAAAAGAAGGCCATGGAACCCTTCTATCAGTTGCTTTTTGAGTTCGTGCTGAAAAACCTACTACAGGGTCAGAAAGGCGCAGTGAGGCAAATTTTCTTGACCTAACCTATATGGACCTGCTGGATAGAGAGGCTCGTATAAATCTGCCTGAACTGATGACTAAGCACATGGCTAGAGTGGCTGATATGGGGTTTGGTAAGCATGCCTTGGTCTATTATTTCTTGTTAGGCAAAGTATTTGAGTACTTTGGGGTACCTCAAGTGAAGTGGACTGAACCAGATGAAAATGATGTGTTTGGAAGAAATATCTTGAAATCATGTGACTATGTGTTAGATGGTGAACCTGCTGATGAACCAGTACATCCAGAGGAGGAAGCTGAGGAGAGACAGGGTGTTCGTGCAGACAGGAGGGTGGAGTTCTATCGGAGACAACTAGATAGGCAGACTGATGAATTGGCCTGGCTGAATGTTGAGAATACTAGGGTTGATGCTGAGCTGAAGCGTGAAAGACAAGAGAATTGAAACAACCTCGGTCAGTCGTTTCGGAAGTTAGGACTCCGATTGGCGTGCCAATAATTTTAAAATATTCGTAAGGTCTATTAGGACATGTCTGTAAAATTTGAGCTAAATCAGACCTCGTTTGGTAGGCATCGGAAGAAGGTTTCATTTTTTATTGTCAATAAATATTAAAAAGAGATTTTTGAGCTCGGTTTGGGCGAATGAGCTCCGATTCAAAATCCGAAAGCGCCGTTAGGTTCGTATGATTATTCTTGAGTTTTATAATTTTTCGAAAGTGAATTTCGATGTTGTTCGGCTAGTTCCGCAAAAAATGCCGAAAGTTAAATAATTTGACCTTTTTCCTTTAAATTCGCATCTTGAGTTTCGGGAGTCGGATTTGAGATCCGTCTTCGCGAGTATGTTACATATATTTTGTATAACTTACTTGAAAATTTGGGATCATTTCGACTTCTCTAGGGTTCTATTTTAATTTCAATCGTCGTAGCGAATTTATAAAAAAAAAAAAAAAAAAAAAAAAGAGAAAAAGTCAAAATGGAAAAGTCGGTGGCTAGGGGATTTAATCCCCCTAGAAGAATGTAATTACCATATGCATCAGAAACATTCGAACCAAAGCAGAAAGAGAAATTAGAAAAGAGGGAGGAAAAAAGGGAAAACGGAGTAGAAAAATAGTGGAATTTCTACCCCAAATCTTCAGGTAATGATGTTAACTCATTATCTTAGCTTATTACGTGTCTTTGAATATATTTTTACGGTAAAAATAAGGATATTAGACATCGTCCTAATGGCGTAAATTGATAGTTTAAAGGGTCAATTGGACCCCGATGATGGAAATGATTATATATTCGCACTCAGTGAGTTATGGGCAACATATAAATATAATTTATTTAGGGTTTGGTTATGGAACTTTGAACCCTGTATATAGGCCTGGCCTGCGTATTGCGTATGCGAATAGGGTATCAGGTTCCTAACTGGATTACCCTAAAACATAAGGAATGAAGCCTTTAGCTTTATTTGATATAATTTTTCAGCTTATTGAATAGAAAGAGATCGTTTGGCAACTAATACAAAGGAAAAAGCAGTGGTTGAGTAACATGATTAGCTTTGGAATACGGTAAGTGTTTATATCCATTTCTTTGGAGGCACTTGGCCTCGTGGATTTTCTACCACGTGTTCCTTACGTGTGTAGCTGCCGATAGGCGTACTCATTACGCCTTAGCTTTGGATTTACATTCTATATTATATATTATGTCCTGTTATTGATATTGCATTGGGAATCTGAGTATTGTACTTTGGCTTGGAGTTGGCATCTGCTTCCCGGCTGTCGATGAGAGTCCTGTGCCGGTGAAGGGTTATTATTGCATCACGTTGCATTCATATGCATTACATTGCATATCATATCGGGTGCAGGAGTATTCCGCCCCAGGAGAGTGCATGAGTATTCCGCCTCTGGTTTTGGCTTATATTATATCGGGTGCAGGAGTATTCCGCCCCAGGAGCAGGAGTATTCCGCTCCAGGTTTTAGCAGATTGGATTCCCCTCGAATGCAGGAGTATTCTGCTTCGGGATGGGATTATTGGCACATGTGACCCTTTGCATTTCATGTCATTTCATCTCATTTCATTTTTATTTCACGGTAATTCTTCACAATTTATATCGATTCTATCAATAGGGTTCGCCCGACAAGTTTAGGGGAGGTGGTCGGGTGCCCGCACGGCCTAACCGAGAATTCGGGTCGTGTCAGTTGGTATCAGAGCGAGGTTTAGAGTCTTTCCAGATCATGACAGTGTCTAATAGAGTCTCGCTGATCGGGCGGAGACGTCCGTACCTATCTACGAGAGGCTATGATGGCATTTAGGCAGTTTCCCTTCTTTTTTTTTCCTGTCGTTCGTGAGTCTTCTTATCTGAAGTTGAATATTTTAATTTTCCGCAGTATGGTGAGAACGCGCGCGAATGTTCGGCGAGAGGCGGAGGAGCCAGCGGTCGCCCCTATGCCTGTTCCTCCGCGAGGTCGCGGTGTTGGCCGCGGTAGAGGTCGTGGTCACGGCAGAGGTAGAGTTGCCCAGGCCGCGAGGATGGTGGATCGTGTTGATCCTGCTGCAGAGGTTCCGGTAGTGCCAGCTTTTGCCGGGCAGGGGGAGCAGGGCTTATTCGTTCCCCCCGCACTTCATGACGCTTTTATGAGATTCTTAGCGACGCAGATGCCCCAGGGACCTCCTATTCCTCAAGCTGCCGTAGATGCTCATATTCCTCAGGCTGCTGTGGATGCTCCTATTCCTCAGGCTGCGGTAGATATTGGTTCTCAGGTTCAGGAAGCCCCCATTCCAGCTCCACAGGTAGCCCCAGCAGTTCATGTGCCAGATGGTCATGTTCCAGAGGTAGCGAGTGTTGTACCTCCGGTTATTCATGCTAGTCAGCCAGTCCAGGTAGCAGGTCAGGTTGATGATCCGGCAAGGTTGCACTATTTTACCCGACTTAATCCTCCGAAGTTCTCTGGTCAGAAATCAGATAAGCTTAAGCCTCGTGAGTTTCTTGATCAATGTCAGCGTATCTTAGAGGCCCTTGGATATCTTGAGCAGTATGGAGCTGATTATACTGCTTTCCAGCTTGAGGGTCCAGCTTTAGCTTGGTGGACCGCACTCCAATCAGCTAGGCAGGGCTTACCTAAGCTGACCTGGAGTGAGTTCTCTCATCGATTCATGGAGAAGTTTTTCCCTCGCAGTCAGCAGGATGAGAAGAGGAGACAGTTTGAGAGGATTGGACAGGGCAACCTGTCAGTCACGGAATACGAGCTTTTATTTTCAGAGATGTCCAGCTATGCTCCAGATCTTGTGCAGGACCCTCTGAGAGGGTCAGACGTTTTATTGATGGACTTTCTCCTCATTTGCGGTCCCAGATGGCTCGTAAGATTGAGGCTGGTACTCTATTTGATGTCGCTGTTGATATTGCCAGGAGGTATGAGGCCTATCATAGATTGGAGATGGAGGAGTTAGAGCGGGAGAGTAAGAGATCTCGTGGTCCAGGGCATTCTAGTACCTCGTATGGAGGTAGGAGTTATCAGCAGCAGAGTAGGCCTCCTGTCAGACCAGCTCAGTTTCCAGCACGTTGTTCTCAGAACGCGCCTACTTCTTCTCAGGGTCAGTTTTGGTTTCGCCCGCGAGATCAGTCTCAGTTTGATCAGCATAGATTTGCTCCAGGGTGCTTTATCTGTCAGGATCCAGGGCATCATAAGAAGGATTGCCCTTATCTCCTTCAGCAGGGAAGTAGCCGCCCTTTCCCTCGCCTTCCAGCGCCTATGCAGCAGCAGCCTCAGGGTGCCTCTCCAGGGTCTCAGCCAGCTAGAGGTGCACCACCACCCGGTAGAGGTCGTGGACGTGGTCCTAGTGGTCCCACTAGAGGTGGTCGTCAGGGTAGCGGCTCAGCTCAGCCGCAGAGACAGCTATATGCACTGCCGGCCAGGCAGGATGCCGAGGCATCCCCAGCTGTTGTTACATGTATTTTATCTGTTTGTGGTCGAGATGCATATTCTTTGGTGGATCCAGGATCTACATATTCATATGTATCTCCTTATTTTGCTTCGGGTTTTCATGTTGATTATATGTGTCTTCGTGATCCATTCTGTGTTTCTACTCCTATTGGAGACATTATCATCGTGGATCGAGTTTATCCAGCTTGTACCATATCTTTTGGGGGTCGTGAGACACTGGTAGATCTTCTAATCCTAGATATGGTTGATTTTGATGTCATTATTGGCATGGATTGGTTGGCGTCGTGTCATGCCACATTAGATTGTCATGCCAAGTCTCTTCAGTTGTCTCTTCCTTGTTCAGCACCGGTAGTGTGGCAGGGTTCTTATTTGCCACCCAGGGGACATGTTATTTCTTTCCTGAAGGCAAAACGGATGATGGATAAAGGGTGTTCAGCGTATCTTGCCATGGTTCGAGATACCACTGTGGAGATTCCATCTCTTGATTCTATTCCTGTCGTTAGGGAGTTCCCTGATGTGTTTCCAGATGATTTGCCAGGACTTCCTCCTGATCGAGAGATCGAGTTTGGCATTGATACAGTGCCAGGGACTTAGCCTATTTCTATCCCTCCTTATCGTATGGCCCCATCAGAGTTGAAGGAGCTGAAGGAGCAGTTGCAAGATTTGCTTGATAAGGGGTTCATCAGGCCGAGTATTTCTCCGTGGGGTGCTCCTGTTCTATTCGTGAAAAAGAAAGATGGGACTATGCGGATGTGTATTGATTATCGTCAGCTAAATAAGGTCACCATTAAGAATAAGTATCCCTTGCCTCGCATTGATGATTTGTTTGATCAGTTGCAGGGTGCCAAGTTCTTTTCGAAGATCGATCTGCGATCTGGTTATCATCAGCTAAAGATTCGTGAATCAGATATCTCGAAGTCTGCTTTTAGGACTCGTTACGGTCATTATGAGTTCCTAGTTACGTCTTTTGGGCTGACTAATGCCCCTGCAGCCTTTATGGATCTCATGAACCGGGTGTTTAAGCCATTCCTTGATTCCTTTGTCATTATCTTCATTGATGATATTCTTATTTATTCTCGTAGCCGCGAGGAGCATGATTATCATCTGAGGGTGGTTCTTCAGACCCTCCGTGATCGTAAGTTGTATGCCAAGTTCTCGAAATGTGAGTTTTGGCTTGATTCTGTAGCATTTTTGGGTCACGTGGTATCTAGTGAAGGTATCAAGGTTGATCCGAAGAAGATTGAAGCAGTGCAGAAATGGCCTCGTCCTACCACTCCGACAGAGATTCGCAGCTTCCTTGGATTGGCAGGTTATTATCGAAGGTTCGTGGAAAAGTTCTCTACTATTGCAGCTCCCCTGACTCGCCTGACGCAGAAGGCGGTTCAGTTTCGCTGGTCCGATGAGTGTGAGGCCAGCTTTCAGAAGCTTAAGGCCTTATTGACTTCAGCTCCAGTGTTATCCCTTCCTTCGGGCACCGGTGGATTTGTAGTTTATTGTGACGCATCTCGTGTGGGCCTTGGTTGTGTTCTTATGCAGCACGGGAAGGTAATTGCTTATGCTTGAAGGTAATTGCTTATGCTTCCAGACAATTAAAGCCGAATGAGAAGAATTATCCGACTCACGATTTAGAATTGGCAGCTGTGGTCTTTGCTTTGAAGATATGGAGGCATTACCTTTATGGCGAGCCGTGTGAGGTGTATACGGATCATAAGAGTCTGCAGTATCTTCTCTCTCAGAAAGATCTTAACGGTCGACAGCGGAGATGGCTTGAATTGATTAAAGATTATGATCTCACTATCCATTATCATCCTGGGAAGGCGAACGTGGTAGCAGATGCGTTGAGCAGGAAGTCCATGGGCAGTATGGCTTTTCTTTAATGCTGACATGAGACCATTGGCCCGAGAATTGCAGTCCCTTGGCGACTTTGGCGTGAGATTTCTTCTTCCAGACTCCAGTAGAGTTTTAGCGTGTATTGCAGCTCAGTCTTCCTTAGTCAGTCAGATTAAGGAAAGACAGTTCGAGGATCCTCATCTGCAGGAGTTGCATGGTCGTGTCCTAAGTGGAGGAGTTCCCTCTTTCGAGCTTAATTCAGATGGAATTCTTCGGTTTAATGGTCGACTATGTGTTCCTGATGTTGGGGATTTGAGGCAGTCAGTGCTCGGTGAAGCTCATAGCTCGCGTTATTCCATTCATCCTGGTATTACAAAAATGTATCAGGACCTCCAAGAGCTATACTGGTGGAAGGGGATGAAGAGAGATGTATTTGATTATGTATCACATTGCTTAAACTGTCGGCAGGTTAAGTTCGAGCACCGGAGACCAGCAGGGTAAGCTCAGGCATTGCCCATTCCCGAGTGGAAGTGGGAGCACATCACGATGGATTTTATAGTTGGTCTGCCAAAGACCCTGCGGCGCCATGATTCAGTCTGGGTCATTGTCGACCGACTGACTAAATCAGCTCACTTTATCCCTGTAAAGACAACTGATTCAGCTCAGAGACTGGCGCGAATTTTCATTGAGCAAGTGGTTAGGCTGCATGGTACTCCTGTATCCATTATCTCAGATCGTGGTTCCCAGTTTACTTCTCAGTTCTGGCAGTCTTTTCAGAGAGAGTTGGGGACCCAGGTGCAGCTTAGTACAGCATTCCATCCTCAGACTGACGGTCAGCCCGAGCGGGTTATTCAAGTTCTGGAGGACATGTTGAGAGCTTGTGCACTTGACTTCGGGGGTTACTGGGATGATCATTTGGCGTTAGCAGAGTTCTCTTATAATAATAGTTATCAGTCTTCTATTCAGATGGCTCCATTTGAGGCCTTATACGGTCGTCGATGTCGTTCTCCTATTGGCTGGTTTGAGTCTCGAGATGTCGAGGTGATGAGTTCAGATATGGTTCGTCAGACTCTTGAGGTTGTTCGTGTTATTCAGGATCGTTTACGGACCGCCCAGAGTAGGCAGATTTCATATTCGAACCGGAGGAGCCGAGAGTTAGAGTTCGAGGTCGGGGACATGGTATTTCTGAAAGTGTCACCGATGCGAGGTGTAAAGAGATTTGGCAGGAAAGGAAAGCTTAGTCCCAGGTTCATTGGCCCTTTCCGTATCGAGAAGCGTATTGGTAAGGTAGCTTATCGGCTCGACTTGCCAGCTTCTATGCCAGTTCACCCAGTTTTCCATGTATCGATGCTTCGAAAGTGTATCCGAGATCCTTCCGAAGTGATCGAATTAGACCCTGCTCAGCTAGATGTGAATCTGGCTTACGAGGAGTTCCCAGTTGCTATAGTAGCGTGTGATATCCGGAAGCTTCGTTCGAAGCAGATTCCGATGGTTCGAGTGCGATGGAATAATCGTCCTCGTGAGGAGGACACTTGGGAGCTTGAGTCCAGTATGCATGAGAAGTATCGTTACCTCTTCGACGATTCAGGTTCGAACTTGATCTTTAAAGCCTAAAAGTTCTAATCATTGCATATGATTTTGGTTTCGTAATAAATGTCATTTAAAATTCGTGTAAGCATTCTTATTAGAGGTGTTAAATATATTTTAGACTCTTACTCGTTCGAGGACGAACGAGAGTTAAGTGGAGGAGAATGAAACGACCTCGGTCAGTTGTTTCGGAAGTTAGGACTTCGATTGGCGTGCCAATAATTTTAAAATATTCGTAAGGTCTATTAGGACATGTCTGTAAAATTTGAGCTAAATCAGACCTCGTTTGGTAGGCATCGGAAGAAGGTTTCAGTTTTTATTGCCAATAAATATTAAAAAGAGATTTTTGAGCTCGGTTTGGGTGAATGAGCTCCGATTCAAAATCCAAAAGCGCCGTTAGGTTCGTATGATTATTCTTGAGTTTTATAATTTTTCGAAAGTGAATTTCGATGTTGTTCGGCTAGTTCCGCAAAAAATGCCGAAAGTTAAATAATTTGACCTTTTTCCTTTAAATTCGCATCTTGAGTTTCGGGAGTCGGATTTGAGATCCGTCTTCGCGAGTATGTTACATATATTTTGTATAACTTACTTGAAAAATTTGGGATCATTTCGACTTCTCTAGGGTTCTATTTTAATTTTAATCGTCGTAGCGAATTTATAAAAAAAAAAAAAAAAAAAAAAAAAAAGAGAAAAAGTCAAAATGGAAAAGTCGGTGGCTAGGGGATTTAATCCCCCTAGAAGAATGTAATTACCATATGCATCAGAAACATTCGAACCAAAGCAGAAAGAGAAATTAGAAAAGAGGGAGGAAAAAAGGGAAAACGGAGTAGAAAAATAGTGGAATTTCTACCCCAAATCTTCAGGTAATGATGTTAACTCATTATCTTAGCTTATTACGTGTCTTTGAATATATTTTTACGGTAAAAATAAGGATATTAGACATCGCCCTAATGGCGTAAATTGATAGTTTAAAGGGTCAATTGGACCCCCGATGATGGAAATAATTATATATTCGCACTCAGTGAGTTATGGGCAACATAAAAATATAATTTATTTAGGGTTTGGTTATGGAACTTTGAACCCTGTATATAGGCCTGGCCTGCGTATTGCGTATGCGAATAGGGTATCAGGTTCCTAACTGGATTACCCTAAAACATAAGGAATGAAGCCTTTAGCTTTATTTGATATAATTTTTCTGCTTATTGAATAGAAAGAGATCGTTTGGCAACTAATACAAAGGAAAAAGCAGTGGTTGAGTAACAGGATTAGCTTTGGAATACGGTAAGTGTTTATATCTATTTCTTTGGAGGCACTTGGCCTCGTGGATTTTCTACCACGTGTTCCTTACGTGTGTAGCTGCCGATAGGCGTACTCATTACGCCTTAGCTTTGGATTTACATTCTATATTATATATTATGTCCTGTTATTGATATTGCATTGGGAATCTGAGTATTGTACTTTGGCTTGGAGTTGGCATCTGCTTCCCGGCTGTCGATGAGAGTCCTGTGCCGGTGAAGGGTTATTATTGCATCACGTTGCATTCATATGCATTACATTGCATATCATATCGGGTGCAGGAGTATTCCGCCCCAGGAGAGTGCAGGAGTATTCCGCCTCTGGTTTTGGCTTATATTATATCGGGTGCGGGAGTATTCCGCCCCAGGAGCAGGAGTATTCCGCTCCAGGTTGTTAGCAGATTGGATTCCCCTCGAATGCAGGAGTATTCCGCTTCGGGATGGGATTATGGGCACATGTGACCCTTTGCATCTCATGTCATTTCATCTCATTTCATTTTTATTTCAAGGTAATTCTTCACAATTTATATCGATTCTATCAATAGGGTTCGCCCGACAGGTTTAGGGGAGGTGGTCGGGTGCCCGCACGGCCTAACCGAGAATTCGGGTCGTGTCAAGAATACTGCTTGTCTTGCCAAGTTGCTCGCACACTTTAACATTCCCGATAACCCCCAAGCCTTAAGCTGTTCTTTCCTCATATTCCCTAGTTGGTTCTTATGTTGGCCTGTTTTTAAGACAATTTATTACTTTTGGGTTTGTAATATTTTGAATGTTTATTTGGATGTTTAAGCCAGGTTGGCACTTATTATGTTAAATATCCTTTGCTTTTTATTTGCTGGTGTTTATTGTTTGAAATAGGTTTCTGAGTTGAAAGGCTGACTAGCTGCCTATGGCACTAGAGTCAACTTGACTTAATTTAAGTTGAGCAGGTTCATGAACTATGAACTTTTTGATGATGCCAAAAGGAGGAAATTAAGATGTTGTTTAGATTAGTGTATATTTGTGACCTAATTTTTGCCTAACTGTTTTACCCTAGTTCACTGTTTAGCGTAGTGAATTGTATACAGGCTCTTATGCTAATACCCTCGGTGAGCCAACATTGTTTTTCATCATCAAAAAGGGGGAATTTGTTGAAGTATGATTTTGATAAATGACAAAGGACCTAGTTCCAAGTGGACAATGAAAATATTTACAGTTGGAATTGATGACGAGGCTGTTCGAGTTGATGTTCGTGTTCGAGACGAAGAAGGAAAAATGGAGCAGCTGGAATACGAGTCTCAATCCAAGATGAAGAAGGAAGAGCTTACAAGCGGCGCTGAAAGGAAGCAGTTTCCCAAGCAGAAAAGGATTGAAGACTTAGGCAAAACAACTTAGGTTTCAAATAAGGAAAAGTTTTCTAACCTTATTAGAAACAGATTCCAGTGTATAAAAGGAGTTCCAAGATAAGGCGGGAGAGGATTTCAAGAACTCTATAAATATAAGTTGTTTTGGCCAAAATATGTTATGCACTCAAGAATTCTCAACAGAGCAAATCGAGAGAAAATCAATCGTGAAAGCTATTGTGTGCAAGAGCAGAAGCAAGGCAACATAACCTGTCAAAGTAGGAGTTTCATAGGTTTAGTCTGTTGTGTCTAGTTTCTGTTATAGGCTATTGAGTTGTAATCTATCAGCTTGCTAAGAGGCATAGAGTAAAGATTACTTTTCGGTGAGGTAGTTTCAGCCTTACAAGCTAACGTGTGGCTTGAAAGGTTCTAGGTGCTAGGAAAGCTAGTTCCTTGATTGCATTACATTGTAATCTAAAACTTGCTCGGTATTCCTTTAGTGGAAAGTTTAAATCCCAAGAGTGTTGGGTCGTGATTTTCGATCCCTTGAACAAAGATTTTTCCACGTAAAAATCTCTGTGTTCTTTATGTTTCCGCATTATGTTAAGTTTCAGAGATAGGTGAAACTTGCAAGGAACCTGATTCTTTGTGAGTTAGGTGGCGATCAAAGTCAAGAGCAAGTTTTTAGAGTTCGAAAATCAGGTAAGGACACTATTCACCCCCTCTAGTGTCTTACGAAGGTGCACCAGGTACAACAAATTTGGTCTCTATAGTAAAATGATTCATACAAAATGTGCCAAATGGACCTTTCCCTGAACCTGAACATTATGTGACAGTAGGTGATCTGCTTAAGGCAGGGTTTACAAACAACAATTTACTTTTGTAATGAAGTTTAACATCAGAGAAAGAAGTAGAAATAAGACAACGTCATACGAACTGAAACTACTATTTTATTTATGAAAGATAAGAAAGATACATTGCAAGACTCATCTCCCTTTTTCTCACGTCCTTTCCCAGCAACTTCCCCAAGCTATTTAAACTATTTTGGATCTGATTCTGTTCCTGAGAATCACCCAAGTTGTTGCTGAAAATTAGGAGTTGTTACCTAGGTTTTTTGGTTCCTAAAGACTTGTTCTAACTCCACATTTACTTCCAATAATTTCTGAACAGCTTAGAAGTAAAAATAACAGCAGCTATGCAGTAAAAACAAATAGAAACTAGCAGTAAAAACAAGCAGGAAATGAGCGCTAGATCGCCCCTGATCATGACTCTCATTCTTTATGACGAACCAGCTCCTGTTGATTCTTTATAATTGAAGATGAGGAAACTGTTTTTGTCCAGTTTCTTTCGAGAACCACTTAGCCGCTTTGGGGTGTTGATCCTTTAATCCGATGCGATACAATTCAAGAATACCACGCCTAGTAGTGATGAGTTTCTTCTCCAATATAGTGTCTTCTCGAAGAGTAAATTCTTTACTGATACACAGATCTTCAATTGCTAGAAGCATGTCTGTTGTTTCATCATCAAGCAACGATGGCTCAAACAATTTTAACTTATCAACATTCACAACTGAATACATCTGCATATAAGCAGGCAACTCCAGTTGACAAACATTGTCTCCAACTCTTTTTAAAATTTGGAGTGGACCATATCAGATGGGATTGAGCTTTTTACCTTAACCTTTTAACCTTTCCTTACCTAGGTGAGCCAAACAAGGTCGCCCTCTTGGAAATCTCCTTGTATTCGATGTTGATCATGATGCTCCTTATATTTTTGTTGTGACTTGATAAGTTGTTGTTCCACTTCCTGATGAACTCTTCGAATTTCATCAATGAACCTTTGCGCCTTGACTACGTCGGCTTCATCTTTATATTCTTATGAAGCCACTTTTATAGTGAACTCCAAGTCAAAAGGACTCTGTGGCAAGAATCCAAGGCAAACTTCTGCTAGAGCCTTGTTTGTTGAACCATGAACTGTGTGGTTGATAGCAAATTGTAAAAATGGTATGCTCTCATCCCAAGTTTTTGGGTGACGTAGGTTGTAGCCTCACAAAAGATGTACTAGTGTTCGATTGACTACTTCAGTCTGCCCATCAGTTTGTGGGTGGAAAGCAGTGCTTCGCTTCAACTTCGTATCCATCAACTCCCATAGAGTACTCCAAAATTTGCTTAGAAACCGAGTATCACGGTTTGATATAATTGAGTTAGGCAACCCAAAAATCTTCCACACATTTTCAAAGAACAGCTTTGCTGCTTCTACTCCAGTAATTGTCTTCTTGCATGGAATAAGTACCACCATCTTAGAAAATCTGTCAATGAGTACATATAAATAATCATTACCTCATCGAGTCTTTGGCAGACCTCCTAAGAAATCCATAGAAATACTTTCCCAAGACCGAGTGGGAACTAGTAGTGGAGTGTATAAGACCAGCTTTCTGTTAGTAGGCTTAGATACACTACATAAGCTGCATCTCTTTACAAAACGACTTACATCTACCTGCATTCCTGGCCAATATACATAACGTTGCAGATTCAACGTCTTAGTCTCTCCAAAATGTCCAGCAACCTTAGATGTATGAGCTTCTCTCATCCACCTTATATGTTCTGCAGCTCGAGGAACACACAACCTTCCCTTCTTGAAAAGTAGCCAATCTTGGATGTCGAATCCCGAATTTCTCCCCGCCTTGACTTCTTTTATCTTTTTTTGAAATAAAGGATCCTCAAGGTACCATCCTGCATATTCTTCATGAGAAGCAGGCTCTATCTTCATAAATAAGGCTAAGCATGAGGCGATCAATGGTGGTCGTGATAACATATCTGCTAACTTATTATGAACTCTTTTTTTGTACCTGATAACCAGGTTAAATTGCTGCAAATATGCCATCCACTTCATGTGACGAGCTTGCTGCAAACGAGACTGCACTTGTAAATATTGTAAAGGGTGATGGTCGGTATGAACCACTGTTTCTTTGCCCAAAATATAAACCCGCCAATGCTTCACGGCCTGATACAAAGCTAATAGCTTTTTATCATAAGTGGGGTAATTTTTCTGAGCTCCTTGGAGTAGCTCAGAATGATAAGCAACTGGCCTCCCTTCTTGCATTAAAACAACGCCCATAGCATAACCTGAAGCATCTGCTTCCAATTCAAAAGGTTTCTAGAGATTAGGTAGTGCTAAAATCGGTGCCTCACTTATTTTTCTTTTCAACAATAGAAAAGCTTCTTCCTGCTCTTGACTCCACTGGAACTTTTGATTAGCTTTTGTCAAAGAATGCAACGGTGATGCCAAGATAGAGAAATTCTTGATGAACTTCTGAAGATATTGGCAAGCTCCTACAAAACTTCGCACCTCTGCTACTGTGTTTGGTCTTGGCCACTCTGTGATTACCTTGATTTTATTAGGATCAATCTACAGGTTGCCATCTCCTACCACGGACCCAAGATACACCAGGGTGGTCTTCCCAAACTCACGTCTTTTCTTATTTAGACGCAACTGATGTTCTCGCAAGAGCAAAAACACTTGTCTCACATGCTTAATATGCTCTTCCCTTGAACGACTATAAATCAAAATATCGTCAAGGTATACAATAACAAACTGGTCAATATAAGGCCTTAATACCTCATTCATCTAGCGCATAAAAGTTGCAGGAGCATTGCATAAACCAAAAGGCATTACCATCCATTCATATAGTCCTTGTCACGTCTTAAATGCTGTTTTCCAAGAATCTCCTTCTCATATTCAGACTTGATGATAACCAGACTTTAAGTCTAGTTTGGTGAACACCTTTGCTGGTTTTAATTGGTCCAACAAGTTATCAATGCGAGGAAGTGGGTAGCAATTCTTGATGGTGATTTATTAAGCGCCCGGTAGTCGATACACATACGCCATCCTCCATCTTTCTTTGGAACCAAGACAATTGGTGAGCCACATGGTGAGCTGCTAGGCTTAATCACCGCAGTTTCTAACAACTCATGTACTTGCCGCTTAATCTCCTCATTTTCCAGTACCGAGTTACGATACATGCTGAGGTTTGGTAAAGTTGAGTCTGAGAGAAGTTGAATTTCATGTTCTACTGCCCTC
Organism: Petunia x hybrida; assembly: GCA_037355625.1. Classification (NCBI taxonomy): domain Eukaryota; kingdom Viridiplantae; phylum Streptophyta; class Magnoliopsida; order Solanales; family Solanaceae; genus Petunia; species Petunia x hybrida. The sequence goes on from JBBBVM010000165.1 coordinate 799,661, forward strand.
TTTGGTGGTAATCCACACATCTCCTCAAATAAATAAACATATTCATTTAATAAATGCTGGAAATCTCCCTCTATTTTCTTGCCAGACAAAGTAACAGTTGCAACTTTGTGCATAGGCTCTACTGACCTGATCATCATAAGCAAGAATCGCTGACTTGAATTGAGCAATCTTTTAGCCTGACCAACTGTTACCAATTCCATTGTACAAACTGAAACATCTCCATGGATGACATATGTCTTCCCATCTTTTCAAAGGTGATACTTCTGGGCTCTTCGATAATAGATTGCATCGCATTCCCAAAGATATGAATTACCGAGGATAACTTGGCAAATATCAAGGGGAATTACCTCACATAACACCTCATCAATCAATTGGCCAGTGATGGCAGATTGTAATTTACATTGCTTCTGGATATTCATCTCAGCACCTTTGTGAATCCATCCTAAGTTATAAGGATGGGGATGAGGTACTGTTTCCAATCCCAGTTTCTGCACTAAGCTTGCGGATATCAAATTCTTTTGGCTTCCTGTGTCGACTATAGCTTCGATCACTTCTTGCTTAACCTGAGTACGCACAGTAAATAATTCTTCTTTAATCTCGGGTGTAGGGGAGGTCGCGAGCTTGTCTCCTTCGGCATGGCCATCAAAGACAAACTCGTGTTTGCATTACTTACTTTCCCGAGCTCAACAACATCTTCTGTGACTGTTATTGCTGCTGCATGCTTCCCTTTCTCCTCTTTTTTCCATTTCTTAGGAAACAGTTCTGGATGCAACTTCCAGCATTCTTTCTTGTCGTGACCTGTAATTTTACAGTGCCCACAATATTTTTCAGATTTTGACATCGGAGAAGAATTTTCACCCTTCTTTTGGTTTTTAGGACTGAACTTCTTTGTCTGCTTGAAGCTTCCTGCTTGTGACTTCTTATCGCCATAAGCCCGATTTTTCCTTTCAACAGCCATAGTTGTGGTGCTTGCACCAGATATGTCCTGAATTGGAAATAGGCTTAATTCAGCCCGAATCTGCTCATGTAAGCCAGATAGATACTTTATACAAGTTGATGGGTCATCCAAGGATACTCCCAAGGTTAGTGCTTGTCGTCTAAACTCTGTGGTGTATTCCTGTACTGTTTGATCTTTCTTTTGACGTAGTCGATGCCACTGGTTCCACCGCTCTTCCAAGTATCCCATAGGATAGAACTCCTTTCGCACCAGATGCTTAAATTTGCTCCAGGTAAGTTCATCAGCTTTTCTAGTTTTAGTAATGGCCTTCCACCAAGTTTTTATATGTCCTGTAATTTTTAATGGTGTATAGGAAACCTTTTGGGCATTACTAAACCTCTGAAGAGTGAAATATATCTCCAACTGGTCTAGCCATGAATCTAGTTTCTCTGGATCAACCACTTCATCATACACAGGGATTTCCACCTTCGCTTCAACCTTAAAAAATTCAGGAACTAGCGTGGCTGTGTCTGTACCATCACTGCTAGCATTTTCGTCATCAACGTAGCCAAATTCTCGCCTTCTTTGGGTGTTGACCACTTCTTCCTTCTCCTTCTCCTTGGCTAAGGTAGTGGCATTAACATTCTCTCCTTCTCTTGGAGGCATGGCTGCTTGATTCTTTATCCAGTTAAAGACAACAGCCATATCAGATGTAAGCTTTGCAACTTGCTCTGACAGATTTGAAGAAGACGGAACCTCATCGTCGCTGGCCATTGCTGGGACGGATTTTGTGTGGGACGTCGATGTATATGCAACTCTGAAAGTGTTTCACCTGTTGTTTTGTATCTGAATTTCGTTTGGACCATCCACAGGCAGGATCTTTTTGCTCTGATACCAAAATATGATCTTCTTAAGGAAGGGTTTACAAACAGAAATTTACTTTTGCAATGAAGTTTAACATCAGAGAAAGAAGCAGAAATAAGACAATGTCATACGAACTGAAACTGCTATTTTATTTATGAAAGATAAGAAAGATACTGTATTGGGCAAAAATTGACGTGCTCGGTTGGCACCTCGGCATGACAAATCAAAGCGAGATTGGACCGTTGTTCCGAAGGATGAAGGTCGAAGCAAACGACTCAACTACCGAAGTCGGACATCGACGTCCCCACCGAAGGCGAGCCGTAGGCTGAGCCTCGGCGACATTCACTTCGGTCGAACAGCAAGGCCCTACCACCGAGGTCATGTATTTGCACCTCGGTGAATCGCCTCGGTTCAAGCGGCTTTGCAGCCCACTACTTCAGCCCACTATCTTCATTAATGAGCACTCTGAACGTGGGTTTGAGCACTACCAGACGTGGGAAACGTGGGCTAGGCCCTTGGGTCTATAAATAGCACTTTATTTTGTATTGTATTCATTCAGAAATAGATACAAAAACTCTGCCAACTTGTGTACTCATGACGATAGATTGAAATCAAATTGTTTTTCTCGCATTTTACGCTTATTTCTTACAATTTCTTAACTTTGATATGAAGATTTGCTTATATTCTAACCCAAATTCGATTTGTGATCCTAAAACCGATTTAGGCCCATACAAATTGGCGCCGTCTGTGGGGATATAAGCAGAAACGCTTTGTTCCAAAGTTCAACGTTCTTTTTCGTTCAAGCCCATAATTTTTCGACAACGTTATGGCTGACAACAGTGAAAATCTTAACGAACGGACGGACGTTCCGTCGAACCAACAGTCCACATCTCCTATGACAACCGAAGCCTTTCAAGCTTCTGTTGTTAATGCACTAAAGGCTCTTCAAGATCGACAGGATGAGCAGATTAACATTAATGCTGAATTCTGTGCCTCGTTGGAAGCGAGGAATAGCGCAGCACCGAACGGCACCCAGCCTTCGGCTCCAAATGGAGGCATCCCGCCCTTCGTTCCTACGGGCGCGATAATAGGGGGACCTCCCAATGGGGCCACGTCTGGGGGGTTCGGGAAACATACCGGGCTCAGCGCCACACTTCGGGACGAATCCCACCGTGGCTGAAACTACATCCTCGGTCGATGTTGAGAGGTTGACCAAAGAAATTGAGGCACGCGTCGAGGCTCGCGTTGAGGCTCGCGTCGAGGCGCGCATGGAAAAGTGCCTCGAGAGTGTGCCGGGGATAACAAAGACCGAAGATGAGCTTGACATAGATCAATACAGGGAGTTGTCCTTTAAGCCCGAGGCAGCACCAGCTCCAACTCCTAAAAATTTCAAGCTTATGTTCTTGAAAAAGTACGATGGGACCACCGATTCCAAAGAGCATGTAAAGGAATAAATGGCGATGGTGAAGAGCAATGACTTAACGGCAATAGAGCTCGAGTCAATGTTCTTGAAAAAGTTTGGCGAGTCCTTGGAGAAAGGAGCGTTGCGTTGGTACATGTGCCTGCCAGCGGGATCAATTTCCACCTTCAAGGAAATGACCAACGCCTTCGTAAAGGCCCACACCGGAGCAAAAAGATTCTCCAAAGGAAGAAGGATATATGCGAGGTGAAGCAGCAGCCCGGTGAGCCACTTAAGGAGTTCCTTGAGCGCTTTCATGCAGAGCGCATGGAGCTACCTCGGATGGACGATACTCTAGCCATCATGGCATTTGAAAAGGGTATCAATGTTCGCAACTCTGACACCGCTGCCGAGTTGCGAAAAGAGCTTCAGCAATACCAAGTGCTGACATGGGAAGACTTGCACAAACGAGCCTACTCCAAGATAAGGCTGGAGGAGGCTGAGTTTAAAAGCTGAGGTTACAACTACAAAAACCGAGGCGAATCCTCGCACCGCGCCGAAGCATCACAAGGAAATTCGAAGGGGAGGTATGAGCCATACACCTCCACGAGGCAGCCTATTAGCCAAAGGTTGGGAAATTCCTTTGGAAATTCGTTTACGAGCCCGCATATAAGCCAACGGCTCGAAGGAAAGGTTCACTCTAACTCGAACCAACGAAACTCCTCAGGCCCAGCTTCGGCTCCGAAGAAAGATTTGCCTTGGATCCCTGACTACAATTTTAATATATCAACCTCGGAGCTGGTCCATGTAGTCAAGGGAACTGCCGGCGTAAGAGTGCCCAAAGACATGAGAACTCCAGCGGACAAAAGAGACCAGAATTTGCACTGCGAGTTCCATGCGGATTATGGCCACCAAACAGAGGATTGCATAGCATTGCGCCTCGAGGTGGCGCATTTGCTGAAAAAGGGTGTGTTGGCTGAATTCTTTACCGACAAGGGAAAAGATAACTACACTAAGAATCGAGGTGATGGACAGCCACCTCGAGCTCCACCCCCCGAGAGAGTTGTGAATGTTATCACCGGGGGGTCAGAGGTGAATGGGGTGAATTTCGCAGCTGCAAAGAAATTCGCCAAGTTGTCAATCACAATGGAAAAGAGAACTCGAGTGGGAGGCTCGGGTAAAGAAATCGTATTTGATGACGACGATTGTGATGGGATGATGTTCCCCCATCACGATGCCTTGGTCATCATGTTGAGAATCAACGACTCCGATATTAAGCGAGTCTTGATTGACCCCGGTAGCTCGGTCAACATAATCAGCTACGGGGCCATTAAGAAGATGTGGCTCAAAGGGGAAGTCATCCCCAAAGCAACGGTGTTGACTGGCTTTAACAACTCCACGGAGAAAACTTTGGGCGAGATTATACTCAAAACATTTGCTGAAGGAGTTAGCAAAGAAACATTATTCCAAATGTTGCCCGAGGACATTGCATACAATGTGATCCTCGGCGGACCATGGATCCATTCCATGGAGGCTGTCCCCTCCACGCTGCATCAAGTGATCAAATTCCCTACGCCTTGGGGGGTTCGATCAATAAAGGGAGAGCAACGAGTAGCGAGGGAATGCTACTCGGTGGCGTTGAGAAGTGGAGTCGCCCCGACCGGGCCAAAACCATAGCAACTAATGCAACCGGGGTCGAATGAGGAGATCCTCCGAGGAGAAATTGAAAAGATCCCGGTGTGCGTCCAAGAACCTCGAAAATAGAAAGCCGAGAACTCCACTATTGAGGAACTAGAGTCTTTCACCTTATTGAAAGATTTTCCTGAAAGAAAGGTGTTCGTCAGCTCTGAGTTGGACCCAGAGTCGAAGAAAGCAATCATTGAAGTTTTAAGGTCCAACAACGATTGCTTTGCTTGGTCACATACAGACATGATTGGTATCGATCCGGAGATCATGACCCACAAGCTGAATGTAGACCCAAAATTCACCTCGGTGAAGCAGAAGAAAAGACCTCACACCGGGGTTAAAAAGAAAGCGATCGAAGATGAAACCACAAAGTTGCAAGAAAATGGTTCCATAAGGGAGGTAAAATATCCCCAGTAGCTGGCTAATGTGGTCGTCGTACCAAAGAAAAATGGCAAGTGGAGGATGTGCGTAGATTACACTGATTTAAACAAGGCTTACCCCAAAGACTCCTATCCATTGCCACAAATAGACAGGTTAATAGAGTCCACGGTTGGACACAAACTATTAACCTTTTTGGATGCTTATTCGGGCTACAACCAGATCCTCATGGACCCGAAGGACGAAGAGAAAACCTCGTTCATCACTGACCGAGGCACATTCTGCTATAAAGTGATGCCCTTCGGTTTGAAAAATGCTGGGGCGACGTACCAAAGGTTGGTGTGTCGCATGTTCGAGGAGTATATTGGAAAATCAATGGAGGTCTACATAGATGATATGCTCATCAAATCGATTCGAATGGAGAATCACCTGAATCATCTGAGGGAAGCTTTTGCTGTTCTGAGGCAATATGGCATGAAATTGAGCCCTGAGAAGTGTTCCTTCAGTGTTGGGTCAGTCAAATTCTTGGGATTCATTGTCTTCGAACGAGGGATCGAAGCTGACCCAGATAAGATCAAAGCCATCGAAGAAATCCCCAAAGAGATGACCGGGGTGAAAGAAGTTCAGCGCTTAACTGGCCGAATCTCTGCCTTGAGTCGATTCATCTCAAGGTCCTTGGAGCGATGCCACAAATTCTTCTCTGTTTTGAAGAAGAAAAATCACTTCGAATGGACACCGGAGTGTAAAGAAGCTCTGAAAGACTTGAAACGCTACCTGGCTAACGCGCCGTTGCTCGCCAAGCCGAAGGAGGGTGAAACATTGCTAGTTTACTTGGCTGTGTCCGAGGTGTCAGTCAGCGCAGTGCTGGTTCGGGAGGAAGATGGCAAGCAACAGCCCATCTACTATGTGAGCAAGACACTCCTCGACGCTGAGACCAGGTACCCACACTTGGAAAAACTAGCACTTGCTTTACTTGTTACTGCCCGGAAACTACGACCTTATTTCCAATGTCATCCAATAGCAGTAGTTTCAACCTTCCCCTTAAGAAGTATATTGCATGAACCTGAGTTATCGGGGAGGTTATCAAAATGGGCGGTAGAATTGAGCGAGTATGACATCACTTATCAACCCCCAACAGCCATCAAATCCCAAGTCTTGGCTGACTTCGTAGCTGATTTTAGTGTTGGAATTCTGCCCGAAGCCGAAAAGGAGAACTCAATATCGAAAGGAACAGCTTCGGGGCTATGGATACTTCACACCGATGGGGCAACTAATTCCAAGGGTTTGGGATTAGGCATAGTATTGAAAGCACCCACCACAGAGAAAATCAGGCACTCGGTTCGGTTAAAAAAAGTGACCAACAACGAGGCCAAATACGAAGCGGCTCTAGCAGGCTTGGAGTTGGCTAAAGAAATGGGGGGGGGGAAAGAATCGAGTTGAGATGTGACTCGCAGCTGGTAGTCAATACCGTGCTCCGTGAATACACAACTCGAGAGCCCAGAATGCAGCTATTCTTGGACCGAGCACAGAGGATTTTGGCCCAATTCTAAGAATGACGAATTAAACAAGTGCCTCGGGAGGAAAACACCGAAGCCGATGCCCTAGAAACTTGGGTTCGGCAGTCGATGAAGCCCACTCGGGGACTGATTCAGTGGTTCGGTTGTTATCTGCACAGATGAGAGAGATGAAGCTACAAGTTAACTCGGTTGACCACAAATGGGATTGGCGGAGTAAGTTTATCTCTTACTTCGACTCGAGGACTGTCCCTCAAGTTAAAAGGAGGCCAAAAAGCTAAGGACCCAAGAGGCTTCATATCATATGATCGAAGGTAATCTGTACAAGAGATTGTATTGCGGCCCGATGGCCAAGTGTTTGGGTCCAGAAGAGGCTAGATATGTGATGGCCGAGGTGCATGAAGGCGAGTGTGGCAACCACTCGGGGGGAAAGTCCTTAGTGCGCAAATTACAAAGAGCTGGGTATTATTAGCCCACCATCAGCGCAGATGCAAAGGCCTTCGTACAAAAATACGATAAGTGCCAACGCCACGCACGAATGATCCATCAACAAGCCGAACCTCTGCATTCGGTCGTGTCACCATGGCCTTTCATGAAGTGGGGGATGGACATTGTTAGTCCCCTACCAAAAGGAAAAGGTGGTGTTCGGTTCATCTTGGTGTTAACCGATTACTTTATAAAATGGGTGGAAGCAACAGCTCTCACTGAGGTCCAACAAAAGGATGTAATCGATTTCATCATGAAAAACATCATCTACAGGTTCTGCGTCCCAAGTGAAATTGCTTGCGACAACGGTAAACAATTCATAGGAGCAGCCATCACTGATTTCTTCAAACATTGGGGAATCAAAAGAATTGCTTCGACCCCCTATCATCCAAGTACTAATGGCCAAGCTGAGTCTTTGAATAGAATTATAATTGAAAACCTCAAGAAAAGGCTTGATGGGAAGAAAGGTCTTTGGCTCGAGGAGTTTCCAGGTGTGTTATGGGCCATGCGGACAACAGAAAAGAACAGCACCGGTGAGACTCCTTTTTCACTTGCCTACGGTATGGACTCCCTCATCCCCGTGGAGGTGGGCGAACCAAATCTTCGGTATGCCCACACCACCGAAGATGCCAACCAACAAGCCATGCGCATAGAGTTAGACTTGCTCGAGGAGAAAAGAGAGTTGGCTTTAGTTCGGCTAGTTGCACAAAAAAGGCAGATCGAAGCATATCTCAATAGGAAAGCCAAACTCAGAGATTTTAAGGTTGGCGATTATGTACTGAACGCTACGAACCAGTCAACGAAGGAAGAAAATGGGGGAAATCTTGTCGCGAATTGGGAAGGACCTTACAGAGTCAAAGCAATTGTTGGGAAAGGATCTTACCAAATTTATGATCTGCAGGGCACACCCGAACCCTTAAATTGGAACATCTCCAATTTAAAGCGGTACTACTTCTAAAACCGAGGAAGCAGATAAAACGATTTCCAGTGCTCGGGTCTTCATCAAGATACACACCCGAACACTGGGGGAGTAAGAGGCGAGTTGCAACCGAGGTCGAAAATGCGCCTCCCAAAGGAAGTCCATCTATTTGACAACCGGGGACTGACACCCGAGGAATAGATTTAGTACATTGTAATTACGCCCGGTAGTGGCATATTGTTAATTTGTTTTTGCACCTAAGGTCTGCTTCGATTTGGCTTCATGTAAAAAGCCGATCTTGGCTCGTTGATATTATCAAAGAAATAAACCTGATTCAACATCTCTTTATTTTTACGATTTTACTAACCGAAGTTATATCTTGATTGCATCGGCTCGAGAACGAGACGTCGTTCAAAGTTCGCACCGGTTTTACCTAGCAAAGCTTAGCAAGCGAAACTACTCCTAAGTGTTCAGTTCGTGCAAGAATTAACACTTAAAAGTAAAGCGCAAAATCATATCATCAAAAGGCCCAGAGGCTAGTTATATTCATTAAAAGCAAATTGACCCGAAGGTCAAGATCATATATACATCCAAAAGCCCGAAGGCTAGCATCAAAAGGCATGAAGGCCTAAACAAAAAAAAAAAAAACAGTACACAGAAAACGAACTATTATGTTCCTAAGGGTTCTCCCCATCGGCACCTTCACTGCCCTCCTCGGCACTTTCGCCCCCTTCGTCGCCGTCGGACTCACCTTCATCCGAACCCTCACTCGAGGGAAGATCATCCACGATCTTTTGAGCTTCGGCGGCAGCATCCCTGACTTTGGCTATTTCCTCTTCGAGCACAACTTGCCCAGCTTGGACTTGCTCAAGTGTGCTAAGTCTGGTCTTGACAACGGCCCAAGCTTCCTCAAACTTTGCCCTCGTCGCCTTGACCTCGGCTCGCTCGTTGAGGTAAGCAATTCTGCCTTGAAGTTTTGAAATCTTGCTCCGAAGAGCAGGCACTTGATCTACCTGGCCTTGCAACCCCACAAGCTTGGTGTTGTACTCCTCAAGTTTGCCACGGTATTTCTCGCCCGCCTCAAGTACTTCGGTCTTGGCTTCGAAAAGCTCAGCTTCAAGTCGAGCGTTTTTTAGGCTCAGCCTCGAACGCTCGTTAGCGAACTCGTTTGTTACAGCCTGAACTATAGCCTCGGCAGACTCCAAGGCCCCCTGCAAGTCAGCTTCAGCCTTAGCCGAAGCCTCATTAGCGCGCTCCAGTTCCTCGTTTAAAGTGGCAAACTTTGCTTCAAACTCGGTGATCCTCCCTCTAAGTCCTTTTTTTATTCGCCCTGGGCGGCTGTAGCTGTCTCAATCTGTTCCGCTCGCTCGCGCTCGAGATGAACGGCCTGCAGCGTGAGGACCAAGCTCTGCGTAAACCAAAGCGTCAGTATTAAAAAAAAAGCGAACTATGCGAACGAAATGCACGAAGACTTACCCGACGGGCAGAAGCAGCTGAAACGCCCACCAAACTCATAGGGCTGAGATTCCGAAGAGCAAGAGCCTCGGTCGGCCCTAGCATAGCATCAAGGTCTGCGACATCCTCCTTGGTGAGATCCAGCAAGTTGGCCTCAGGAACAATTTCGAATGCCCGAGGCACGGAACTGGATAACTTAGCTGAGGCTCGGGAAGCTTTAACTGTGCTCTTGATCAAGCCCTCGCTTGCTTTAGCCTTGCCTTTTCGCTTTGCAGCTTCTTGATCAGACTCCTCCACATTAATCACTTCGGTTACCCTAGGGACCTCGGTAGCCAGTTCTGGAGTCACTTTAAGGTTCGGCTCTGAAGCTACTTCGGTGGCCATGGGGTGAACCTCTTCATCGTCGGGCTCGTCGATAAGACCTCGGCGTTTTGTGGCTATCGCTTTGGCAGGAGGGGGAGCAGCCTCCACAACCCGAGGTCCTTTCGCCTTGGTGGCTCTCTTCGACTCAGCTCTTTTCCTTTTGGAGCCTGGGGAAGGGAGAGGAGAAATCTTATAAGTATGAAAGGAAGCAAGGGTGGAAACGCATAAAAATCGACCTATAAAAACTTCATCACCTTGTTATGTTCCTTGGCCCAACGAGCCCTTGGCCTTCTTGTCTTCGGCAAGTTTCTTCGCCAAACTCGCCATTTGTTGGACGCCTTCGGTGGCATCAATCAACTTCTTCTCTTTCTTTTTCTTCTCTTTCTTATCCTTCTTTTCTTCTCCCTCACGATCTACTTTCTCTTAGGCCTCTTCTTCCTTTTCCTCTTCGACATCCTTCACAGCCCTGTTGGAAAAACTTATATGCGAAGAAAACTTTAAAGGAGTATAAGTGTAAGCATATGACCTACCATGCCTCTTGCATACCCATCGGTTCCCCATCAGAGCGGCCAAGATCATTCATTGTCGACGTGGGCACGTCTCCTGCTTCATGACCTCGGTGACCCACTCGAGTAAGTTCCTCAGTGGATCAACTGGAACCTTCTCAGCTGCAAATCATAAGTAGGAGAATGAGCACCAGCTATGGTGACCGAAGGCCGAAGGGAAAACAATAACACTTACGCTGAGCATTCCACGCTTCGGGGAAGCCAGGTTCAGTTGACAGCAACCTTGTAGGGATGAGTACATAACGGTCATTCCAACCTCGGTCGCCATGGTCTTCGCTTTTACTCAGGATGGCGTAAGACCCCCGGGGTAAGAGAGCTACCACCCCGGCTTTATGGAAATAGGGGTAGTAGAGGGAGATTAAGTGCTGAAAGGTAAAGGGCAAGCCGGCTAGGTCGCTCAAGTATTCGAGGGCCTGCACAACTTTCCAAACCCCGGGCCCCACTTGAGCCAAACACAAATTGTAAGATCTACAAAATGTGTCGATTATAGGGTGAATTGGAAAATTAAACCCTATGGTGAAAGGGTATGTGAAAACCGTAGAATACCCTTCGACATGAGTGGAGGCAGTAGAGTCCGGGGCCGGGATCCTAATTTCCACTTCGGGCCCCCATCGACAATCAGCCCTAACAGTCTCAACCACGTCTTCGGTTATGATACTTGGGGTGACGTGAACTAGTATGTTCCTTTTCTTCCCCTTTTGGGCGTCCGATTGAGCATGAACCTTTAAGTCCTTGTCATTGTTGAAACTCGAAGGGATGACCAACCGAGGGTCTATCTCCACTTCGAGGGGAATCTTCTTCCTCGACTTCTTTGAAGTGCCGGCTTCGGTCTGGAACCCTTCCTTGCCAGCCTCGACTTCGCCCCTTTGGCCACTAGCCTCTCTACTAACCTCGGTCTCGCCTTCTAGGCCCGGTACCCTCTTTGACACTGGTGACATCATCCACCCTGACGTCATTTCTGTCATCGTCGTGGTCGTCACCACCAATGTCAATATCAACGTCATAACTGACCTCCGCCGTGTCACGGCCAGCCCTCATCTTGCGCCGCTTAGGAGCGGTGGCTGTCGACGTAACCTCACCACCATCTTTCGCTTCAATCATCTGCAGTGGGGTCACAGTGGGAAAGTGTTACTCCCAACGCACACGCAAGTATACGTGGTCGACAAGTAATAAAGTGATAAGTAGAGTATCGTTCCCACGAGGACTATTCAGACTGGACTCCTAACAAACAATTTCCTATTAACTATTCAGGGATCTCTTTCGATGATGATTGTGAAATTTACTAACTAAAGAAAATAATTAAACACAAGTAATTGAAATCAAGTAACAGAGCAAATTCTAAGTTGTTATCACTGAAAGAGAAACGGTCCAGGGTCAGAGTTACGAACAATCCAGTTGAGTTTTCCAGTTGATTCTACTTCTTGATTTCCTAGATTGCTAACTAACAGGTTAGATGTACCCGTGAAAACCTTTCGATTCTTCACGGTCTATGCAGGCTACTCCAATCCCTATACGTCTATGGGTTGAATCACGTGCACGCATTAACGAATTCTGTGATTAGTTAAGCTAGGCGAGCAAGTATATGTCTATCCTACTCACAAATTGATTCCCCAATGCCCGGGTTCACAATCTAGCTCTACTCTTTCTTATTGCGTTCATAAATTCCCTCTTTCGAGTTTAATCTAAAAATCATAGATAGTGTTCAATTATCAGGCCTCAATAATCAAACAATTATGATCAAGAAAGAATAAACAATCCGTAATGGTAAATCAATATATAGAAATCAACTTTCAAACATCAACCTTCATGTATTTACTCTAACCCTAGGATGAACAAACTATAGAATTAAAGAGAAGAATAAGAGAAAGAGAGAAAGAACTTGTTAGAAGACATTTAGGGCTCCTCCCCTCTCTTCCAAAACTTGCTCCAAAGTCTGAACTCCCTTCAAAAACGAAGTAAAAGAGTATTTATAGGGTTTACAAAGGCCTAGTAATAAGTTAAACCTAAGCCTAGACGAAATAGGAAGTCCAAAAATGCTCCAGGGGCGCTGTAGCTGGCGCCCCGCGCCCCCGAACGCACCATCCCAGGCAGAACCCGTCGAAACTTGGGCGCTTTTGGGGCGCCCCGCGCCACTCAAAGTGCTAGAAGGCTGGGCGCTTTTGGGGGTGCCCCGCGCCACTCAAAGCGCCAGGCCAAATTCCTACTTCCTTCGTCTGCAGTTCGCGTCGCGTTGTGCCTTCGTATGTTCGATCCAATCCTCAATCCGAATCCAATCTTTTCTTGCTCGATCATGCTCTTTAAAGCTCCAATTGCACTTCATAACAACCTACAATCATACGACATAAAATCAATGCAAAATCACATTCATTAACTAGAAAACGGACGAATAAAATACTCAAACGTGAGGAAATATTAAGGAAATATAGGCATAAAATGCCAAACATCACCACCCCACACTTGAACCTTTGCTCCCCCTCCAGCAATCACAAATAACTTCCCAACCTAGGTAGAACAGGTCTGCTTATGACTATGGTTGATACCGATCATTGAACAAATGCACACACAACTACTATGGATCCAACAAACATGCCAACAATTTATCAAACTCAAAACATGAGAACAACCACCCCAAGATAACTCAAATTCACAAACCCAACTCATTGCAACCATGCTCCCACAAAGTCACACCTATCTACTCAACAAAGAAGCCATGACTTCACCTATTTCATGCAAGCCATGTGCCCTCGCCAAAATGAAGCAAGAGAGTGTCCCCCAAATATTACACACAACAATGAATATCAAGAATAGAATGGGGACAATAGCATAGAAAGAATTCACTCACTCTCATGAAAATCTCACATGTCACACATGATGTACCATAGGCTTGCCCGTAGTGTAGGACTCCACTAATGTAGGTCACTCTAATCGGGATTAACTAGGACTTTAAAAGGTTGTAATGTAGGCTAAGGGGCTGGTAGGATACATATGGGTAATAGTGACTACCTCCCTAAGCACTTTAATACATCACAATTAAATAAGCACAAGTCTCATCAAAGCCACCCAATCAACAACTTTCACACACACCTTCTCAACAAGTAGCAAATTGTTTCTTTTAAGCACACACTAGCAAGGATGGATATTCTTCTCTCTTTATTGCTTTTTCCAATTTTTTCAACTTTGCTCTTTTTTTTTCTTTTTTTTTTTCTTTTTCTATTCACTTATTTCCAAACCTTGCCAATGCTCATAATCAACTACTACACAATTCATTACATATTTTTCTCATTGGTTCCACTCAAAAACCTCCCAATATTTCAACCACAACTCCACAATAATATCACATTATCAATTAAAGTGCTTAAGGAGTAAAGGGCCAAAAGGAAGCAATTTAGAACAAGTGGGTAGGCTTGCGGTGTGGGTGCCAACAAAAAGGTCAAAGAGATCACAACAATCAAGTCCAAGGTGTATATGTAAGGGTAGGCAAATCAAAAGAAGGCCTGTATCATTTCCCGACTAGAGCAAACCTAGGATTTCGCTTTGCACACACACGGGGCAAGTTCTAGACACCAATATGCAAACATGGAGCAAATAAGAACATGCCTCACAACACACATTGCACACAATCTACACAAAAAGGCTCCATCACAACTCTCAATCAAGCAAATAGAGTGCACTTTGTGGAAAATTAAGCACTAATGCACAACGGTTCACAACAAAGTCTAGCAAGTGGACTCAAGCATCTCAAGAGGGTCGTTCCATTTTTTCCTCAAGGCATGCATCTCAATTTAAAACCAAAGGACACCACAAATAGCACATGCAACAAGTTCAAGTCCACCGGTATCAAACAAATCAAAGGCACCTAGCATTCTACCTATCCTTCGTCTAGGGCCACCTATAACTAACTACTCTAATCCTAATAAAAATAAAAACTACCCGGTTCAAAGGCCTCTCAGTGGAAAAGAACCGAGGCCATAAGAAAAACCACGGAGTGGATGACATGTACCACTAACAAAGACTAAAAAGAAAATCTTTTTGAAATTTTTATTAATTTTCTAATTTTTTCAACTTTTCTTTTCATATATTAAAGCATGAAACAAATCAAAATAAAGTCAAGTGACAAAGGAAAAATCCTAACGGTACATGCATCCCTAACCTCAAAAATAAAGGGGAGTTCCCCCACCCGACACTTAAATCAAGCAATGTCCTCAGTGCTAAAAATAAAAATGTAAGGGTAAAGAAAACTTCCCTGAAGGCCAATAGGCTTAGCCGTTGGCGCTAGCATCCTCCAAGCATCCATATAACATGAGGTACTCAGACTTCCCCCCAACAGGTCATCAATATTAGGCAGGGGTCAGGACACCCCACACTTAAACTCGACATTACATGAACATGCAATCCAAAGAATCACCCGAAGTAATATACAACCATAAAAATAATAATAAAAATAAATAAAAGTAAAGCAAACAAATTGGGTTGCCTCCCAAGAAGCGCTTGATTTAACGTCGCGGCACGACGAAGACAACTTCATCACTTTTTCCTCCACCTTGAACTTATGAATTGAATCCCCAACTTTGCCTCAAGTTTACAACTATGGTATTGGGGTGGTGGCAAAAATATAAAAGGACCAAGTAACCATTGTCGCATTTTGCACTTCTTAGCTTTTAAGTGAGGGATGTCGTTTTGTCTCCTCGGCATCACAAACTCTAAAATATAGGCACCTTGTTCCTCCTCCTTTTGTTTCTTCATAGGCTCGGGTGGCTCAATCTTCATGTCACCATCCAAACACAATGTTGAAAAATGATTGGAATGAGGTCCAATGTGCTTCAATTCTAAAATTGCATTACTTTTGACACCCTCACTTGCACAAACACTAGAGTCCTCACATATGATGTTTTCTATTTCCTCACTTGACTCTAATGTGATTTCCTCTACCTTGGCATCATCAACTAATATTGGGTCGAATGGTAGGAATTCCACTTTTTGCTCCTCACATTGGCTTCTAAGCTCTTCTATCTCAAATCTACTATCCAAGACAACTAATAATTGGGCTTCAGACACCTTAATTATATCACTCAAATTTGCCTCTAGATCATGAATAGCTAAACCAAATTGATCAATTTCTTGTGTGAGCTCCACTCTTTCTTCCCTAAATTGCCTCATCATACTTGTAAGTTCACTTCAAAAATCCCCATATGCTTCTAAAAGGTTGGCTTGCTCCGTTAGAAAATTTTGGCTCACAACCTGCACTTCTTCATTCCAGTTGAGTTTTCCAGTTGATTCTACTTCTTGATTTCCTAGATTGCTAACTAACAGGTTAGATGTACCCGTCAAAACCTGTCGATTCTTCACGGTCTATGCAGGCTACTCCAATCCCTATACGTCTATGGGTTGAATCACGTTCACGCATTAACGAATTCTGTGATTAGTTAAGCTAGGCGAGCAAGTATATGTCTATCCTACTCACAAATTGATTCCCCGATGCCCGGGTTCACAATCTAGCTCTACTCTTTCTTATTGCGTTCATAAATTCCCTCTTTCGAGTTCAATCTAAAAACCATAGATAGTGTTCAATTATCAGGCCTCAATAATCAAACAATTATGATCAAGAAAGAATAAACAATCCGTAATGGTAAATCAATATATAGAAATCAACTTTCAAACATCAACCTTCATGTATTTACTCTAACCCTAGAATGAACAAACTATAGAATTAAAGAGAAGAATTAGAGAAAGAGAGAAAGCACTTATTAGAAGACATCTAGGGCTCCTCCCCTCTCCTCCAAAACTTGCTCCAAAGTCTGAACTCCCTTCAAAAACGAAGTAAAAGAGTATTTATAGGGTTTACAAAGGCCTAGTCATAAGTTACACCTAAGCCTAGACAAAATAGGAAGTCCAAAAACGCTCCAGGGGCGCTGTAGCTGGCGCCCCGCGCCCCCGAACGCGCCATCCCAGGCAGAACCCGTCGAAACTTGGGCGCTTTTGGGGCGCCCCGCGCCACTCAAAGCGCCAGAAGGCTGGGCGCTTTTGGGGGCGCCCCGCGCCACTCAAAGCGCCAGGCCAAATTCCTGCTTCCTTCGTCTGCAGTTCGCGTCGCGTTGTGCCTTCGTATGTTCGATCCAATCCTCAATCTGAATCCAATCTTTTCTTGCTCGATCATGCTCTTTAAAGCTCCAATTGCACTTCATAACAACCTACAATCATACGACATAAAATCAATGCAAAATCACATTCATTAACTAGAAAACGGGCGAATAAAATACTCAAACGTGAGGAAATATTAAGGAAATATAGGCATAAAATGCCAAACATCAGAAAGATATCTCCGCTCATTACCGCGGTGGTAAAACGGTCGGCCCTCTCGCCGGAATCACTAGACCCTTGTCCAGATGTCGCCATTGATGTTAATACTAGGCTGAGAAGAGAATCAAGATTACGAAAGCTGGCTAAGAAATGGAAGCTTTTACTTCTTGGAATGTCACTGTGTATCAAATGTTTTCAGGTGGAGAAGAAGATTGTCGAATGAAGTATTTATAGGGTGTGTACACGTGCAAGTTGAGGAAGCAATGATGACTGTGACGTTGGAGAAAGCGAAAAGCCGGCGCGACCGTTTGGTGGCCAACCAACCGTCGCCACGTAATGTGGAACAGAAATCCGAAAGGCGTGCAACTTTTTGAAATTTCTGGATAGGGTTGAGCCACGTCGACTTCCCGCTCAAATTCATTCCACTCCTCGATGACCTCGGCGTTCATCCGAGGAGTGGGGGGTCTATCTGTATTGGGCAAAAATTAACGTGCTCGGTTGGCACCTGGACATGATAAATCAAAGCGAAATCGGACCGTTGTTCCGAAGGATGAAGGTCGAAGAAAACGACTCAACTACCGAAGTCAGACATCGACGTCGCCACCGAAGGCGAGCCGTAGGCTGAGCCTCGACGACATTCACTTCGGTCGAACAACAAGGCCCTACCACCGAGGTCATGTATTTTCACCTCGGTGAATCGCCTCGGTTCAAGCGGCTTTGCAGCCCACTACTTCAGCCCACTATCTCCATTAATGAGCACTCTGAACGTGGGTTTGAGCACTACCAGACGTGGAAAACGTGGGCTAGGCCCTTGGGTCTATAAATAGCACTTCATTTTGTATTGTATTCATTCAGAAATAGATACAGAAACTCTGCCAAATTGTGTACTCATTACGATATATTGAAATCAAATTACTTTCTCGCATTTTACACTTATTTCTTACAATTTTCTGACTTTGATACGAAGATTTGCTTATATTCTAACCCAAATTCGATTTGTGATCCTAAAACCGATTTAGGCCCATACAGATACATTGCAAGACTCATCTCCCTTTTTCTCGTGTCCTTTCCCAGCAACTTCCCCAAGCTATTTAAACTATTTTGGATCTGATTCTGTTCCTAAGAATCACCCAAGTTGTTGCTGAAAATCAGGAGTTGTTACCTAGCTTTTTTAGTTCCTAAAGACTTGTTCTAACTCCACATTTACTTCCAATAATTTCTGAACAACTTAAAAGTAAAAATAACAGCGTATATGCAGTAAAAACAGAAACTAGCAGTAAAAACAAGCAGAAAATGAGCGCTAGATCGCCCTTATCAGTAGGGACCATCAAATGAATTGCTCTCATAGTTTCTAGTTTAATGTTAAGTAATGAAACAAAAACATATTAATAGAATAATATTGAAAGAACGAAAGAAAAGTTGATCGAATATGTCGAGCTAGGAGGATCTGATTGAACCTTGAGTTCCTGTATGATGTCATCCATGCCGAATATTATCTTTGTTTTCTCTATATATGTTTTGTCTTTAATGACTCCGGATTTTTCTTTCTTTACTTTAAAGAGAAATTCTGTTTTCAACACATTTCATTTGATTCATATTAGAAATTTCTCTCTTGTTTTGAATCACTCACTAAATATCCTAACATGTCTTCAATATCCATTATTTTTTTTCTTGTAATTGTAGTACAGATTTTCTTGATTCAATGTCTCTTCGTTTTATTTTAATTCTTGTTTTCCTCTTTCTTTTGTTATTTTAGTTTGCTACTTTGTTTAGTCATCTACTTCAACAACAGAAGACTTCGGATCTTAGCTTGCTCAATTACTTATCTATCGTCTGAGGTATTTTTTCCTTCTGTCTTCTAATATTTTTTATTAATCTTTTATAACATAGTATAACATAGTAAGGTTCTATTTTTATCTCTAAGTATAGTTTACATCTTTTATTATCTTTTTGTGTTTATAATTCAACCTTTTTATTCACATTAAAATTACATTTTTTATATAGTGTAGTTAATCGGTCGTTACCCTGCAGGGTTTAAGAATCAATCTACCAATCATTCATTTTGGGTTTACTTCTTTTCCAACAGAAATCTAAGAGGAAAAGGGTAAGGATAATTTTTTGTAGAAACTTCTTTTATTGGTAGATGCACCCATAAATTGATTCTTGAATACAGAAGGTGTTTGACTTGAGTACATAATTTATATTTTAATTTTATTGTCTATTACATTTGTGGTTGTGAAGGTTGAAAAATAGTAAGTTATAAACTTTTTTCATTTAAGAAGTAAGAAATAAAATATTCTGCTAAGTGCAAACCTTTCTGTTTTGTTATTTGTTTGATCTTGATTTCTGAGTATTGGAACAAGAAATGGGAAGACCATTTAATTAATCAATTATGCAAGTTTCTATAATCTTTTTGTTTAGTATTGCTAAGTGCAAACCTTTCTGTTTTCTATAAATTTGTTGATAGTTATTTTGTTTGGGTGTATGTAAGGGGAAAAAGATACGATCAGTGGGGTTTCTTCCCATAGTAATTTGCATGGTAATTCTCAACCTGAATTGGGATATGATAATCCATATCGACAAATGGTTATGGATATAGTTGGCCTCAATTTTGGACCCAACATAGACTAGGCTTCGAGTTGGCGATCTAACAGTAATGTCGAACCTGAGTCGTCTTACCCTTATGAATCTCCAATGGAGGAGGAGCCTAATTTAGTGTCTCAAAGGTTTCATGATTTCATGCATGCTACTAATGAAGAATTGTATCCCGATATTTCCATCTCTCAAATCACCGTTATTTCTAGGATGTTAAATATTAAAATGGAGAACTCTTTGTCATAAAGGGTTATAACCAAATGATGCAACTGTTGAAAGAGGCTTTACTTGAAGATAACATAGTGCTTGATAGCTTTTATCAGACAAAGAAGCCAATGTGAAGCTTGGTTTTGCCCGTTGTAAAGATTGATTGTTGTAATTCAGGATGTATGTTGTACTGGGTTGAGGACTAGGACCTCACATCTTGTGATTTTATGTCTACCAGAGGTATAAATGATGTGTCGATTCTCTTAGCAGGAAATTGATCCCTTACAAGAAAATGTATTGTTTTCCTTTGATTCTTAGATTGTAGAGATGATATGTATCCCATGCTACACCCTCAGAAATGAGATGGCATTATGAACATAGACAAGATGAGAGGGTAATCTGTAATCCATCAGACTTTGAGGCTTGGAAGTACTTCAACGAAAATCATTCCCTTTTTTCTAATGAACCAAGAAATGTAATGTTGGAGTTATACACTGATGGTTTCCATCCATTTGGCCAGTCAGGGAGGATATACTCTTCGTGGCCAGTGATTCTCACTCCATACAATTTCCTTCATGGATATGTATGAAGGAGGCATACATGTTCTTGACTATCATTGTTCCAGGGTCAAACAACACTAAATAGAAAATTGATGTTTTTCTACAAACTTTAATAAAGGAATTGAATGGGAGACATGTGTAGAAGCATTTGACATCTTAAAAAAGCAAAACTTTCATTTAAGGGCGACATTGACGTGGACAATTACTGACTTTCCAGCATATTCTATGTTATCAAGATGGAGTACTGCTGGCAATAAAGCATGTCCTTATTGTATGGAGGAAGCACAATCCTTAATATTACGTCATAGTAGGAAAACATCTTGGTTTGACAGTCATAGAATATTTCTTGACTAGAATCATCCGTTCAGGAGAGATTATAAAAGCTTTCTTAAAGGTCAGACCGTTAGAAGGCTACTACCATCACTCAAAAAGGGAGAGGAAATTTTGAACCAAATTAGTGAGTTAGGGCTAAGGAAAATGACAGAACTGGAAGCATAAGAAGTTAATGCGACAATATACAGGTATAACAATTGCTTCTTTTTTTCTTTTGTAACTTCACATCTACTTGATATTTTTTCTATTAAATACCTTCACAAAAAAATATGCAGGTCTTATGAACAGAAAAAATGAAGCGTCTTTTGGGATTTCTTATTGGAGTTCTAACATGATTCAGCATAATCTTGACGTCATGCATGTTGAGAAGAATGTATTTGAATGTTGATGACAAAACCAAAGACAATGGAAAATCACGGTTAGATATGGTAATTGTGTGGGTAAAAATACGTCACCTACTATTATGGAGATACAAGTCTAGCTGGTAAACTAGACTTACTATATAAGTCACCGGGCGCTGAGGATACACGCCTACCCATAAGCCACGACCGTTCAGCAGGCATGGGCCTTGGGATGTAAGGTATACATCCTGCCACCTTAGGGTTACAGTCTCCTAGTTAGGATTAATTAGTAACACCGCCTTGAGTAAACAGGCCCACGACCTATAGTCATTTTATTTTACATAATTAGGACTGGGGTAAACTTATAACTATAAATACCCATCTCCCTTATTGTACTGATCATCAAGTGATTGGTCCTTGGTATTACTGTAGTGTTTGTGACCCTCTTTACTATTTTTTTGTTTAATCTATTCAGCAATTTTTAGGCATTAACAATAACCTATTGTGAGCGACTTCAGTTGGTAAAGGATACTAGTGGAAGCTATCCCAAAATTGCATATACAATAGACAATCAAGGAATAAAGGTTGTGTTTGATTCGGTGCAAGGGATGAAGTTTTAGATGGGTATGTTTCAAATTTGGTTTGATCTATAGACACGAACACTTATATGTTATATGGCATAAAAAGTCATAATTGTCATGTGCTCATGCAACGACTAATGCATATTGCCTTTCTTGAGCTACTTCCGAGTAATGTGTGGTACGCATTTACATAATTGAGCTTATTTTTAAAGGTCTTACTTCAATCACTCTACGAATGGTTGACATTGAGATATTAGAGGCAGACATCCAACAAATCTTGTGTAAGTTAGAATATATCTTCCCCCGTGCTTTTATACCCAATGGAACATTCGTTCACCTGCCATATGAAGCAAGGATTCCTTGGCCTGTACAATACCATTGGATATATTCTTCTGAGAGGTAAATCGAAAACTTTAATCTTTATTTTGAGAAGTATACTACACATGATCTGTCTAACCGTCCAATTACTTATTGTGTACCTTAGTACTCTTAAAAAATGATTGAGAATAAAGCTAGTGTCGAGGGTTCCGTTTGTGAAGAATACTTGATGACAGAGTCAACACAATAGTTTTCTCATTATTTTAAACGTCATGTCATGACACGTAGTCAAAATATGGGACTGTAATGATGATGGTAGTGTTGGAGAAGATCTTCAAGGAAATTATCGATATTTACCCATCCAGGCCAACTATTGAGGGAAGCAAAAAAGTGGAATTTGTCAATTGGAGAGATTAAGGCTGCACAAGTTTACATTCTACTCAATTGTGAAGTGGTTGAGCCGTTTGTGATGTGATATTTGAATGTTACACTTTCCTAATATAGTAAACATATCCATATACATGATAGTTCTTAATTAACTTATGTTTTTATAATGAAGTATGTACATGCAATACTTGCAAGAAGAACTCCCGACTTTATCCTAATATCAAATAGATGAGTCTTGAATAGTATTTCTCTATATGGTTCAAGGAATATGTAGGTCTCCAAAAATAATTATTTTTTACAAAATTATGTACTTAAATTGGCTTGCGAAATTTTACGAAGTCATTTTTTTTAAAAAAAATAGGTCCGACACAACCATATTGAGAATTCTTGTGTAATCTTGAGCATGAACCATTATTAGGTGTAAAATGTCATTCAATTTATTTTGTTAATAGATACAAATTTTACACAAAATCTCATGGTAGTGCAAGATCAGCAATGAATAGTGGAGTTTGTATCTCGGATCCAAATGCTGGTGACTACTCTGGACGGATACAAGGGATTATACAAGTAGAATAACGTGAAGACCCTATAAAGTAAGTTGTGTTATTCAAGCGTGAATGATTTGTTCCAACTATAGAGGTTGGTGTAAAAAAGCATAATAATACAAATTGGTCAATGTTAACCATCGTAATTAGTTTAAGAAATAAGAACCTTTTATTCTTGCGATTGTTATGTGCCTTATCCTAGCACAAAAAAAAGATAATGATGATTAGTAGCTGTAATTATTGTTGAACCCCCAAAAAATAACCTTGAAGGGCTAAATTTAGGAATATCAACTGAATGGACTAACTCTTTTGGAGTTTGTAGAGTCTCCACCCAATTTAAGGAAAAATATGGAACCAAATAAGCAAATGCGTGCAAAACTCTATTTTTGGAAAAGAGAGGTCTTTCAAAGATTCTAAAGTAAGAGGTTTTATTAATTTCGAAAGAAGGTTTTTAAGGCACTTTCGAAATTTCGTTAAATACGGTTAATCCGACAGGTTTCCAAAGTAATTTGCAAGTGCTATTTATGCGCTTTTCTAAAAATAATTATTTGAACCATTAATTAATTCAACTAATTAAATTTAGTAAGTTTTCAAAAGATTTACAATTTATTTGAAAGCTTTAACTATTTTAAGAATAAAATAAAAGCGCATTTCTTTTGAAAGTGGGGGGGGGGGGGGGGGAGGGGAGGCGATTTGATCGTCCTAATTTCTTTGCCAACTCGTATGTGGTAGCGCATAAATGGCACTTGCTTAATTTCAACTTTAAAACACGAATATCTCACCATTAGGTGGAACTTATGTTTCAAGTCACTTTTTGCAAAGTCGTTTTGGGACATTTAGAAGTTAATTAAAACTTCATTATAAGTTTTGACTTTTTTTAAAGAAACTACTCCGTATCAATAAGATAGAAGACTTTTCTTATAGTCTATTATTAAGCGTGGTTTTTAAAAATTTATGAAATTTTGCACGCATTTGATTAAATGGCCTGATTTGCAATAAATTAAATAACGACTTCAAAATAAAGATAATGAACACAAAGTGAATCAAATAACTCAAACAAATTATATATATATATATATATATATATATATATATATATTTCTACAAAGTTTACATAAATATTCTAAAGGGGAGAGGAAGGATAAGAGTTAAAAGATTAAACTCGGGAATTTGACAAACTCGCGGGAGCGTTGAATTTTTTAAAATTTCTAAGTCTTGAAACTTGAGCCCGATCTTGACCCTAATGCGACTCCATAGCCAATTCAGTATAAGCTATCCCCAATAATGCGACTCCATAGCCAATTCAGTATAAGCTATCCCCAATTTAGAGTTTTAGCTGAACTCGATCCCAAGTTGTTTACATGCCAAGAAAATAGGGAGATAAAAATTAGCAAGCAAATCATAGACAATTTCATAAGCTTGACTCACCAATTAAAGAAAGAAAGAAAAATGCAACAACTTGAAGCGAGCACGCTTCCAATTTAGCTCAATCGCATTGCTAGGATCAGAATTATTTAACGAAGCAACTTAACAGCAAGTTCATTTTCTGATAAAGCTAGGATCAGAAACTTTACTCAATGGAAACTCAAGCACATTTTCCAACTAGTGAAAAGAAATCAACAAGTCCATGAACAAGCCTCAGTAAACCCTTTAAACACATGTT
The DNA here is from genome assembly GCA_037355625.1 of Petunia x hybrida. Classification (NCBI taxonomy): domain Eukaryota; kingdom Viridiplantae; phylum Streptophyta; class Magnoliopsida; order Solanales; family Solanaceae; genus Petunia; species Petunia x hybrida. The sequence continues at coordinate 824,055 of JBBBVM010000165.1, forward strand.
TCAAATGCTTCGGAAAGATCATAGTTAGACATAAATAATTCAAACTTCTAATTTAACTCAAGGCACTTTTTCATATAAAGTAAATCAGGCTTAAGTACAAGGAGCGGTACATATGACACTTTTACCATAGGCGTTAATCACACTCTAAACAAATCCTACAGCCTTTTTCAACAGCCAAATATCAAGATTTCTTTTCAAAGAACATATTGACTATGCAGACTAATAATTGTATATTATAATATCAGTAATCTTAAAGAAGAAAATAGAAGACATATCATTTTAATGTAAGTCCAAATCAGAAAAATACATCAACCATATACACTTCTGCCAGATTGATAGGATAACTCATAAGGAAAACAAGATAATACTTGACCAAATGAACCTTAACACGGAGAATTGGAATCTACTTCTTTTTACTTCTTCTCGACAAACAGGACCAAACAAACAAACTAAGTAAAAAAAAAAACAAAGAGGTGCTCTGAATTGAAAACTGGATCTTAAACAATAAACCAAAGGGATGAAAAACAAACTTAGGACAAAACTGAAGCTGAAAACACTCAGGAACAACATAACCTATTGTTATAAACAGACTCCAAACCAACTGCTCCTTACACTCAGCAGCACCCTCACATTCACTTCATATCAGACACCACCTGAGCAAACACCTAAACATCTACACGATGCCTCCATAAATTGTACCAAAGCCTGATCAAAAACAGAATAAGGCCGCACCAACAAACAACCTCTTAACACACTTCACAGCTCCATTACCTGCACACACACACTCTCAAACACTCACCTGAACACCCTCATACTCACACAAACACACACAAGAGCACACGACAGACCTCCCATACGCACACAAACCACCTCATAGCATCCCCAGGACCACAACTAAATCCATTCCAGACCTAAATGCAAGCTAATGAATCTGAAACTACCGTCAAACTACCACTTCACCAGATTAACTAAATCTCCATGAGCAACCCCTATTGCTTCAGAACAACCAGGAACCCTGCTACAGCTATACTCCCTTGACCTAAACTAGAAATAAATCAGGACCCTCTACTGAACAATCTTACACACTCACACCCAAACTCACACCTGCTACTGCTTGACACACTCTTAGACCTTAACATCTGCCTGAAATACCTCATACGACTGCCTGCTACTACTCCTGGACCAAATCACACACCTCCAAATCCTCAGCATGCAAGAACAAGGGAAACAAGACCCTCTATCCTTTAACACAGCCCAGACTTCCTCTTCAACTCACAAACAGATCCAACTACCTCTCAAAGCAACTACCTGCATACTCCCTCACTATCTCACAACCTACAAACAGCTATACAACATCCAACACTTCATTCAACTACCAGAAACAACTCCTTAACAACACCAGACCTTCATACACTAGCTTACAGACCTCCTGAACTATTCTTAAACCACCAGAACATCACCTTGAGCACCTGCAAAACTCCAGACCAGCTACTACTAATCTGCCGCACTTCAAAAGCCCAAGCAGAACCCCAAACACCAAGAAGAAACTGAGCTGAAGTTCTAACTGATACAGATAAGAAAAACTGAAGAAAAGACTAGGACTTTAACCCTTCATACTTTCAAGACAAATTTTCTTAAAGAATGAACTCTAAATGCTAAGTGAAACAACAAAGGTACAATCTTTAATACTAACAGCATGCAAGATAAATTTTAACATAATATAATTTTATCTACATATTTATCCTCGACAAATAACATTTAAAACTAACGAACAGGGAACAAAACTATTATCATATCATAGGCAAAGTTAAGCTTATTTAAGCGACACACTGATTCTAGCAAAATAAGAACATAAAAATAAAGAGAAGAGAATATTACCTCTTGCGACGCAGCGAAAAGGGGCGAGGATCCGAGAAAAGCGACTCGAACAAGAGCGACGGCTTGAATGGAAAGACGAAGATACAATTCGAAAACACAATAATACTAAACATGAAAGTAAAACTCAAAAATAAAAGCTTGTGTATATTTTATATTCTTTGTGCCATTTTCTCTCTCTCTCCCCATCGCTGCTTCATTTTCCTCAAAGACTCCTTTTTATATCCTCTACCCTTATAGTTCTTGTAGGCTGCGAGAAATACCCAAACGACCCCTCCAACGGGCAGAAAATGGATAAGGACTTTGTACCTGATCATGAGCTGGAATTTGGGCTGATTCGCTTTGAATTTTTGAGGAATCGGGTAGGGATTTTGGGGTTAACAGGTCAGGAATTGGGTTGGGGGATTTTTTTATGAAATTGGGGGAGTTTAAATAGTATATAATGGTTTGCACAGATAGGAAAAAATTTAGGTTATGTCTCGCACTTTTAGTCCTTTTTTATTAAAATTAATCAATTCACTTCTAATTTTCAAAAATTAACCTTATTAAAATAATTAGATATCGGACAAGCATTTTGGGACAAAATTGGGTGTCAACAGCTTCCTCTTTACTCGGAAAGGATGAAAGAGTTTTCAGGGTAAAGAAGTTAACGAAAAGCCAATTTTGTCACGATAAAGCCAAGATTTGATTCCAGGGATCAAAATACGAGGCTTATGGGTATGGCCGAACTCCGGTTTCCGAGTTGCCTACATATCTCGGGCTGAAAGAGAATCAGGTCATATGTAGTTCGACGACACGAAGACTCGCACGATTAATAGAAACGGACACATGAATATGAAGGAATCTCACTGACCCCTAATCTGGAATGAAAGATTAGCTAAGACTTACTTGTTCGAGTGCGATTTTTCAGATACTCGTTGACGAGTCCAGCTCATATCAACGATTGCCTCAGTTCACTGCTAAGAAAGAGTTCCACGTTATGCTCCAAATGCTGTTGCGTGCTGCTAAAATCCTATAATAAACTCGACAAACGGTAAGCGAGTAACTGCAAATAAGGCTTAATAAATGGAGTAAGAAATAGATAATGATAATAAAACTCGTAGATGCTGATTTCAATGATAAGCTCGTCTCCAATCAACTAGTGAAGAAATCCGGCTTTGTGAGGCAAGATGACTTTAGGGCCGTTGGTAGACTGAAAATAAAGCAATAAAAAAGCTTCAATTAATAGAAACATATAGTGAAATTTAAATATAATCATAAGGGTAGAAAATTCCGCCCTTTCGGCGATAAACGATGATAAAGCATAATGCTTTAAATCATGAAGAGTCAATTTGAATGCAATCTTGTATTGTGCTCCAACCAAAAGTAAGAATATGTCCGAAGTATTCACATTATCCTGCATGTCTTAACAAACTTATTAGCAACATAATGTCATTAAAATAGGTGTAAGCAAATATATAAATGTCTCAGGAGGCTACAAAATATACTTAAGAAAGTGTGAAAATATTAAAACGCCTATCTAAACCATAAAATTACACCTCAGAGGCATTCAAATAATTAACACCTTCGAGGTGACATAAATACACCTTTGAGGCATTCAAATAATTAACACCTTCGAGGTGACATAAATACGCCTTTAAGGCAACAAAATTACGCCTTAGAGGCATTCAAATAATTAACACCTTCGAGGTGACACAAATGCGCTTCCGGGACAACAATATTACGCCTTAGAGGCATTCAAATAATTAACACCTTCGAGGTGACACAAATACGCTTCCGGGGCAACAAAATTACGCCTTAGAGGCATTCAAATAATTAACACCTTCGAGGTAACACAAACACGCCTCCGGGGCAACAAAATTACGCCTTAGAGGCATTCAAATAATTAACACCTTCGAGGTGATACAAATACGCCTCCGGGGCAACAGAATTACGCCTTAGAGGCATTCAAATAATTAACACCTTCGAGGTGACACAAAGACGCTTATCGAAAGCGTGAAATATAAAGACGCTTCTCGAAAGCATGAACACATAAAGATGCTTCCTGAAAGCATGAACATAAAGACGCTTCTCGAAAGCGTGAACATAAAGACGCTTATCGAAAGCGTGAAATATAAAGATGCTTCTCGAAAGTGTGAACATAAAGATTCTTATCGAAAGCGTGAAATATAAAGACACTTATCGAAAGCGTGAACTCATAAAGACGCTTCTCGAAAGCGTGAACATAAAGACGCTTCTCGAGAGCGTGAACATAAAGACGCTTATCGAAAGCGTGAAATATGAAGACGCTTCTCGAAAGCGTGAACATAAAGATGCTTATCGAAAGCGTAAAATATAAAGACGCTTCTCGAAAGCGTGAACATGTAGCTTATTGTCATCTGCTTCTAGTATCAAGTTCATTACATAATTTTGTTCTGGATATGCCCTCAATGTCATGTATTGAGATAGAAATGTCATAGGTTTTTTATTTTTATCATAACTCAGGCTAAGCTCCCAACAGAAGTGTACTATGCAGGAAACTTGTCTTTCATTTCCAAATGTCAAGACAAATTACTTTCTGCTCCTAATTAAACAACTACTAAGTGTTCTTTAGTAGTGAGTGCTTATTAATGGCACTAACAAAATTTTCAAATGGCATAAAATGAAATAATGCCACTTACATGAATAGAAAGAAGTGCATATACCTTTAGTTACAATTCAAAACAAAACCAGTTAGCCCGAGAAGCATGAGCAACACCTCACCTATTAATTATCTACAAACTAACAATCTTTGAGTGAATTATGTGAATCTATACACACCTACATGTCATGGTAATCTTGTCCAACATGAGGATTCACCTCAAATAATGAATGAAGGTACAGATGGAAAAGGTACCGATGGTTGGATGTATCCCTTGTAGCCATAAGTTGTGACACCACTTCAGATCCGGCTTCATAAACTGGACGCATAAATCAACTGATAAAGAGCGACAAAGTCAATTCCTTAACACACAATTGTCAGCATCCTCCACCAAAGTAATAGGTATTTAATGTCTTATTCACGGTTAATGTTATCAATAGCTAGTACGTTGTTTACATTATGAATCTTGCTGCGTATTTACTGATTTTAGAGGAAAATTTTGGGGCTACACTGTATTTAAGAATTGCTGCATTGTTCTAAATTCGGCCTTTATTGTGTGTGTATATATGGGCTTTACTGATGTGTGTGTTTGTAGTTAATTACAAAGTGTGCAGTATCTTTTCTTCTACTTATATTTTTGATTTGGTTTGTCAAACATGAAAGTTCATTAATCCTTATCAGTAATACATTATGATTAAAGGGCATCAAAATAATATAGTGTCAGGGAGCTGAAAACAGGACAGTTTATTAGTTCATTAGTATTTATGGTCTAATTTGCTTGTACTGTTATATAGTAAGTGAATACTAATCTCATGTTCTTATTTATTTTTTGATTTTTTTTGTTGAAAATCGTAAAGATGTAACACCAAGTGAGATATATTTGCACTTCCATAAATATGGTCATGATTGAAATTTTTTTGTTGGTGAGCAATCTCGAATCGTGCATGAAAATATGATATTCTATAATCTTATTGACTTTATATATGAGATCCATTTCTATTTTAAGATATATATTATATGTATATCGTGATTATTCTTACAAGAGAGATATGAAGAAAAATCACATCAACAAACACAGACTCAATATGATATTGATCAGTGTTAAGCATATTACCAAGCAGCGGGAGGGGAAAAGAAGAGAAAAGTATATGTTCTTGGATCACAAAGGTACTGTGTGCCGCATCTTCATCTCTCTTTTGGATCTGATGCGTCATTGTCAGTAGCTCCTCCGAATGCTCAACCAACACCGATAGAGAATTTGGATGAGTAGTGAAGTGATTGATTCTTACACGGAGAAATCACATGCTTCTTGTATTGGTTGAATGAGTACTGGAAATGATCTATTTACCCTCAAATCAACCAAATATTGTTGATGGCTCTCCATCCTCCCTAGCACCTATAGTTGATGCTCTGACTAATTATAACGCTGATGAAGTCATGCATCGAGTTCGGATGATGATTGTAACCCTTCAGGCTCGCATTAGTTAGCTTTTTTCTTTTTGGATTTTTATTTGATGTTGTGGCTCTTCTAAACTTAACCAGACTATTACTATATGCATTTGCTATTTTGGACCTTTTATAATTTTAATTTATATAAATATATATATTTTTTAGCAAATACCACTAAACACGTAGCTTAGCAGCTAATTTTATTAATAATAAATAAACAAAAATAATAAATTCGGTCTTTACAAACATGAATGAAATACGAGCTTGCTAAGATTAAATAATGACTAACTAGTGGTAAATTAGCAATATACCCAAGCATTGCATCTACCTCATTGGGTTTGAGCATCATATGATGCTAATACCACCAATTGAGGCAAATTTAATATTTTGGTAACATGCTTCACATGAACTACCACGCTAGCTAGGAATAAATTTAATGCAAAGTTAATGAAATACGTAGCTAAGTATATGAGTAATGCTAACAAATTTCTAAGATATAATCTTGAATAGGATCATTGATGTTGTTGAAGAGCGTCCAAGATGTAGCATCCAACATGAAAACAGCTCGTTAAGGAGCTCGTTGAGCTCGTCCAATTTCTGCCCTTGTCTAAGCATTCCAAGGAACGCTCGCTAGGAGCGCTCGTTGAGCTCCCCAAAAATCTGCCCGCCTTAGGAATTCCCCAGCATTGCTTGTCGAGGTCGCTCGCTAGGCGAGCTAAGTTTCTGCCCGCTATGTTTCCACGCTGCTCTCCCGCTTCCCTAGCGAGCTAAAATTTTTCCTCACATCTTCGTTTAGTACATGGCGCTCGCTGACCTTGCTCGTTGTCCTTGGGACAGTTCTGCCCGGTTTTTGAAGCCTCTATTCTCGCTCGTTGAGCTCTTGAAGTTGCTACCTGCTTTTCCAAACACTCCATAAGCTCGCCTACCACGCTCAGTTAAGAGTACAACAATCTGCCTGCTCCTTCTCCCTTCCAAAAAGCAACGCAACGCCATTCCTGAAATATAGTCCACACTTGAAACAAAACCCAAATTCCATGTAAATGCTTTCCATAGTTCCATTCCAATCACACAAAGCATGAAGAAATTCCACCATGAGATTTATAGCTATGAATGTACTTACAAAAAGAAAACAAAGTTAGTAGTAAAAGCCTCCATACTCTCCTCTACATAAATTCGAACATGAAGGTAAATTCCACCTCCCTTGTTTCTAAACATTCTTCCTCGGCCTAGTGCGAATGTAAGGTTCATTACACTTATCCCCATTCACCAACCTCCTTCCCATGCTATCCAACTGATGAAATGAATTCACCACGACATCTCCTTAAACAATCGCCAAGTGATCCGCCAATTTATTACCTTCTCTAAACACATGCATCACCACCACCTCTATACCCTCCATCAAACTCCAAATCTCCTCCATTATTTGCACAATTTGCCAAAGCACCTCCCAAATTTCTGTCACTACATTCTTGAGCAACATCGAGTCCGTTTCAACAATAAATTGTGAATAAGAAATAGAGACCACATACCTCAAGGCAATAAGAAATACAGTTGCCTCCGCTTGAGTATTCGTGGTCATACAATCATCCATCTCCTTAGCACAAACGTGCACAATATCACCCCTGTCATCCCGAATACAAAATGCCCAAGAACTAACACCTGAATTACCTCTAGAAGCTCCATCAGTATTACATTTGATCCACCCCACCTGAGGCGGACTTCAAGCAACCTTTGTCATCACAAGCTTAGGCGCATGATCCCTTAAAACCGGTAACAAGTCCTCCTACCTACCAGGCGCATACTGGTTTTTTTTAATTTTAATAAATATTTTTTTTTATTTTCAAGTGTATTTAAATAATTTTCATTGAATTTTTTTTAACATGATCATTTAATTTATCAATATAAATAGATTGAAAAAGGTACATAAATTGCGACAGATTACAAAGGATCTCTATTGTAGCTAAAATTTTTATATAAAATAAAATGTTGTAACATATTGCAAAAAAAAATTATGTCGTAAAAATATTATGAGAAATGTCTCTAAACTTATGTAGCGACAGAAGTAGCAATAGATGTTATGTTGTTAATATATCCAAATAAGGATTTAATTATGAATTCGGCGACATAATTGAACATAATAGCAACATATATTATTTGTCGCTAAACTTGGCGACAAATTTAATCGTCGCTAGAGCGTAGCAATTTTTGCTACAGAACTCATTTTTCTGTTGCTAAGTGGCCAGCTATGAACGTTTCTGCCGCGCATGGCAATATATCGCAAATCCATTATTAAATAGGCTTAGCGACAATAAAGTATTGTTCCGCGACAAATATATCTGTCGATAAAAGTAATTTTTTTATAAGTGATCGTTCCCGGATACTCTCCCACAAATCTTGGATCACCTCCATATGCAAGATGGTGGTCTGGAGAGTGGGCTCAATGGAATTTCATATCCATGACACCAACAACGAATTTATAGTCCAGCAATCCTCCAAATCTGGTGAACTCTCTTTGGGTTTCACAATTATTCCTTCCACAAAACCAAGCTTCTTTCGAACATACTAGGCTGTTCAAATAGACCTTTTTCATTCATCATAATTTTCTCCTTTGAACTTGGGTGATTATCAGACTCGGATTTCCATTGGACGTGATGTCCTACGGAGAAATCATTTTCCGTAGACCAGTCCCTTCAATGGCGATTGCTCTGTCAACCAAAGCACCGGTTCCAGCGGGTGGAGCAGCCGTAAACTCATAACTTCAATGAAGAACTTTCTCCAAAATATTGGATGAGATGGTGGCTACGGTACTATGTCAAAATCAAATAAAGAAGAAATATTTTTGGGTTGAAATTCTCATATTTTCTATTGATAAAATTAGGATATATACAAGTTCACAATCTAACCTAGTTTAGTGTCTAAGCTATTAATGGGTCGAACCCAAAACTAGACCCTAGCCTACCATATAAATATTTATTATAATACTCACTACGCAATTACAAGCATATCCTCCAAAAGTAGTGTACACATAATTTAGCAAGCGGTGTTTAGATATTTTCGTAATTTGACTTTATAGTGAGTTTGGATCTTTGTCTGCATTGGCTTTAAGGTTTTATTCTCTATCAAAAGCTACTTTACATTGTACACAAATGGTGTTTCTCTCTACAGTAAATTTTCACATTAATATTTTATAATTATTTACACATACGTAGATAATTTATTTTTTCGCAGAGCAGTGTCAAACATGACACCTCTTACTAAAGGCATGTATGACACCACAAATGAGCTCGTGATTTGAGATTATATTTTCTTGAATAACTAACGTATATCATCTTTAAAGTTAAACTGTTTTATACTTTTTTTCTTGTGTAGACTCACTAGAAATAGATGAAGTGAGAAATACGAAATGCTAGGAAGTTTTTGTCGTCAATCATTAAAATGTTGTCAAAATAAAATATTTCAAAAGATTTTCTTCCACTAAGTGACACATAGATAGTGAAGTAACATGTGTCACTACACTTGTCATTTCCTTGCAATGGATGTCCATGACTAAACTACCCATTGGACAAATGTCTACACTTGTCATTTGTATGCATATGACTAAGCTATCTACTTTGACAAGTGGCACTAATATGCATGACTAATCTTGTCCTTTCCTTCCTATAAATACTCGGCCAAAATTGGCATTCCATTATAACATAATACCATTCTTCTTTACAAGTAATCATTGCTAATCATTGGCATAGCAATCATTACAAATACTTCTTTTCATTCCTAGTTTGTCCTATCCTCTGTTATTGATAAATTCCTACACAAAATCTTTTGCCACTTCTACCTGATTTGCTGGGTTAACATAAATAATTCTGCTGATTCCTGATCCCTCTATATTAATAGAGGAAGGCTCGTTTTATCCTGGGAAAACGTTCCAGGCTGCTGGAATAGTTTCTTAGGACAGTGCCCAGCACGACTCAGAGCACCGTATATCTACACAAAGATAAATAACTATATCCTTTTATTGTTTTAGTATTCAACAATACTCTCGTCATACATTGTTATTATTATTGTTGTTATTACTATTGTCATTATTATCATTATTGCTGTTATTATCAGTATTATTGTTGTTGTTTTCCCCAATTGTTCCTACAATCTAAGAAACTATGGCAGGCAATAATACTGGAAAAAGTATTGCTGATATTATCAATGTCGGTGTTGCCCGCAGTACTCCTGGTGCGGTCGTTCCTCCATATGAGCATAGTCATAATAGAAACAATACGAGGTATGTTAATAAGTCTCGAGGTTACAAGCGCTATAACCCCAATTATAAGAAAGAGAAAGGCTATAATTTTAATTGTGATAGAACAGGTTATTATGTCCAGAAAAATATAATAATGGCAAGAAATGACAAAGAAAATAAAAATCCTCCCAAAGCTAATTTAGCTGAAGGAGATGAAATTATGCGGCTGTCATTTCTCAAGTGAACATTGTAGGCACTTTGAAAAAATGGGTGGTAGACTCTGGGGCTACTCGGCACATATGTGCAAATCGAGAAGCATTTACCTCCTATACTAATATAGGAGAAAATAATGAAGTAGTCTACCTTGGAGACTCAGGAACTGCTAAAGTTCTGGGTAAGGGTAAAGTACTCCTGAAACTTACTTCGGGAAAAACTTTAGCCCTTGCAGATGTGCTACATGTTCCTGATATTAGGACAAACCTGATTTCTGTAGCCTTATTATTAAAAGCCGGGGTTAAAATGACATTTGAATCTGATAAGATTCTAATGACCAAAAATAATATTTTGGTCGGAAAGGGCTATTGTAACCAAGGACTTTTTGAACTTGATATTTCTAATATTATACACGAATATAAATCTGCTTCTGCTTATATGGTTGAGTCTATTTCTTTGTGGCATGCTAGACTAGGACATGTTAATGTGTCATATATACAGAAAATGCATGCAATGGGTCTAATATCTGGTTTATACTCAAATAAAATTGATAAATGTGAAATATGTGCTGAAGCTAAAATTACTAAAAAGTCGTGCTTTCCTGTAAACAGAGAGACTGAACTATTATTTTTGATCCACACTGATTTAGGTGATTTAAAACAAATCATGACTAGAGGTGGTAAACGATATTATGTGACCTTTATTGATGATTTTTCTAGATATACTAAGTTGTATTTACTTCGAAATAAAGATGATGCCTTTGATGCTTTTATTTCTTATAAATCTGAGGTTGAAAATCAACTTAGTAGAAAAATCAAAAGAATTAGATCTGATAGAGGAGGTGAATATTTGGCCTTAAATGATTTTTGTGAAAAAGAAGGAATTATTCATGAAATAACTCCTCCATATTCACCTGAGTCTAATGGAGTTGCTGAAAGGAAAAATAGAACACTGAAAGAAATGATGAACTCCATGTTAATTAGTTCTAATGCTCCTGATAATTTGTGGGGTGAAGCAATTTTATCTGCTTGTCACTTACAAAATAGAATGCCCCATAAAAGAACTGGCAAAACTCCCTATGAATTGTGGAAAGGTTATAAACCTAACCTGAAATATTTAAAAGTGTGGGGGTGTCTTACCAAAGTTCTGTTGCCTGAACCTAAAAAGAGAAAGATAGGTTCTAAAACTGCTGATTGCATGTTTATTGGATATGCCGAACATAGTGCTGCATATAGATTTCTTGTTTTAAAAAGTGATGTGCTTGATTGCAACACCATTATTGAGACAAAGAACGTTGAGTTCTTTGAACACATTTTTCCACTGTCTGATAAAGTTTCTCATGCGCCTGTTGAAAGAAATAAAGAGACTACCTCTGCTGAGGAACTGAGAAGGAGCAAAAGGCCTAGAAAAGAATATTTTTCTTATGGAAATGATTTCCAAACTTTTATTGTTAATAATGAACCATTAAATTATTTTGAAGCTATTTCCTCTTCTGATGCTGAATTTTGGAAAGAGGCAATTAAGGCTGAAGTTGATTCCATTATGAAAAATAAAACATGGGTTTTAACAGATTTACCTCCTAGTGCAAAACCTATTAGTTGTAAATAGATTTTCAAAAAAAATTTAATCCCGATGGTTCTATAGAAAAATATAAAGCTTGTTTAGTAGCAAAAGGATTTTCTCAGAAACGAAATATCGACTATTTTGATACATTTGCACTAGTGACTAGAATCTCTTCTATTAGACTTTTAATTGCCTTAGCCTCAGTTTACAAGCTTTTTATTCATCAAATGGATGTTAAAACGGTATTTTTAAATGGTGACTTAGAAGAAGAAATTTATATGGTTCAGCCCGAGGGATGTGTTGTTCCTGAGCAAGAAAATAAAGTTTGTAAATTAATTAAATCTCTTTATGGCCTAAAGCAAGCTCCTAAACAGTGGCACGAGAAATTTGATCAAGTCTTATTGAGAGACGGATTTTCTTCTGTTGAAGTGGATAAATGTGTTTATACTAAAGTGTTAAACGGTAATTTTGTGATAATTTGTTTATATGTTGATGACATGCTTATATTTGGTACAAGTTTAAATATTGCGCAGAGTACCAAACTGTTTTTGTCATCTAACTTTGATATGAAAGATCTGGGTGATGTGAGTATGATATTGGGAGTTAAAGTCATAAGAAGTGATGATGGTATTGTGTTGTCACAAGAACACTATGTTGAGAGACTTCTTAAGAAGTTTGATTGTTTTGATGTGACACCTGTGGCCACTCCTTATGACGCTAGCTCTCAATTGAAAAAGAATAAAGGTGACCCAGTTGCTCAGTCTAAATATGCTCAGATTATTGGGAGTCTGATGCATTTAATGAATTTTACAAGGCCTGATATAGCCTATGTTGTGTGTAGACTGAGTAGATATACTCATAATCCCAATCAAGAGCATTGGTCTGCATTAGTAAGACTGATGAAATATTTGAGAGGAACCATAAACTATGGTATCCTGTATAGTGGATTTTCCGCTGTATTAGAAGGATACAGTGATGCTAACTGGATCTCTGATTCAGATGTGACAAAATCCACTAGTGGCTATGTATTCACCATTGGTGGTGATGCAATAGTATGAAGATCAGCCAAGCAAACTATAATTGCTAAATCTACTATGGAAGCAGAGTTTATAGCTCTAGAATTGGCTGGTTCTGAGGCTGAGTGGCTAAGAAACTTCTTAGCTGATATCCCTTTAACAAAGAATGTGTTGCCTCCTGTGTCTATCCATTGTGATAGTAAAGCGGCAATTGATGTTGCCAAGAATAAATCCTATAATGGAAAACGCAGACACATTCGTCTGAGACACAAAGTTGTCAAGAAATTGCTGAGAGATGGAATAATTTCCATTGATTATGTGAAGTCGGAAGTGAATTTGGCCGATCCTCTGACTAAACCTTTGGGAAGAAAATTAATTCTTCAAACCTCAAAAGAGATGGGGTTAAGGCTAATATGATTGTCAATAGAGATGGTAACCCAACCTATGTGATTGGAGATCCCATGAAGTAGGTTCATATGGGTAATAACAAGTCGATATTGACACTGAAGCACTTAGATGAGAGTGCTTAACTGCTACTGTTTGGAGGGTTGAGTTTTAACTCTTAATGAATTCATAGTCCTTATGGATGGTGTATTTAAAGCAGTGTACACTTGATGAATTCACCTATATGAGAGTAGGAGTGGAGCCGCTCCTATGAGATTCTAGCCAAGTCTCTAGAGCTCTCATGAATACCAGGCACGCGCATGGCCTATTCGCGCAAAACCGCGTTGAACAGCAAAATTATGGGTCTGAATGTGACTAGTAAGACCTCTGACTTGCAAAAAGAATTATTGGTTCATAGAAATATTATATTTCACCAGTAATTCTGTGGGTCAAGTTTTATCGGTCTAAGTTTGGTTCATAGTCCAGAAGACACCAAACCTATTGCAGTTGGACCGTGTAAATCCAGCAAGTCTTATCCTTCATACTTACCCATTATTCTGTACCTCTTGATGCTTCAAATCTTTTAAAATATGTGGGGGAGTGTTGCCAAAATAAAATATTTCAAAAGATTTTCTTCCACTAAGTGACACATAGATAGTGTAGTAACATGTGTCACTACACTTGTCATTTCCTTGCAATGGATGTCCATAACTAAACTACCCATTGGACAAGTGTTTACACTTGTCATTTGTATACATATGACTAAGCTATCTACTTTGACAAGTGGCACTAATATGCATGACTAATCTTGTCATTTCCTTTCTATAAATACTCGGCCAAAATTGGCATTCCATTATAACAGAATATCATTCTTCTTTACAAGTAATCATTGCTAATCATTGGCATAGCAATCATTACAAATACTTCTTTTCATTCCTAGTTTGTTCTATCCTCTGTTATTGATAAATTCCTACATAAAATCTTTTGTCACTTCTACCTCATTTGCTGGGTTAACATAAATAATTTTTCTGATTCCTGATCCCTCTATATTAATAGAGGAAGGCTCGTTATATCCTGGGAAAACATTCCAGGCTGCTGGAATAGTTTCTTAGGACAGTGCCCAGCACGACTCAGAGCACCGTATATCTACACAGAGATAAATAACTATATCCTTTTATTGTTTTAGTATTCAACAATACTCTCGTCATACATTGTTATTATTATTGTTGTTATTACTATTGTCATTATTATCATTATTGTTGTTATTATCACTATTATTGTTGTTGTTTTCCCCAATTGTTCCTACATAAAATAGATCAGCGGGCAACCAAAACTTTGTCTTGGTTATCTGGCGTGTAGCGCAGAAAAAAGAAAAAAATTATGATACGTGTAGATAAAAAATTAATTACGTCAGCTATGAGCTATCCCCTTTATTACTTCTGCATTTTACAAGTAGTTTGGATAAATTTGCGGTGCAAAACACCAAAGTTGTTAAGTTAATAGTACATACTCCTATAAATTAGGGTGGACAATATTTTTCAAAAGTGATTAATTGGATGCTTAAAGCTATTGAGTTTTGGGGTTTTCACTATCAACATGCATCAATTGTGGATTGCTCAACTTTGATAAAATACGAGTTGAAATTAGATTGTCGTAGCCACTTTGATTGTTTGGTGTATCTTAGTGTGAGAATGAAAAGACTGACAATACCATCAAAAGAAGACAGATTTAGTCGATAGAACCACTTTGTTTTACGAAAATTGTTTTAGTTAAAAAGCACGCCTATTCGCTTTAAATTGATTAGACATTTCATAATTAGTTCATTGTCAAAACAACTTGAACATAAGAATCGTAGTATCAACTATCAAAGTGGTGTTGTATACGTTGAGAGTTCGTTGTCACAATGTCAGTGTCAAGCCCCTTCTTGAAACTGCTTGATTCTCGCTTTTAGCGCTTTATAGAATTTCATTGTATTTTTGCCCTATTTGTTAGGATTTTCCATTTAAGGAAGTGATGGTGTTAAAAAGGTACCAAAATTATTATTATTTGGAGTCGCCACTTGACAAGTTCAAAGGTGAGCCAAGTGACCAAAAAGGTGTTTCGGAACACCTTTTGACTCATCAAAGGCTTGCGTTTGAGATTCGGGTAAGGAACTTGGTTGACTCTCGGGAAGGTGTTAGGCATCCTCGAGTCCTGTGTCAGGCACAGTTGTTTTTTAGCACATTTTTTGCTTTTAAAATATTTTTATTATTTTACCGTATTATTTATTTCACCTAAACATTATTTTATTTAGAGTATTTTATCAATGTTCATTATTGACTGACTTCTTTGAATTTGGTAGAGTTACTATTTACTCTTCATCATGTAAAGAGACTGATTTATGGAAGACATATAGCTAAGAATAATCACAACAGTTAGATGGTGACTTTATTAGAATGTCAAAACACTTGTGGCCATTAGCTGAAGGTCTGGCTTTGAAGCTAGAATGGACTTGAAAAATGGTTTGTTCCCTTTATTTATGATTCTGCCCGCCTGGGCATTTGAGAAATTTGAAGTTACTATTCATTTAGTGAGGTAGGTGATTTACATCAAATGACCTTTTGGTCTCTGTTGTGATGTTTCTGGATCTTTTAAGAAGATTTTGTAGGTACAACCTCATTTTTTAGAGACTTTATACCAGATATTCTATTTTATTCTATTTTTTATTTTTGTTTCTTTTTCAAAGCCTTTAAAGGTGTATTTTTAACTTTTTTATTTCTTTCTTTGCATTTAACTTATCTTTTCAAGACTACTTAAAATCTGTCCAAGTAAATTGCCATCCAATTTTATTTGCAAATCTGGTGCTAACTCCATGACAATCTTGACTTCTTAGCTGGTAGTTTTGCATACATGGCTAGTTTTACGAAAGGGACTATATCTGACATACAAGAATCATTTTTGCAAAAGTTTTAGAACTCCAGAAAACTTTGCTTCAGTGCGTGATTTTGGTCACACATTTTTTGTGGTTTTAAACAATATATGAACTAATAAAGTAAAAAGAAACATGTAACAGTGATTTGACAACCATTGTTTTGTACTTTTAACACATCACAAAGTCATAAATTAAAACATACATAGGCATGATTTTTAAGATACTTCAACATGCTGATTTTTATACTAAAGCACAATAAAACTACAAGGAGATATTGTGTTTACCTATGAGTCAACTTACCAAGCCCAAAACCAATAATGGAGGGCCAAAAAAAAAAAAGACCAGCAGCAACATAACAACAGCCAGCAAACACAACAGCAGCAGCAGCAATCAACACAACAACAGACATAAACAGCTCCAAAATAAACCTTTTCACAACTCCCTTTTCAATCCTCAAAAGGCCTAAAATATACCCCTAACGGACCTTACTGGTAATGGTCTTCTTAACTTTCTAACACTTCCCTTTTAAACTCAAATTTTTTCTTCTTTTTTTTTCAAATATTACTTCATATTCAATGCCATTTTCTCTCTTTTTTTGATTTTTTCAGATGATAGGTGTGTGTTAGTAAATGAAGTGAGTTAAGCTTTAAATAGGGAGAGAGAGAGAGAGAGAGAGATAAATGTTGGGAGGGAGGGAGGGAGAGAGAAATGTTCGAGGGAGAGAGAGAGAGATAAAAATTAGGGAAAAAGTGAAAGTGAATAAAAAGGGGGAAATTGGGTTGTTGGTTGCAAAAATCAACACCCATTAATGCAAAAAATTGCAATTTTCATATTTCATGTCTACTTTCTCACCAACCAAAAGACGAAAGGCTGAACATTCCCTATTTGTGTTAAATACTATATCTCAAGTTTTGACTCTATCTTCTATTTTCTTTTTCTTTTTCTTCAATTAATATTTAAATTTTAACATTTCAGATTTTTAACTTTAGCTAATAGGCTGGACTGGCCCACCAAACAAACTATATATCTCCTAAACTATTTCCAGCCACCAGCCTTTTGCACTAACTGAAACAAAGCCCACCAGCCTTTTATACAAACTAAAACAAAATCTGCTACCTAAGTTACAAACTAATTCAATTCTAAAATTATTTACTTATTTAAAAAGAGAAAACTAACATAAATTAACACTAAACCCCCTAAAAAGATTAGCTAACAGGACAGATCAAATCCAAATTTCTCCATGCTATTCTCGTTAAATTCACCAAATAAATTTTACGATTCTTTCACTAAAACTAGACTAAGGTCTTGCTTAAACGATTCATGAGCCGCACAGAATAAGAACTGAAAACTCTCTATACCAATACGCTCCCTCACAGATAAACTTGAAGGTAATTCATGCTTAAAAAAACAACTAACTCAAAGGCAAACGATTAAGGACAAAGCATAGCAGTCACACACTTTGTTTTCTGATACCACACACAGGTTCCATACCCAAACAATAAACTAACAGACCTTGACATAGCAACTAGGATTAAAACTCATGCTTAAACAAACTGAGGCAGTGATATGGGTACACACTTTTCCTTTAAGCAATGAACAAATGATCGAGAAAACAATTTATTATTTCTTTAACAAACTAGAACTAACAGTAAATTCAAACGGCTGAATATAATTCGCATATTCTATCTTAAGCATGAAACTGTCAAAGCAAATATTGATACATGGGTTCATATGCTAGGATCAGGTTTGATGGCATTTTCCTACATTTAGTCATTTGAATGAAATGGGAAGCATAAACAAAAGCTAACGAGATAAGAAACTAGGTCACTTCTCACCCGTCGTCAACACCAAAAGCCCACCGCAGCTGCTGCCACCACCACATCTCCATAGTGGAACCACCATGATGCTGCACCAATAACCCCATCGCAGCAAGACTCACCAACAAACCAAGACACTACAGCTAACATTGAAAGCACCAGCACCACCAATGCTCTGCCTCGCTCCGTCTCATCATTGTCATAGGTTCCTTATGTCTTCACCATCATACCGGACCAAAAAACAAACCAAAAGCATTACCTCCTTTCCTATTCTCAA
Source organism: Petunia x hybrida (assembly GCA_037355625.1). Classification (NCBI taxonomy): domain Eukaryota; kingdom Viridiplantae; phylum Streptophyta; class Magnoliopsida; order Solanales; family Solanaceae; genus Petunia; species Petunia x hybrida. Next base: position 842,411 of record JBBBVM010000165.1, read on the forward strand.
TCCTATACCATCGTCACTGCCTAAACAGTCCACCTACAGCCTTCGCCATAGTCCCATCACAATGAAACCAGCGCAGCACTACATGCTGCCTTGCTATGCAGCTTTATCATCATCGTCGTATGCAACACCAAGTCATTAACACTATCTTCTCATATTTGTCACAAACAATGACTCTGATATTTACATCACCATCATAATAAGAACATCACAGCCTTACCACCCCATGACAACAGCGATTCACCACGGCAGCAACAAGACCAAAATCTACCACCTTTTTTTTCTAATTGAAACGACCTCATTCGGGGTCGTATCAATAAGAACAAGAGAAGAATGGAAAGAAAGAGTAGATAACGATAGTAACAAAGAAGAACCTAGCGACGCTTCCGGTCGGAATCTTAACAATTGAAATTCATATTCGTGTAGAGGAGAGTGCTATGAGACTAGGCGTGTAAGACTCACCAGAAAATGTGAAATAGTTGCCAAAAACTAGCTTGACCACCACTTTTGAGCCCGATTTACGCTAAACAAGAAAGATTTTGGGAAAAATAGCGCTAGAATCACATAGAGGAAATGAAGAGGAGTCTAGTGGTGTATTTTTGTATTTTCCCGGTGATGGCTGTTGCACCCCCAAAAATATAACCCCGAAGGGCTAAATTTAGGAATATCAACTGAATGGACTAACTCTTTTGGAGTTTTTGGAGTCGCCACCCAATTTAAGAAAAACAGGGAACCTAATAAGCAAATGCGTGCAAAACTCCGTTTTAGAAAAAGCGAGGTCTTTCAGAGATTCTAAGGTAAGAGGTTTTGTTAATTTCGAAAGAAGGTTTTTAAGGCACTTTCGAAATTCCGTTAATAACGGTTAATCCGGCAGGTTTCCAAATTAATTTACAAATGTTATTTATGCGCTTTTCTAAAAATAATTAATTGAACCATTAATTAATTCAACTAATTAAATTTAGCAAGTTTTCAAAAGATTTACAATTTATTTAAAAGATTTAATTATTTAAATAAAATAAAATAAAAGCGTATTTTCTGTTTGAAAAAGGAACGATTTGATCGTCCTAATTTCTTTGCCAACTCATATGTGATAGCGCATAAATGGCACTTGCTTAATTTCAACTTTAAAATCCGAGTATCTCACCATAAGATGGAACTTAGATTTCAAGTCGCGTTTTGCAAAGTCGTTTCGGGACATTTAGAAGTTAATTAAAGCTTCTTTATAACTTTTGACTTTTTAAAGAAACTAATTCGTATCAATAAGATAGAAGTCATTTCTTATAGTCTATTATTAAGCGTGATTTCTGAAAATTTATGAAATTTTGCACGCATTTGCTTAAATGGCCTGATTTGCAATAAATGAAATAACGACTTCAAAATAAAGGTAATGAACATAAAGTGAATCAAATAACTCAAGCAAACCATATATATATATATATATATATATATTAATAAATATTTCTACAATGAATTATCTAGTTACAAGTATATCTATCTAGTAGACGAAATAAGGAAATGAGTTAAAATGGTAGAACCCAGAATTGGATGAAAGTTGAAGACGCGTGCAATGGCTGGATATCAACTCTTATATTCCCGTTTCAGGAATTAGGAAGTGGACCAAAGTATAACATTGACCAAAGGGGCGCTGACTTGGGCTTGAGAAGAAGCAGCAATTGAGTCCAAGTTTGGACTCGGCCAATTGAGTTCAATGAAAGAACTCATCCCAAAATTGTACCCATGCAAATATAAAAGGGGATAAAGATTAGAATGTGGTAAAATAATACCCAAACTTTATGGTATATTTATAGAGAAAATATGTCAAATGCAAGTTCAAACCATTTTGAGATAGGCAAAGATAATCTAGTACTGAACACTTAAATGGTAGCAAGAAAAAAAACTTTGCAACATTAACCTATCAACCAAAGATATATCTCTGTTAAGCCAATATCTGAAGAACTCATTCCAAGACATTTCACAAAATGACCAAAACTCCCTGCTACAACACATCATTAGAACAGACCCCTAAACAGCCTCTTGCTGCTACAACACATCAGTAGAACAGACCCCTAAACAGCCTTTTGCAGCTACATACAGCTTACCAAACAACCCCTCAAACACCTGCAAATTAACCAGAACCCCTAAACAACCTTCTCCCATCACCTGCAACAATCCAGAAATCAAGACAACCTTCATACACCCTTTCAAACTCCTACATTGCCTCCAAACACCATAGACAACTTCAGGACACTCTTTAACCCCTTAAACTCTTTCTTTGAGCTCACCAACCATCATCCTGATGCTGCAGCCATAACAAACTGAAGATGCACAAAATCCCTGCTACAAAACTCACAAAATCCAAGCCCTTTTTAATTCTGAAAACACCCCTGGAACCTAACTAACACCTGCTTATCACCCTCTCAGCACAAAAACAGGAACTACTACACTAAACCAAAACCCACAGCCCCTTCTCTACTTCTGCTTGCTTATGGACTGCACAAGTAAAAGAATCCAAGGGCCCTTCTACTCACACCAGAAACCCCTCAAACAAATAGATATCCAGAGATAAATAAGGGCAAAACGGCATACTAGACAAAGATTTCATTGTTTTAGCTTAAACTGGTTTATGCATCTTTTAAAAAGATTCAATCATCAAATATGTACTTAACTTCCACCATTTTTCAAACCAACATATGTAAGTCCTAAATTACCCTAATACTTGACATTATGAGCTAAAAGAAATTGGATTTTTAACTAAGTTATCTCATTACAACTCATATACGAGTAAAAGATTCGAACTTTATGCTCATTTCTGGACAAAAGATCAAAACATACACCAACTGAGCAAAGCCAGGAAACAAAGCTAAAGACATATACTTAGCTAAGGACAAGTTCAAACACCAATATCACAAATACTGTAATATTCGCATACATAACTTCAAACTTCAAATAACTGTGCTATACTAATCCACATTGCTAAAACTGATAGAGAAACAAAGAAAAAAAGGGAAAAGTTAAGATTTTTACCTGCTGCAGGGCAGTGAACGAGGGGCTATGAACTGAAGAATGCGACTCGAAACAAGTGCGACGAGTTGAACAAAGTCGACGACTCGACCAATGAAGAAGCGATAACACGACTTGAAATCAATAGGAACAGAAAAATACTACTCCAGAAATCAAAACGAGAAATCAAACTATAACCACTTTTTAGAAAGAAAATCAGAGGACTGAAATAGAAATTGTGTCATCATTTTTTTACTGCTGTTTTTCTCTATGTGAACTCCCTAGCTAAACTCTCTGCCGCTATTCTCTCCACTCTTGCCTCTCCCCCTCTTGAACTAGAAACAACCAATTTATATATAAGCCCATTAGGGTTATCAGATTCAAGGAAATACCAAAAGAACCCTCCAATGGGCTCTAATGGATAAGCTTGGTCCGGAGATGGTGATGTGGAGGCGAGTGAGTCGATCGATTTCAAAATTTTCAGGGAGAGAATCGGGTATTCGGGTTAAGAGATGGGTTGGGGAAGAAACGGGTTTCTGAATTGGGGAATTGGGTCACGCGGGTTTTGGGGAAACTGATGTGTGTGTGTGTGTAATGTATAAAAGGTTATTTGAAAGTAATCAATTACCTTTAATTTTTCAAAATTGATTTTAATTTAAAATAATTAGACTTTTAATTTAAACTTTCAGGACAAAATTGGGTGTCAACAGCTGCCCATCTTTACCCGAAAAGGATGAAAGAGTTTTCAGGGTAAAGAAAGTTGACGGAAAACCAATTTTGTCACGATAAAGCCAAGGATTTCGGTTCCAAGGACCAAAGACGAGGCTTATGGACATGGCCGAACTCCGGTTTCGAGTTGCCTACATATCTCGGGCTGAAAAAGAATCAGACCATATGTAGTTCGACAACGCTTAGATACAAAGACTCGCACAATTGACAGAAGAAATGCGTACGAATAGGAAAGAATTCAAACTGACACCCTAATTCGAAATGAAAGATTAGGAAAGACTTGCTTGTTCGAGTGTGATTCTTCAAATCCTCGTTAATGAGTCTAGCTCATATCAACGATTGCCCCAGTTCACTGCTAAGAAAGAGTTCCACGTTATGCTCCAAATGCTGCTGTGGTGCTGCTAAAATCCTGTAATAAACTTGACAAACGGTAAGCGAGTAACTGCAAACAAGAGTTGGTAAATAGAGTAATAAATAAATAGCGATAATAAAACTTGTACATGCTGGTTGCAATATCAATGATAAGCTTGTCTCAAATCAACTGATGAAGAAATCCGGCTTTGTGAGGCAAGATGACTTCGGGGATGTTGATAGACTGAAAATAAAGTAACAAAAGCTTCAATTTATAGAAATATAAAGTGAACTTTAGACAAAGTTATAAGGATAGAATGTTGCCTTTTCGGCAATAAACCATGAAAAAGCATAATGCTTTAAATCATGAAAAGTCAATTTGAATGCAATCTTGGATTGTACTCCAATCGAAAGTAAGAATACGTCTGAAGTATTCGCATTATCCTGCATGTCTTAACAAACTTGTTAGCAACATAAGGTCATTAAAATAGGTATAACCAAATATATAAACGCCTCAGGAGGCTACAAAATGTAATTAAGAAAGTGGCAAATATTAAAACGCCTATCGAGGCAACAAAATTACGCCATAGAGGCATTCAAATGATTAACACCTTCGAGGTGATACAAATACGCTTATCGAAAGCGTAAATACATAAAGACGCTTACCGAAAGCGTAAAATATAGATACGCTTATCGAAAGCGTAAACACATAAAGACGCTTACCGGAAGCGTGAAATATAAAGACGCTTATCGAAAGCGTAAACACATAAAGACGCTTACCGGAAGCGTGAAATATAAAAGACACTTATCGAAAGCGTACACACATAAAGATGCTTACCGGAAGCGTGAAACATAAAAGACGGTTATCCAAAGCGTAAACACATAAAGACGCTTACCGGAAGCGTGAAATATAAAAGATGCTTATCGAAAGCGTAAACATAAAGACGCTTACCGGAAGCACGAAATATAAGGACGCTTATCGAAAGCGTAAACACATAAAGATGCTTACCGGAAGCGTGAACACATAAAGATGCTTACCAAAAGCGTGAACACATAAAGACGCTTACCGGAAGCGTGAAATACAAAGACGCTTATCGAAAGCGTGAACACATGAATACGTTATACTCTTTGAACTCTTCCGCAGAGGAATGGTCTTGACAGGATTGGCAATATCTGTAAATCATAAAAAAAATGGAACTTTAGTAAGCGCTCTCATAAAGCGAATGAGAAATGAAACGGATATGTTTAATAATTTGCAATAATTATAGGAAATAGAAATTGCGCCTTTCGCAATGACTCATGATTGGGTCTCCCATTTTCTACGGTAGGCTTCTTAACGATAGTGCCTTCGATTGTTTACGATAGACTTGATGTTGATACTTGTAAAGTAAATGGTAGAATAGCCTGCAAAATAGAGTTTTCATTAAATTCATATAGACAGGAAAATGTCAAAGATAAAGGAGATATAAAGTGAGAGTTTAAGCTGTCTGGCTTATATTTGGTGAAGCCATAAAGAGTTCAGTGTTATCCTTGAGAAAAACCGAGTTAATGCTTAATTCCTGCAAAGTGTAAAGTAAAGTTGTCAATAAAGTAATAAAGTTTTGATTTTGCAAGGGCAGAATTAGAGAGAGAAATAAGATAGTTTTTGCGTATGCAATGAGTCAGATAACGCCTCCGATCTCGGTCAGTTATCATGGCAACATTGTTCAATATGTATGACAAATACTCTATGAGGAATTGATAGTTGCTAGTTTCCTCATCTTGCTGCTTTGAAATTCCTGCATCAAAGAAAAATCGTTAGTTTTGGGAGGGAGGGGGGAGCGTTTGATTCATGTTGACTCGAGTCTTCATCCTGCAACTGCTTCATTCTTCTCACTTTGTCTAGATTTGCGATCCGTCCTTTGAGACTTGGCCAATGAACTAATAGCACAATAAGTTTCAAATAGCTGACACAAATACTTGCATAGTTGAAAAGGATTTTCATGTAACATTTATGTTAATTTAAAACCCTTGTTGTATTTCAGATGGTGACATATATTGAAACAAATTGAACATCCTTTATCTTGCAACTTTGCACCATTCTAAAACACTTTTAGAATTTTGCTCATTCATCTTCTATTGGGAAATACCGCCTTTTGCAAAATTTGCCCCAGTTATGATCTTTACATCTTCAACTTGCTTTGCAAGATTACCCTAGTTGCTTTCTTCCATATCTTCAATTCACCTTGCAAAATTTTGCCCCAGTTGCTTGCCTTAGAGGAAACTGAAAATTTTAATATTATAGAGTCGAGCCCGTTACGAGCGCCTATGTATCCCTCCACGGGAATCAGACTGTGCGTAGTTCTGCTTACATAAAGATTTTTGGGGAAAATATGGCAATCTAAGTACGAAGCCAAATCCGAATTGGAATGCCTACACATCTGCCCAGATGCGTGGTTCGGAATTACATCATCAAAGATAAACAAACCTAAAGCATTACAAAAATCTGATCGAGTCCGATGTGGATTGCTTACTTATCCTGTTGCCATTCCAGGAATCAGATCAAAAGTAGTTCAAAATTACATAAAAGAGGAAATAGGGGAATCCTACGCTAGTGTAACCGAGCTCTATGTGAGTTGCTTACGTATCCCGCCGTGGGAATCAGGTTACGCGTAGTTCGCATTACAATCAAAATTACATGAAAATGAGAAAATATTTGCTTGCGCCACTTGCAAAATCTCTTGATTGTATTGAATTACTTCAAAAGTGACTCTTGCAAAAAAGACCACTTCTTCAACAGCAGTTGCCCTAGTTTGGGATTGCCATGGGGACTTTGAAAAAATTAACCATCATTTGGCTCGGTCAAGTAGTCATCCTTGATTTGTTCATTTGTTTCATTATATGCCACAATCATAATAACAACAGATTCATTTAAATCAAAGGAAGTAGCAAAGCATAAATGCATTTGCAAATTTTGTAAAATTTCAAAGATAAAAAGGCAAAATGATAAAGTTTTAACCAGCATGATTCAGGGCCTCAATCTGAATCGAAGTTTTGCAAAGTGCTTTTGGTTCACAACCAAGTCTCCTGCGTTGGTTCACTCAGCTGTATTATATTGTCTTCAATCAAATCTTGTATCTCATGTTTAAGAAGGACACATTCTTCAGTTTCGTGCTTGGCAAATTCTGCATGGTAAGCACAATATTTGGTCCCAACAACACATTCTGGGGGAGGGTTAAACGTACCATCTCCTGCTAAAGGGTTTAGCACTCCCATATCCTTTAATCTTTCATACAATTGAGCTTGTGGTTCACCTAAAGAAGTGAATTTTCGGCACTGTCTCTTTTCATATTTGGGACGAGACCCTGCTGGCATAGACTGACGGGCTACAGGTAACTAGTGTTGTCGAGGGTAATTACATGCTTGCAGTTGTGAATAAGGCTGATAAGCGGGTATTCCAAATTGATGGTAATCGGGTTGAGTATTATAGACTGGATATGGCGCGGATGGAATTTGATGCTGACTTGGATAAGTTGGGTATAGTGTCCTTTGATAAATAGGTTGGTTTGGTGAGTTTCATAAGGTTGGCTTCTTGTTTGGCCTTTGGTCGATGTCAGCCATATCAATTCCAAATTCATCTTCCTTCTCAAAATTACTTGTGCATGCTTGAGTATTTTGTGCAGTTGCCTTCATCGCGGCAAAGCTTACAATTCACCTAGTTTTAACACCTTCTTCAACCATTTCTCCCATTACAAGAAGTTCAGAATAGGGTTTACCCATCATAGGGAGCAAGTGCATGTAATAAGAATTATCTTGGGCTCGGATGAAGTACTTTACCATGTCTTCCTCGGTTGCACCCTTGCAGCCTATTCACGCCATCTCAGTGCATATTCCCTAAAGGTTTCTGTTGGTTTCTTCTTCAAATTAGCCACGGTTATAAAGTCAGGAACCATCTCAACATTGTACTCAAACTGCTTTGTGAAATCATTGGCTATGTCATCAAACTCACGCCACTTGCTTATATCCTTTCTTTCAAACCATTCCGCAGCAATACCTTCCAGACTATGACTGAAGAAGGCCATCAGAAGTTCCTCTTTACCTCCCGCAACCCTCATTCGGTTGAGATACTTGGTCAAATGAGCAAATGGGTCACTATGACCATCGTACATATCAAGTTTTGGCACTTTAAACCCGGGAGGAAGAGTAACGTCAGGGTATAGATAAAGGTTGCGGTAGGAGATGCTTTGACGTCCTCTAGACACTTGCAAATCCTTGATTGATTGCTGCATGATTTTCATCGTTTGGATTATCTCCTCTTGCTCAACTGTCCTTCCCCGCTTTTCCACAGTTACGGGCACTTCACTTTGCGGCACATAGTTAGTGAAATCCACGTTCTTACCATTGGGGTCATGCTCACAGTACTGGGCTTTCGAATATCCATGTCTTGGATCATTGGCATTTTGAGGAGCAACAGCCACAGCAATGGGTGCTTTGGATTGTGGAGGACGAGGAGTATCTTTGGCAGGTAAATATTGATAGTAAGGCAAGTTGTTGTGGTTAATGAATGCATTTGGGATGTTGTTAACTGGTGCAAGCATATGAATGACACTGGAATTTAAAGGCGTGTTCGGATTGGCAGTTTCAACATTGGGGTTCAGAGTTGATAGCACGGCTGGCGCGTTTTGGTCGCTCGACCCTTTCATTCTTTCTAGTTCAGCTTGCATACACTCAATCTGCTTAGCCATTCTAGCAATTTGTTCATCAGGAACAACAACTGCTTGCTCATTAGAAGATTCAGGGATACCAGTCTGATTATCAGTCATTGCTTGCTTCACTTTAGATTAGACAATTAACCAACTCGGGAGTCAACACGAATCAAACTCTCTCTTTTGGGGAGTAATCAAATAAAAGAAAAATTCAAAAGGTAAACTATGTTAGTTTGTGTGTCATTAACAACATTGCATACAATCACGTAGCGCGCGTCACGTAGCACTTTGCATTTTAAACAAGTTTGACATGTGGCAATCACAATTAGTTGAGCGTAAATGAAAATGCGGGTGCGTCCTACCCTGTAAGGTGCCTCTTTGTGCCAGAGGTAGGCCTAATCATCAAGTTGCACGCACATGTGGTTATTATAACGACACAAACCGTTTGTCAATACAATATCTCAGATATAAATAAACCGACATAATTGTCAACTTCTCAAATTTGACATGGCAAATGGTTTGGGATTCGTTATAATATCCACACGATCACATAATATGCAGTGTCGTTTGGATTCAATAACCCGTCAACAAAAGGGCGGTTTCTTAATTCCTGGAAATGGTACCAAGGACCGGGTCCAAACTAAGGTGTATATGCATGCATGACCTAATCTCCTTCTAAGAGTGGGCTAACGGTTGAGGCTGATTCGACCTATGCGGGATAAACCTAGCCTCATAAACCAGTAAAACTGGCCATGACAAAACCAGGCAAACCATACCCCAACTAACATTGGTGACACGAAAGAATTGACAGGCTCCATGAGGGAGGAAATATGAACGGAATGCGGACTACGCACAAAAAAAATGTAATACATGCTTACTATAACAAACCAAACAAACAGATATAATAAAGCAATTAAATTAGGCATGCTAGTAGCAAATAATTGGAAACCTTTATGGTCTAAACCTTTATTGCGTCCCCAGCGGAGTCGCCATGCTGTTGAACCCCCGAAAATATTACCCCGAAGGGCTAAATTTAGGAATATCAACTGAATGGACTAACTCTTTTGGAGTTTTTGGAGTCGCCACCCAATTTAAGGAAAATAGGGAACCTAATAAGCAAATGCGTGCAAAACACCGTTTTAGAAAAAGCGAGGTCTTTCAGAGATTCTAAGGTAAGAGGTTTTGTTAATTTCGAAAGAAGGTTTTTAAGGCACTTTCGAAATTCCGTTAATAACGGTTAATCCGGCAGGTTTCCAAATTAATTAGCAAATGTTATTTATAAGCTTTTCTAAAAATAATTAATTGAACCATTAATTAATTCAACTAATTAAATTTAGCAAGTTTTCAAAAGATTTACAATTTATTTAAAAGCTTTAATTATTTAAATAAAATAAAATAAAAGCGTATTTTATTTTTGAAAAATGAACGATTTGATCGTCCTAATTTCTTTGCCAACTCATATGTGATAGCGCATAAATGACACTTGCTTAATTTCAACTTTAAAATCCGAGTATCTCACCATAAGATGGAACTTAGATTTCAAGTCGCTTTTTGCAAAGTCGTTTCGGGACATTTAGAAGTTAATTAAAGCTTCTTTATAACTTTTGACTTTTTAAAGAAACTACTTCGTATCAATAAGATAGAAGTCATTTCTTATAGTCTATTATTAAGCGTGATTTCTGAAAATTTATGAAATTTTGCACGCATTTGCTTAAATGGCCTGATTTGCAATAAATTAAATAACGACTTCAAAATAAAGGTAATGAACATAATGTGAACCAAATAACTCAAGCTTATATATATATCTATCTAGTAGACAAAATAAGGAAATGAGTTAAAATGGTAGAACCCGGAATTGGATGAAAGTTGAAGACGCTTGCAATGGCTGGATATCAACTCTTATATTCCCGTTTCAGGAAGTAGGCAGTGGACCAAAGTATAACATTGACCAAAGGGGCGCTGACTTGGGCTTGAGGAGAAGCAGCAATTGAGTCCAAGTTTGGACTCGGCCAATTGAGTTCAATGAAAGAACTCATCCCATAATTGTACCCATCCAAACATAGAAGGGTATAAAAATTAGAATGTGGTAAAAGAATATCCAAACTTTATGGTATATTTATAGAGAAAATATGTCAAATGCAAGTTGAAACCATTTTGAGATAGGCAATGATAATCTAGTACAGAACACTTAAATGGCAGCAAGAAACAAAACTTTGCAACATTAACCTATCAACCAAAGATATATCTCTGTTAAGCCAATATCTGAAGAACTCATTCCAAGACATTTCACAAAATGACAAAAACAGATAACTAATGAGCTTGTCAAAAGATAACTTAAAATATACTTCCCTCAAAACAGAATCAAGCACCAGACATAAGAGAAAAAACATGCAACTAAGTATAACAGAGGTCAGTGACAAGACTATGGCATAAGAGCGTATTCAGATAGCAGTAACTTCAAGGAAAAAGATAGCTACATTTATGAAATATTTTTTAAAGGAAATGACTTTAATATTAAACACTAACTAAAGCTTTAATTCTACTTAGAGAACATGAAACTAACTTGAACAGGATGCACGAGAAAACAACCCCCTTTCTCACAGAACTCCCATTTCATAAACAGAGCCAATCAAAACCTGGACAACTCCTTTCCTCTTCACCTTCTATCATCCTCCTGCAGCCAAAACTCCCTGCTACAACACATCATTAGAACAGACCCCTAAACAGCCTCTTGCAGCTACATACAGCTTACCAAACAACCCCTCAAACACCTGCAAATTAACCAGAACCCCTAAACAGCCTTCTCCTATCACCTTCAACAATCTAGAAATCAAGACAACCTTCATACACCCTTTCAAACTCCTACATAGCCTCCAAACACCATAGACAACTTCAGGACACTCTTTAACCCCTTAAACTCTTTCTTTGAGCTCACCAACCATTATCCTGATGCTGCAGCCATAACAAACTGAAGATGCACAAAATCCCTGCTACAAAACTCACAAAATCCAAGCCCTTTTTAATTCTGAAAACACCCCTGGAACCTAACTAGCACCTGCTTATCACCCTCTCAGCACAAAAACAGGAACTACTACACTAAACCAAAACCCACAACCCCTTCTCTACTTCTGCTTGCTTATGGACTGCACAAATAAAAGAATCCAAGGGCCCTTCTACTCACACCAGAAATCCCTCAAACAGATAGATATCCAGAGATAAATAAGGGCAAAACGGCATACTAGACAAAGATTTCATTTTTTTAGCTTAAACTGGTTTATGCATCTTTTAAAAAGATTCAATCATCGAATATGTACTTAACTTCCACCATCTTTCAAACCAACATATGTAAGTCCTAAATTACCCTAATACTTGACATTATGAGCTAAAAGAAATTGGATTTTTAACTAAGTTATCTCATTACAACTCATATACGAGTAAAAGATTCGAACTTTATGCTCATTTCTGGACAAAAGATCAAAACATACACCAACTGAGCAAAGCCAGGAAACAAAGCTAAAGACATATACTTAGCTAAGGACAAGTTCAAAAAACAATATCACAAATACTGTAATATTCGCATACATAACTTCAAACTTCAAATAACTGTGCTATACTAATCCACATTGCTAAAACTGATAGAGAAACAAAGAAAAAAAAGGAAAAGTTAAGATTTTTACCTGCTGTAGGGCAGTGAACGAGGGGCTATGAACTGAAGAATGCGACTCGAAACAAGTGCGACGATTTGAACAAAGTCGACGACTCGACCAATGAAGAAGTGATAACACAACTTGAAATCAATAGGAATAGAAAAATACTACTCCAGAAATCAAAACGAGAAGTCAAACTATAACCACTTTTTAGAAAGAAAATCAGAGGATTGAAATAGAAATTGTGTCATCATTTTTTTACTACTGTTTTTCTCTATGTGAACTCCCTAGCTAAACTCTCTGCCGCTATTCTCTCCACTCTTATCTCTCCCCCTCTTGAACTAGAAACAACCAATTTATATATAAGCCTATTAGGGTTATCAGATTCAAGGAAATACCAAAAGAACCCTCCAACGGGCTCTAATGGATAAGCTTGGTACGGAGACGGTGATGTGGAGGCGAGTGGGGTCGATAGATTTCAAAATTTTCAGGGAGAGAATCGGGTATTCGGGTTAGGAGATGGGTTGGGGAAGAAATGGGTTTCTGAATTGGGGAATTGGGTCACCCGGGTTTTGGGGAAACTGGTGTGTGTGTGTGTGTGTAATGTATAAAAGGTTTGCGCGAGTAAGCCTGATTTTAGTTTTAAGAATGATTTTAGCCCTTTTATTTGAAAGTAATCAATTACCTTTAATTTTTCAAAATTGATTTTAATTTAAATTAATTAGACTTTTAATTTAAACTTTCGGGACAAAATTGGGTGTCAACAGCTGCCCATCTTTACCCGGAAAGGATGAAAGAGTTTTCAGGGTAAATAAAGTTGACGGAAAACCAATTTTGTCACGATAAAGCCAAGGATTTCGGTTCCAAGGACCAAAGACGAGGCTTATGGACATGGCCGAACTCCGGTTTCGAGTTGCCTACATATCTCAAGCTGAAAAAGAATCAGACCATATGTAGTTCGACAGCGCTTAGATACGAAGACTCGCACGATTGACAGAAGAAAGGCGTACGAATAGGAAAGAATTCAAACTGACACCCTAATTCGAAATGAAAGATTAGGATAGACTTGCTTGTTCGAGTGTGATTCTTCAAATCCTCGTTGACGAGTCTAGCTCATATCAACGATTGCCCCAGTTCACTGTTAAGAAAGAGTTCCACGTTATGCTCCAAATGCTGCTGTGGTGCTGCTAAAATCCTGTAATAAACTTGACAAACGGTAAGCGAGTAACTGCAAACAAGAGTTGGTAAATAGAGTAATAAATAAATAGCGATAATAAAACTTGTACATGCTGGTTGCAATATCAATGATAAGCTTGTCTCAAATCAACTGATGAAGAAATCCGGCTTTGTGAGGCAAGATGACTTCGGGGATGTTGATAGACTGAAAATAAAGTAACAAAAGCTTCAATTTATAGAAACATAAAGTGAAATTTAGACAAAGTTATAAGGATAGAATGCCGCCTTTTCGGCAATAAACCATGAAAAAGCATAATGCTTTAAATCATGAAAAGTCAATTTGAATGCAATCTTGGATTGTACTCCAATCGAAAGTAATAATACGTCCGAAGTATTCGCATTATCCTGCATGTCTTAACAAACTTGTTAGCAACACAAGGTCATTAAAATAGTTATAACCAAATATATAAACGCCTCAGGAGGCTACAAAATGTAATTAAGAAAGTGGCAAATATTAAAACGCCTATCGAGGCAACAAAATTACGCCATAGAGGCATTCAAATGATTAACACCTTCGAGGTGATACAAATACGCTTATCGAAAGCGTAAATACATAAAGACGCTTACCGAAAGCGTGAAATATAGATACGCTTATCGAAAGCGTAAACACATAAAGACGCTTACCGGAAGCGTGAAATATAAAGACAGTTATCGAAAGCGTAAACACATAAAGACGCTTACCGGAAGCGTGAAATATAAAAGACGCTTATCGAAAGCGTAAACACATAAAGACGCTTACCGGAAGCATGAAATATAAAAGATGCTTATCGAAAGCGTAAACACATAAAGACACTTACCGAAAGAGTGAAACATAAAGACGTTTACCGGAAGCATGAAGACATAAAGACGCTTACCGGAAGCGTGAAATACAAAGACGCTTATCGAAAGCGTGAACACATGAATACGTTATACTCTTTGAACTCTTCCGCGGAGGAATGGTCTTGACTACAAAATAAAGTGAGCCCCCAGGATTGGCAATATCTGTAAATCATAAAAAAAAATGGAACTTTAGTAAGCGCTCTCATAAAGCAAATGAAAAATGAAACGGATATGTTTAACAATTTGCAATAATTATAGGAAATAGAAATTGCGCCTTTCGCAATGACTCATGATCGGGTCTCCCATTTTCTACGGTAGGCTTCTTAACAATAGTGCCTTCGATTGTTTACGATAGACTTGATGTTGATACTTGTAAAGTAAATGGTAGAATAGCCTGCAAAATAGAGTTTTCATTAAATTCATATAGACAGGAAAATGTCAAAGATAAAGCAGATATAAAGTGAGAGTTTAAGCTGTCTGGCTTATATTTGGTGAAGCCATAAAGAGTTCAGTGTTATCCTTGAGAAAAACCGAGTTAATGCTTAATTCCTGCAAAGTGTAAAGTAAAGTTGTCAATAAAGTAATAAAGTTTTGATTTTGCAAGGGCAGTATTAGACAGAGAAATAAGATAGTTTTTCCGTATGCAATGAGTCAGATAACGCCTCCAATCTCGGTCAGTTATCATGGAAATATTGTTCAATGTATATGACAAATACTCTATGAGGAATTGATAGTTGCTAGTTTCCTCATCTTGCTGCTTTGAAATTCCTGCACTCAAAGAAAAATCGTTAGTTTTGGGAGGGAGGGGGGAGCGTTTGATTCATGCTGACTCGAGTCTTCATCCTGCAACTGCTTCCTTCTTCTCACTTTGTCTAGATTTGCGATCCGTCCTTTGAAACTTGGCCAATGAACTAATAGCACAATAAGTTTCAAATAGCTGATATAAAGGATTTTCGTGTAACATTTATGTTAATTTAAAACCCTTGTTGTATTTCAGATGGTGACATATATTGAAACAAATTGAACATCCTTTATCTTGCAACTTTGCACCATTCTAAAACACTTTCAGAATTTTGCTCATTCATCTTCTATTGGAAAATACCGCCTTTTGCAAAATTTGCCCCAGTTGCTTGCCTTAGAGGAAACTGAAAATTTTAATATTATAGAGTCGAGCCCGTTAAGAGCGCCTACGTATCCCTCCATGGGAATCAGACTGTGCGTAGTTCTGCTTACATAAAGATTTTTGGGGAAAATATGGCAATCTAAGTACGAAGCCAAATCCGAATTGGAATGCCTACACATCTGCCCAGATGCGTGGTTCGGAATTACATCATCAAAGATAAACAAACCTAAAGCATTACAAAAATCTGGTCGAGTCCGATGTGGATTGCTTACTTATCCTGTTGCCATTCCAGGAATCAGACCAAAAGTAGTTCAAAATTACATAAAAGAGGAAATAGGGGAATCCTACGCTAGTGTAACCGAGCTCTATGTGATTTTCTTACGTATCCCGCCGTGGGAATCAGGTTACGCGTAGTTCGCATTACAATCAAAATTACATGAAAATGAGAAAATATTTGCTTGCGCCACTTGCAAAATCTCTTGATTGTATTGAATTACTTCAAAAGTGACTCTTGCAAAAAAGACCACTTCTTCAACAGCAGTTGCCCCAGTTTTGGATTGCCATGGGGACTTTGAAAAAATTAACCATCATTTGGCTCGGTCAAGTAGTCATCCTTGATTTGTTCATTTGTTTCATTATATGCCACAATCATAATAACAACAGATTCATTTAAATCAAAGAAAGTAGCAAAGCATAAATGCATTTGCAAATTTTGTAAAATTTCAAAGATAAAAAGGCAAAATGATAAAGTTTTAACCAGCATGATTCAGGGCCTCAATCTGAATCGAAGTTTTGCAAAGTGCTTTTGGTTCACAACCAAGTCTCGTGCGTTGGTTCACTCAGCTGGATTATATTGTCTTCAATCAAATCTTGTATCTTATGTTTAAGAAGGACACATTCTTCAGTTTCGTGCTAGGCAAATTCTGCATGGTAAGCATAATATTTGGTCCCAACAACACATTCTGGGGGAGGGTCAAACGTACCATCTCCTGCTAAAGGGTTTAGCACTCCCATATCCTTTAATCTTTCATAGAATTGAGCTTGTGGTTCACCTAAAGAAGTGAATTTTCGGCGATGTCTCTTTTCATATTTGGGACGAGACCCTGCTGGCATAGACTGATGGGCTACAGGTAACTGGTGTTGTCGAGGGTAATTGCATGCTTGCGGTTGTGAATAAGGCTGATAAGCGGGTATTCCAAATTGATGGTAATCGGGTTGAGTATTATAGACTGGATATGGCGCGGGTGGAATTTGATGCTGACTTGGATAAGTTGGGTATAGTGTGCTTTGATAAATAGGTTGGTTTGGTGAGTTTCTGAAGGTTGGCTTCTTGTTTGGCCTTTGGTCGATGTCAGCCATATCAATTCCAAATTCATCTTCCTTCTCAAAATTACTTGCTGCATGATTTTCATCGTTTGGATTATCTCCTCTTGCTTAACTGTCCTTCCCCGCTTTTCCACAGTTATGGGCACTTCACTTTGCGGCACATAGTTAGTGAAATCCACGTTCTTACCATTGGGGTCATGCTCACAGTACTGGCTTTCGAATATCCATGTCTTGGATCATTGGCATTTTGAGGAGCAACAGTCACAGTAATGGGTGCTTTGGATTGTGGAGGACGAGGAGTATCTTTGGCAGGTAAATATTGATAGTAAGGCAAGTTTTTGTGGTTAATTAATGCATTTGGGATGTTGTTAACTGGTGCAAGCATATGAATGACACTGGAATTTAAAGGCATGTTCGGATTGGCAGTTTCAACATTGGGGTTCAGAGTTGATAGCACGGCTGGCGCGTTTTGGTGGCTCGACCCTTTCATTCTTTCTAGTTCAGCTTGCATACACTCAATCTGCTTAGCCATTCTAGCAATTTGTTCATCAGGAACAACTGCTTGCTCATTAGAAGATTCAGGGATACCAGTCTGATTATCAGTCATTGCTTGCTTCACTTTAGATTAGACACTTAACCAACTCGGGAGTCAACACGAATCAAACTCTCTCTTTTGGGGAGTAATCAAACAAAAGAAAAATTCAAAAGGTAAACTATGTTAGTTTGTGTGTCATTAACAACATTGCATACAATCACGTAGCGCGCGTCACGTAGCGCTTTGCATTTTAAACAAGTTTGATATGTGGCAATCACAATTAGTTGAGCGTAAATGAAAATGCGGGCGTGTCCTACCCAGTAAGGTGCCTCTTTGTGCCAGAGGTAGGCCTAATCATCAAGTTGCACGCACATGTGGTTATTATAACGACACAAACCGTTTGTCAATACAATATCTCAGATATAAATAAACCGACATAATTGTCAACTTCTCAAATTTGACATGGCAAATGGTTTGGGATTCGTTATAATATCCACACGATCACATAATATGCAGTGTCGTTTGGATTCAATAACCCGTCAACAAAAGGGCGGTTTCTTAATTCCTGGAAACGGTACCAAGGACCTGGTCCAAACTAAGGTGTATATGCATGCATGACCTAATCTCCTTCTAAGAGTGGGCTAACAGTTGAGGCTGATTCGACCTATGCGGGATAAACCTGGCCTCATAAACCAGTAAAACTGGCCATGACAAAACCAGGCAAACTATACCCCAACTAACATTGGTGACACGAAAGAAATTCAAAGAGTTAGGAAGGACAATGCCCTTCCTGTATAATTGCCCGTCAAGCGGGCCCCCTGTGATGAAATCGAGGAGATGAAAGAGAATTGACAGGCTCCATGAGGAAGGAAATATGAACGGAATGCGGACTATGCACAAACAAAATGTAATACATGCTTACTATAACAAACCAAACAAACAGATATAATAAAGCAATTAAATTAGGCATGCTAGTAGCAAATAATTGAAAACCTTTATGGTCAAAACCTTTATTGTGTCCCCAGCGGAGTCGCCATGCTGTTGAACCCCCGAAAATATAACCCCGAAGGGCTAAATTTAGGAATATCAACTGAATGGACTAACTCTTTTGGGGTTTTTGGAGTCGCCACCCAATTTAAGGAAAACAGGGAACCTAATAAGCAAATGCGTGCAAAACTCCGTTTTAGAAAAAGTGAGGTCTTTCAGAGATTCTAAGGTAAGAGGTTTTGTTAATTTCGAAAGAAGGTTTTCAAGGCACTTTCGAAATTCCGTTAATAACGGTTAATCCGGCAGGTTTCCAAATTAATTAGCAAATGTTATTTATAAGCTTTTCTAAAAATAATTAATTGAACCATTAATTAATTCAACTAATTAAATTTAGCAAGTTTTCAAAAGATTTACAATTTATTTAAAAGCTTTAATTATTTAAATAAAATAAAATAAAAAAGCGTATTTTCTTTTTGAAAAAGGAACGATTTGATCGTCCTAATTTCTTTGCCAACTCATATGTGATAGCGCATAAATGGCACTTGCTTAATTTCAACTTTAAAATCCGAGTATCTCACCATAAGATGGAACTTAGATTTCAAGTCGCTTTTTGCAAAGTCGTTTCGGGACATTTAGAAGTTAATTAAAGCTTCTTTATAACTTTTGACTTTTTAAAGAAACTACTTCGTATCAATAAGATAGAAGTCATTTCTTATAGTCTATTATTAAGCGTGATTTCTGAAAATTTATGAAATTTTGCACGCATTTGCTTAAATGGCCTGATTTGCAATAAATTAAATAACGACCTCAAAATAAAGGTAATGAACATAATGTGAACCAAATAACTCAAGCGTATATATATATATATATATATATATATATATATATAAATGTTTCCACAATGAATTATCTAGTTACAAGTATATCTATCTAGTAGACGAAATAAGGAAATGAGTTAAAATGGTAGAACCCGGAATTGGATGAAAGTTGAAGACGCTTGCAATGGCTGGATATCAACTCTTATATTCCCGTTTCAGGAAGTAGGCAGTGGACGAAAGTATAACATTGACCAAAGGGGCGCTGACTTGGGCTTGAGGAGAAGCAGCAATTGAGTCCAAGTTTGGACTCGGCCAATTGAGTTCAATGAAAGAACTCATCCCAAAATTGTACCCATCCAAACATAGAAGGGTATAAAAATTAGAATGTGTTAAAAGAATATCCAAACTTTATGGTATATTTATAGAGAAAATATGTCAAATGCAAGTTCAAACCATTTTGAGATAGGCAATGATAATCTAGTACAGAACACTTAAATGGCAGCAAGAAACAAAACTTTGCAACATTAACCTATCAACCAAAGATATATCTCTGTTAAGCCAATATCTGAAGAACTCATTCCAAGACATTTCACAAAATGACCAAAACAGATAACTAATGAGCTTGTCAAAAGATAATTTAAAATATACTTCCCTCAAAACAGAATCAAGCACCGGACATAAGAGAGAAAACGTGCAACTGAGTATAACAAAGGTCAGTGACAAGACTATGGCATAAGAGCGTATTCAGATAGCATTAACTTCAAGGAAAAAGATAGCTACATTTATGAAATATTTTTTAAAGGAAATGACTTTAATATTAAACACTAACTAAAGCTTTAATTCTACTTAGAGAACATGAAACTAACTTGAACAGGCTGCACGAGAAAACAACCCCCTTTCTCACAAAACTCCCATTTCATAAACAGAGCCAATCAAAACCTAGACAACTCCTTTCCTCTTCACCTTCTATCATCCTACTGCAGCCAAAACTCCCTGCTACAACACATCATTAGAACAGACCCCTAAACAGCCTCTTGCAGCTACATACAGCTTACCAAACAACCCCTCAAACACCTGCAAATTAACCAGAACCCCTAAACAGCCTTCTCCCATCACCTGCAACAATCTAGAAATCAAGACAACCTTCATACACCCTTTCAAACTCCTACATTGCCTCCAAACACCATAGACAACTTCAGGACACTCTTTAACCCCTTAAACTCTTTCTTTGAGCTCACCAACCATCATCCTGATGCTGCAGCCATAACAAACTGAAGATGCACAAAATCCCTGCTACAAAACTCACAAAATCCAAGCCCTTTTTAATTCTGAAAACACCCCTGGAACCTAACTAACACCTGCTTATCACCCTCTCAGCACAAAAACAGGAACTACTACACTAAACCAAAACCCACAGCCCCTTCTCTACTTCTGCTTGCTTATGGACTGCACAAGTAAAAGAATCCAAGGGCCCTTCTACTCACACCAGAAACCCCTCAAACAGACAGATATCCAGAGATAAATAAGGGCAAAACGGCATACTAGACAAAGATTTCATTTTTTAGCTTAAACTGGTTTATGCATCTTTTAAAAAGATTCAATCATCGAATATGTACTTAACTTCCACCATCTTTCTAACCAACATATGCAAGTCCTAAATTACCCTAATACTTGACATTATGAGCTAAAAGAAATTGGATTTTTAACTAAGTTATCTCATAACAACTCATATACGAGTAAAAGATTCGAACTTTATGCTCATTTCTTGACAAAAGATCAAAACATACACCAACTGAGCAAAGCCAGGAAACAAAGCTAAAGACATATACTTAGCTAAGGACAAGTTCAAACACCAATATCTCAAATACTGTAATATTTGAATACATAACTTCAAACTTCAAATAACTGTGCTATACTAATCCACATTGCTAAAACTGATAGAGAAACAAAGAAAAAAAAGGAAAAGTTAAGATTTTTACCTGCTGTAGGGTAGTGAACGAGGGGCTATGAACTGAAGAATGCGACTCGAAACAAGTGCGACGATTTGAACAAAGTCGACGACTCGACCAATGAAGAAGTGATAACACAACTTGAAATCAATAGGAATAGAAAAATACTACTCCAGAAATCAAAACGAGAAGTCAAACTATAACCACTTTTTAGAAAGAAAATCAGAGGATTGAAATAGAAATTGTGTCATCATTTTTTTACTACTGTTTTTCTCTATGTGAACTCCCTAGCTAAACTCTCTGCCGCTATTCTCTCCACTCTTATCTCTCCCCCTCTTGAACTAGAAACAACCAATTTATATATAAGCCTATTAGGGTTATCAGATTCAAGGAAATACCAAAAGAACCCTCCAACGGGCTCTAATGGATAAGCTTGGTACGGAGACGGTGATGTGGAGGCGAGTGGGGTCGATAGATTTCAAAATTTTCAGGGAGAGAATCGGGTATTCGGGTTAGGAGATGGGTTGGGGAAGAAATGGGTTTCTGAATTGGGGAATTGGGTCACCCGGGTTTTGGGGAAACTGATGTGTGTGTGTAATGTATAAAACGTTTGCGCGAGTAAGCCTGATTTTAGTTTTAAGAACGATTTTAGCCCTTTTATTTGAAACTAATCAATTACCTTTAATTTTTCAAAATTGATTTTAATTTAAAATAATTAGACTTTAGTTTAAACTTTCGGGACAAAATTGGGTGTCAACAATGGCCACCGGTAGCAGATAGTTGCGGACCGGCGGAGAAGGGGTGGTTCGTCGGTGGTGGAGGTTGTTTCCAGTGGGCTGGAGAAATTTGGGCGGAATTTATTTAGTCCTAGAAGACTTGGAGTGTGTGAATGAAAAATGAGTAAAATTAATCTAATATAAGTGAAAGGGACGGGTGATGAGGACCGTAGGATCAAAATGATCCAAATGTTGAGATACAAGCGGGTCATGCGGAGTAGATCGTGTCTACACGCGGATCCTTCATTGACCAGGCTTGATCTTAGCCCTTGATTTCAAAATAGACTTAGTAGATGGGGGGTCTAGCTGGGGCCATGCGGGTCAAAGGCTTTTTGGCTGCCCATTTTTTCCTTTTTTTTCTAAATTAAGATGGCCCAATTCACAATTAAGCACATAAACACCAATTCTCTCATAGTAATTAACCTAATCAAGTAAACTAAGCAATTAATAACAACACACATAAAGGTACATGAACAAATTAACATAAGACAAAACACTTTGGTAATTTATATATCTTTTCTTGATTAATTAACAAAAAGCTAGATAAAAAATTGAAAAAAAAAAACTACAAAAATTAGCTCAACTATTTGAACGACCTTTTTATGTGTAATGTCTTTTAGTTTTGATTCCAAAATTAGGTGATTATAGGTGTCCCTTTTTGATCGGACATTTGAAGAGTTTTCGGGTAAAGATATAATCATAACTAATTTATTTTTTGGTTCTAGTCAAGAGCATGAAATATGGCGTTCGTGTCTTGACTACAAGGTTACCTACATATCTTCGGACTAAGGAATTAGGTTAGTGTAGTTCCTCATGAGCAGTAGCTGGGGCTACAGCTTTGAGGCAGACAACTGGACACTTCTAGACAAAAACTAGACAGATACTAGACACTTCTACCCACTAAGACCGTTACTAGACGCTTTTACCCGTGCTATGACTGAAACAAGACACTTCTAGACAAAAAATTGGGATTTTCCTTGCTGCTTACTTGTTGTTGGTCGCTGGCTGGTGGTCATGCTTTTACAAAAAAAATAGGAATACAACTTTGAAATTTAAAAATGCAATTTTCCTATACGAAATATTCATGCTTCCCAAGGTGGATCTTTGGCTTGAAAGATAACTCTGTTGCTCATTGTGTAGGTGAGCACTATTTGAAACTTGAAATGGTCGCTTCTGTTTGAGCGGGTCTTGACTTCAAAATGAAATGACTGTTTATGTTTGGGCGGATCTTGACTTGAGAAAGGAATGACCGCTTATGTTCCAGCAGATCTTGACTTTTAAAGGAAATGATCGCTATCTTTTAGCAGATCTTGACTTGAAAAGAAAATGATCGCTATCTTTTAGCAGATCTTGACTGTAGTACAACTATTAAACCTGAAAGACAAAGTTTTTTAATTTTCTTTTGTTGCTCATGTGAGGTTAGCGCCGAAAGGGTAAAGAATTAATAGAAAGGCAAGATATAAAAATAAGATGGAAAGCTTAAGGGCGAAAGTCGTTTGGACAAGAAATATCTTTCATAAAAGAGAAACTTATCTGGCATATACTTGCGGCCTTGATGATCATGACATGTGTCTTGGGGTGAATATCCGTCCGATCAGCGCTCATGTTTGAACGCGAATTTTCACATGATAGACATCAAAACCATAACCAAACACAATTGAAGAGACTCGTAGATCGACTAGTAGCTCCCTTTCAGGTTTTCGCCAACTAGCCTCTCTCTTTAATCTTTTCCCTCACAATTATTTCGAGGTGCCCTTTCAGGATTTCACCAACAAAACATCATTTTTTATCGCTCCATAAAATGAATTTCTTTTTTGATGGCACATATCAAACTTGTCAGGGAGAGAAGCTGGGCATAAATGCACAAAATTCATCATAGGATGCCTGGGTATAATTTCACCACCTTTGGGATCTTTTTCTTAAAAAATAAAAAAACTTCTGCTCCAGTTTATATAAATTGGGGCCTTCAAACTTCTTTGCCATTGCCTGTAAACTCTGAGGCAAGTTTTGTGTCGATGTGGGATAGGGGAATAATGAAATTCTCTCTCGGTATGAACAAGAATGAAAATAAGAGGGATACTGAACTTCTTCATAATCTTTAAAAAAAAAAAAAAACTTCTGCCCTAGTTTAAGGTAAGATGGGGCCTTCAATTTTCTTTGAATTGGCCGCAAACTTGGTGGAAAGTTTTACGTCAATGAGCAACAGGGAAAAAATAAACTTTTCCATGTTATGACTGCACCCGAATGGCTACCTACATATCTTTTTGAGAGAAATCGGGTCAAGACGTAGCTCTGACAACTTAACGCTAATTTTGCTTTGATGTTTTCAATTTCATTTTGATACATTACAATTACATTGACTCCCAAGCAGGGTTTACAACAGAAAATGCAAAGCTCAAAGACCCACAAGAAAGTATAATGTTTTGTGCAGGATAATGTATATCCTAATAGAGAGAGTTGACCCGAAGCTCATATGTAGTATCTTTTGAGTGCATCTCAAATTCCAAGTTTGGTGTTCTTTTGTACACCACTCCTCTGCTCAGAAAGAAACCACTTGCAAGTCGTCGACGGGTTCTTTTCTTATTGCTTTCTGCTATTGGTCGATAAGTCCCATCTTGAAGAAAATTCTTGATGTCTAAATACCATGGTTGGCCATCAATTTCCTCTTCAACCATATTACAGTAAGCGTGATGACTTTGAACCTGGATCTCCAACGGATCAATATGAGATTTATCGGAATGGACAAGCATCGAGGCTAGTGTAACCAATGCGTCAGCCAGTTTATTGTGTATTTTGGGAACATGTCTGAACTTAGAGCATCAAACCTTTGACAGAGATCGTCCATACATTGCTTGTACATGATTAACTTAAAGTCTCGAGTTTCCTATTCACCTTTCATTTGGCGTATCAAAAGATTTAAATCACCAATAACTCTTTGATGTCCATATCTAGTGCCATGCGCAAACCCATTATGCATGCTTTGTACTCAGCAGTGCTATTAGTGCAACTGAAACAAAGTTGGACTACAGCCGGGTAGTAATGCCCCGTGGGAGAAATTAGAACTGTCCCAACACCATGACCATTTGAATTTGAAGCGCCATGAAAGTATATTTTCCACACGTGCTCCTCATCATTGATCGATTCTTCCAATGCATCTACCTTCTTATCAGGGAAGTAAGTGTTAAATAGCTTGTAGTCGTTGTCCACCGAATTCTCAGCCAGATGATCGGCTAAAGCTTGACCTTTCATTGCAGTTTTGGTGACATAGACTATGTCGAATTCTGTGAGCAAGATCTGCCATTTTATCAATTTTCCTATTGGCATTAGCTTCTGGAATATGTACTTCAGTGGGACCATCCAGGAAATAAGATAAGTATTATGAGACAAAAAATAATGTTTCAGCTTCTGTGCAATCTAAGTCAGGGTGCAACATGTCCTTTTCAACAAAGTATACCTGGTCTCGCCATCCGTTAACTTCTTGCTCAGATAGTAAATTGCCTGCTCTTTCTTTCCCAAGGTGCTATGTTGCCCCAATACACAACCAAAAGAGTTGTCATTGACTGATAAGTACAGAAACAACGGTCGACCAGATTCAGGCGGGACCAGAACATGAGGGTTTGATAGGTATTGTTTGATCTTGTCAAATGCTTCTTGGAACTCTTCGGTCCATGCATTTTTCGCATCATTTTTCAACAACTTAAGGATTGGCTCACCATGAAAGCTTTTGATATCTTTGCTGGTTCGAGGCAGAGGTAATTCTAGTATTGCTTTGATCTTTGCGGGATCCAGTTCAATACCCCCGCAGGCTAACAATGAAGCCTAGCAATTTTCCAGCAGGCACACCATATGTGCATTTGGCTGGATTCAACTTCAAATTGTATCTATGAAGCCTTACAAAGAACTTCCTGAGGTCCTTCACATCATCTTTGGCCGTTGTAGACTTGATAATCACATCATCCACGTACACTTCTATTTCTTTATGCATCATATCATGAAAAATGACAGTCATAGCCCTCACGTAGGTTGCCCCAGCATTTTTCAACCCAAACGGCATTACTCTGTAGCATTACATCCCCCAAGGTGTAGTAAATGATGTCTTGTACACATCATCTTAATCCATCTGGATTTGGTGGTATCCGACATAGCAATCAACAAATGATTGTATCTCATGTTTGGCGCAATTGTCTACGAGAGTGTGATCCTAGGCAATGGGAAATTTTCTTTGGGACTTGCCTTGTTCAAATCTCGATAGTCGACACATATCCTTGTTATTCCATATTTCTTGCGAACTGCCACAATATTTGCGACCCAAATAGTGTACTAGACCAGTTGAATGAATTTGGCCTCCAATTGTTTTATGATTTCGTTGTGGAATCTCTTGAACATGCCAGTTTTGAATTTTCGTTGTAACTGTTTGACCGGCGGGAAACCAGGCTGGATTGGCAATTTGTGGACTATTAAATCTGAGCTCAAACCCGGCATCCCATCATATGACCAAGCAAAGACATCCTGGTATTCAAAAAGTACTTGCAGAATATCACTCTTCACTTTGGGATGGGCATACATGCTTATCTTGGTTTTCCTTAAATTGTCAGGGATCCTAAGTTTGACATCTTCTGTATCGGCCAAATTAGGTTTGGGCTTAGCTTCATGACGTTCCACTTCTAAACCTATTTCAAAATCAGCCTTTTCCTCATCCTATTCACCCCTATTAACAAACTCCTCTCATCACTTTCAACCTCAACTATGGTTACCGAAACAAGATCAGGTTGCAGATGATGGATGGACGATGAGTTTCTTGCACATGTCATGATATCAGGACCATCAGATACATCACTACAGATAAACCAAAAGGAGAATTAAATTAGAAAGATAGACAGAGATTTAGGAATAATTCGCTCTCAGGCCTTTCATTAATAAAAAAGGGTTTGAATTACAATTAAAAAAAGGTGAGCAAAATAATACACTTGGTATACAACCCTTAGAATATCCAAGTGTATTCAAAAGAAACTGCAAAACAATAGTTGGCCAAGACCCCTTCCTAATAGGGAAGGGTAATGCATTCCAGTTGGCCAAGTGCACATCTGGGGTAATATACTGGATTGAGGCATTACTGGAGCCTTCGTCTGGCTGGACCATACAGATTTCAAAAATTCCACCCAAATCAAATGGTGCATCCATATTATCTTTCATTGCTTTGACATCTGCAACAATCTTTGGCTTCATAACATAGCCCACAAAAGACTAGGTAAGACATGGAATTGGCTTTGAAAGGGACCAAACTTCTGACATTTTCTTCTCTGCTTACTTGCGATATGCTGCTTTTGGCTTGCAACCTAGCCTCCACGTGCCTTGCACGCCAATCAGTTCTACTTGGTTCACTCTACCTTGTAATGATATTCCCAAACCCTTGCCATGTTAGAAACAATGTTTCAACATTTCAGAAGCCATTATGATAGCAGTACCTGACACTCTTGGGACGGGTATGGGTTTTCCTTCAATTACGTTAGAGGTTTGATACATTATGGTCGGACGTGTGGTGACTACTTCGAGGGCCGGTACATCAAAATTGTTGTCAAATTGCGAGTCATCCTCTCCAAAACCACGACCGCTTGATTGTTCCAAGTGAACTTGATTGGCTGATGGACCGTGGAAGGTACAACACAAGCCATATGGATCCATGGTCGGCCCAACAGCAGATTGTAAGATGCATCAGTTTCCATGACTTGAAATTCAATGCTGAATGTTGCAGGACCAGTGGTTAACTCAAGACCAATGACGCCTAAAGATTCTCGAACCCCTCTGTCAAAAGCACGAACGACAGAGGAACTGGCTCTGATTTTGCTGAAATCCACCCTTAGACTTTTTAGTGTAGACAGAGGGGAAATATTCAATCCTACACTACCATCTATTAGAACACGTATGACATAAGAGTTCTCACACTTGACTGAAATATGAAGCGCCTGATTATGACCGGTTCCTTCTGCTGGCAGCTCCTTATCGATGAATGTCACACGATTAGTCTCAAATACCCTACCAGAGTGTTTTCAGATTGGCTACAGTAATTTTTTCAGGAATTTAGGCCTCGTACATTATTTTCAGCAATGCATTGCTGTGTGCTTCAGAGTTCATAAGCAGAGACATGAGCGTTATCTGGGCTGGGGTCTTTCTCAATTGTTCGACGATAGAATAATCTGCCATACTCATTTTCTTCAGAAATTCCTCAGCTTCTTTCTCTGACACTGGTTCTTTAATTGGTCCTTGGTCCTACTGACCAGGCTTTGCTTTTCTCAATTCATCCGGAGTTAAACATCTTCCGGACCGAGTTAAACTATTAATATCAGCAGCAACCTCCATAATTTCTTTCACTTCGTAAGACACAATTGTTTTGTTGTAATTTGAGAGAATAACCTTTGTACTTGTAACAGGGAGTTGCTTTGCATGTGTGATAATGACTGGCTCATGCGGCCTGGCCTTAACCTCAAAGATTAGGTCTTTCTTACATGATGCCCCTTGCACGATAAACACTGGTCCATCAGGCTGAAAATTTCCTAGCATTGCAGTTGGGATCATGAAACTTGGCTCAGCATCCACATATTGCTTTGTTCAGTTGACAACATGTGCACTTTTCCTTGGGGCCGATACAATAATAAACGACTTCTGGCATTTAATGTATGAAGAGGGACCAAGTGCCAGAATTTGCTTAGAGGCCTTCCCTTTCAAATCTTCTACTGTGCATATCATCCCCACTATATGTGTGTTATTCTGAACATTATGAGCCGGCAAAGAATTTTGCTTCACATCTTGAGTCTCGTATCCCATTACCTTTATCTGATTGTTATTTATAATTACTTGGATTGCCCTCTAAAGTTCCTAGCAGGACTCCGAGTCATATCCAGGCGCTCAAGAATGAAATGCCTAATGGCGTGAGTGATCAATTCTCCCAATCGGGTACATTTTTTCCTGGATTGGCTTCAAAAAATTAGCTTGTTGCAACTTGGTGTAAGTTTCACCCAACGGGATGAAATGCTTATTGTCCTTTTGCATGTTCCTTTGTTGTATGTTTGTATGAAAACCTGGTGGGCCCTGTGGTCGATAAGGCATCTCCCACTGAGTCGGGAATTGAGCATGTGCCTTTTGATTGTTATACTGGTTAGGGGCAGGGGGTGCACGCCATTGCGGACCAAATAATAGTTGAGAATAAGATGCTGCATTTATAGGGAACGAGAACTGTGGCATGGCATATTGTTGGCCATGTGGCAGATAGAATTGTGCTGGGGGTGTCAGAATGTAGCCTTGATGGCCATTGTATCTTTCATCATTTCTTCTTGGCCCGGGACCAACCATTACCACTTCTTCTTTCTTTTTTTTCTTCTTCCCAAAATCATTTGGTCATGACTACAGTGCCTGGGTAGTGACTGACAATCTTTCCGTTCTTGATTGCTCTTTCAATCATTTCACCAATTTGAACTGCTTCACTGAAGTGCTTTCCAATGGAAGAGGCCATCACTTGGTAGTATGTCTCATCGAGCACTTCAACGAACTCTTCAACCATCTTATCATCTGGTATCAAATGGCTCACACGTGCCGCCTGTTCACGCCACCTATAGGCATACTCTCTAAAACTTTCACTTGGTTTCTTTATGATCATTTTCAACGAAGAACGATCAAGAGCAACCTCATTTTTGAAACCAAAATGATCCAGGAAGGCGTTGCCCATGTCATCAAAAGTCACCCACTTTAAAACATCTTATTGTATGAACCATTCTGTTGCCGGCCCTCCCAAACTGTCAGCAAAGTACGCCATCAACAACTCATCTTTCTCAATCCCTCTTATCTTGTTAAGATAAATCTTCAAGTGGATCCTTGGGTCACCTTTCCCAATGTACAGATAAAATTTGGGGACAATAAAACCTTTAGGAAGAGGCACATGAGGGAACAAATATAGGTCCTTGTATGAAACATTAGCTTTACCCCCCGTGCCCTTGTATTTTTTTCACAGTTTGCTCTAGGCTTTTCACTTTTCGAGCCAAATCATTTTTTTCTGTATTCCCTAACCTCTCAATATTACAATGTGATTTCGGATGGTCCCCTTGATCATATGACTTGGCCGGGCAAAGGACATTCCCCTGAGCTTGATTGAACAATTGATCTCGGGTCCTTAACTGTGGGTTGTTGTTCAACCAGTACAAAGCAGCTCCCCCAAGAACTGTGAATACTTGGACAGGAACTTAGGTAGGCCATGTTGTCTTTGATGTGGGAGTTGTGCCCCAGGTTGTACATTAAAAGGTCCGGCTGCATTGTTAGTGACCTGCTATAGACCAAAACCCGAAGGGTAACGAGGATCCTCGACTACCGTAGATTTCTTAGGCCTGGTGGATAGGCGTTTGGTGCGAAAAATTCGATACCAATTGGAACAACACTTGCCCGTGCTGCCGTAAAGTTACGGCACATTTGCTCCATTATTTGTTTCAGACTTGCGAAATCCTCAGCCATCTTGGCCTGTTGCTCGGCCAAGCGAGCCAACTTAGAGTTCTCAATTTCCTCAGCCATCATTATTGGAGTGTCTTCCTGAAATGCTGCTTCGACTTCTTCTCGAGTAGCCAACGGTCCTTTAGATCTCAATGGTTAGAAATCTGTTGATGGATAGGGGTATCTCGGTGCCAGAATGCTACACAAAATCACTAGTAATCGGAAGCTATGGCATGCAAACAAAACAGGTGAGGAATTAACACATTTATAAGCAAAGCACGCCTACAAGCCTAAGGTTGGCATGCATCATCCCCAAGCGGTTTGGATCAGATTCCCAAGTGTATTGTTTGATTTCATTTTCTTCTTCTTTTCTTATTTTTTTTCAAGAGAGGTGAGAGGTAGAGAAAAATTGACACATAAAAATAAGCAAAATATTTTTTATTTTCATTACTAAAAAGAGCACATACGATGCTCTAGAGCACGACCAAAAGAAACGTACAAATGACTGACATAGAAATAAATTACAACTGCTACGTTCAAAAAGCAACATAAAGGACAACATGCCAAGATGCTAAATAAGTGACCAAAAAAAAAGAAATAAGTTGCATCATCTCGGACTGATGTATTTTCTAAGGTAACATGAGCTCAGAGTCAGCTGGCTCCTCTGGGTTAAACTCCAGTGGCTCCTCAGGATCTTCCTCGGCTAGTGACAAAGGCTGGCTCAAAACATTACGCAATATGTGCACCCGCTGAGATACATTTTTGACGTAATGAGGAATCTCACTGATGATAATATGTACAACGAGATCTCATGATCTTTGCACATCTTAGCCAAACAGTCTGCCAGTTCTGACACATGTTCCTGACCTCGATCGAGGACTCTCTCTGCCACGGCTATTTGTTGAAGCTGGGTCGTGGCTAATATCAATGCATCATTTTTCAAAATCACTGCCTCATCATGTTGGTTATGCGGTCGATCAATATTCCCAAGGCACTTCTGTGTGAATCTCTCGCTCTCAGCCTGGGTGGCTAGAGTTGTGTCCCCCTCTGTCAAAGTTTTACGGTGCAAGCCATAAAGTCGCCTGACAGTATCTGAGTGTTAATGTGTTAAGCCCTCACTCTCAAACTGAGCGGCTCGAGTGATGTCTGTCTCCGCATCTAAGCTCTGTATAGTAGCACGGTACTCCTTCTCAATCTCACGCTTGGAAATCTGAACCTGCATATCCAACTGGGCCTCAATGTCAACTATGCTTGTACTCGACCTCACCGGCGTCACTCTAGGTAAGGGCTGGTGGCGATACCAAAACTTGTACTCCTGAGTGACCTATCCCCTAAGTCCATTCTAAACCTGAGTCTCTTCTATGAGGTGACGCCTAGTGTCCCACAAGTTCAAGATCTTACCCTTATGGGTAAATGGTCCTTGAGGGTAATCTAAGACATAGGCACTCATGTCTTCAACTATCGGTACCTCATGTCGTTGGCCCAACTGTCTAAGTACTCGCAGTGGGGCATAAGGCTGGGATGCTGTCAAACCCATCAGAACTAAAAAAAGGCGCTTGATGCATCTATGTACAACCTTCTACAGAGGAAGCCAGTTATACTGCCACATTATCTTGTCTAACGCAAGGGAGTTCAAGAATCGTTGGAATGATCATAAGATTTGGTGCTCCATCATATAGACCTATCATAATCCAACTAACTTTAATGGATATCCTTCTATATGGAAACGGGAAAACCAACAATCTTTGAAGAGCAAACACAAAGACCTTTGGACAAAGTCGCAACCATTCTTCGTATTTCAGCTTGTCATGAAACTCGAACCCATATAGTTTAAAACCATCATCACACCTGAGACGAGCATAGAGGTAGTCAAATGAGATCCGGCCGTGACTAACACTAACGATTGAGGTAACTGCTCGTATCTTGATATTCTGAAAGAAATCATGCGCATTGACCTTTTTCAGAGCAATCATTCTCTTTTCCTTGAAATCTAGCTTAATGAGCCCGACTATTTCTTCGATGGTTTGCCCATCTCAAATCCCTTGGCACATGAAGTATTTTGGTTTGGGTTCCAAAATCCAACTAGCGCACTGAACAGAGCTCAATGCGGGACAATATCTTTGGTCACAAGGCCAATCAGAAAACCAATCTTTTCATGGACTAACTCTTGTTGTATTTGGTTCATACTGACCCACAAAGACTTCAACGATTTCGGTGGGCCATCAGTCATCATGATAGATGGTGGGGTGGTATCAGCAGGGTGCTTTCTTTTGTTAGACCTAGAAGACGATGCAACCATGGTACCTAAAAAACACCTGTCAGGAGTTTTGAAAGACTGAAAATACCTCAAATTATTGACAGACAAAAACAAAACTGATGCTTAAAACCTCCTTAAAAATCTAACACGTGTCGGACATCATAACTTGAGACTCGGATTTTCAACAAAAATTTTGCCATTTTAACAACATAAAATTAACCCCAAAAGAATCCTTCGGCCAACTAGGGCACTTGTTAACTGTTGGAAAAAATTCACCATAAGAAAGACATAAAGAATTGGCTCAAAACACTGTCGACAAAAGCAAGACAGACGCTTAAACTTTTTCACAAAAATTTGTCTTATCATGGTCGTCACAATAGGACTTAGAGATTTCCAAAAAAAATGCCATTATAACAGCGTAAATTTAACCAAAAAGAATCCTTCGGCCAACCGGGGTACTTGGAAACTTTAAAATTTTTTTCCATTATAACGACATCAAGACTGACTCCAAAAAAGTTGCCGACAGTGGTACTTAAGCAGTTTTTGTCTTTTCGAAAAAAATTCGCCATTATGACGACATAAAAAACTGAATTAAAATTTTCCGACACATAGATCTTTGCCAAAAAAAATTTCCTTTTAACGCATGACTCAAAAACAGAAAATGTATAAAAAATAAGACATCTACGAATTGGAATTCACCCTACTTCCTCTCTTTTCCTTCATTTTTTCTCTTTCTTTTTCTCTTTTTTTTTCCTTCTGAAACCCGTCCCTCCCTGTTGACACCCAATTTGGTCCCGGATTTTAATTAATGTCTAAATTATTTAAATAAAAATCATGTTAATAAAATAAAAATTTTAATTAATTAAAATCCCTTAATGTGAATTAATGAGATTTTGGAAGAAAAGGCCAAATTGCATTGTTTACCCTAAAGCCCGCTTATTCATGTAATAATTGCGTTTAATTAGTTTAATTAAAAGAGAAAGGGATAAAATCGTTCTTGAAATTAAATTATGGACTGTTTCCGCAAAGCCTTATAGGCACTACACATCCCTCATTTCATATCTCAGCCCATACCCATTTTCCTTCTCCCCCTTATACCAAAAGTCCAAAACCCTACACCCATTTTTTTTTTTTTTTTATTACACACCAGCCGTGCCCTCACCCCTCTCGTCTTCTCCCACTCGCAAAAACCCCATCTCCGACCCCTCTCTGAGTTCCACCATCAGAAACAGAATACACTGAGCATAGATATACAAAATCAACACCCTCTTTTGATTATATCATAACACACACCCATCAACAAGAGCAGAAACGGAGCAAAAGGGATGTAGGGGATCTGAAACGGGGGGACATCGAAAGGGTTTATCATTCTCAGTTCTTAATTTGTTTTTATTCTTTATTACTAAAGCGACGAAAGAAAAAGGCGAGAGAAAAGAGTAGAAGTGATGCCGCCGGCGTTCTCTCGCCGGAAAAGTAAACGGCGGTCGCTCCTCCTTCTCCTTTAACTGCTGCTCTAATTCTTTTGGGGATGAGGGCGATTTTAGATATTGTTTAGTATTTGTTTGGCTTTGGTTTCTGGTTCCCTCATCCGTCCATTATATGTTTTGATTCTTACTGATGAAGTTGACTTTTGTTTTTTTGCTATGATATTCATGTTGTTTGGAGTTTTGCAGAACCTTACTTGGCTTAGACGGAGCCCTCTCTTTCTCATGTTTTAGTGCAAATGAATTGCTCTACTCTGCTTTTGGGGACACAGATCTACAAATTGAGAGGGTCAATGTGTATTATAATGAAGCTAGTTGTGGGAGATTTGTTCCTAGAGCTGTATTAATGGATTTAGAACCTGGAATGACTGGCTATGATTTGCTCAAAAAGATTGAGGGTTCATCTTTTAGGAAAGTGCCCATTTCTCTGTTGGTTTCTGCTTGCTCGTTACAGAAATTAAAAGGCGGAGAAGGAAGTGAAATTGAGGAGGAGTGGACTGATTTTGGACATGATACTGCACTTCTAGCCCTAAGAAAATAATTTATTTGAGACCTATGGGCTGATATTGAACCGATACTACATTGGCCAATGAAAAAATACATATATACGTATTGAGGCCTCGGGATCGATTTGAACATGATACTACACTTGAACCGTCCCGTCCCCGTGTCCCTAAAGCAAAAGGCGATGATGAATGTATGAAATTAATGCAAAGCAAGTCGAATAGAGTGGCGGGTTTGGTACTCGGCGTGGCAACCGGCCCGGGCTCCGTGTTTGCAGCCGTACCAAATCCCGAGCCTCTACATGACGCGCCATACAAATCTGAGCCTAAATTTTACAAAAACAACCTCCTTTACTATTATTATTATTACTACTATTATATATTATTATTATTATTACTATTATTATCATTATTACTTTTTTACTTTATTATTATTATTTATTTTTATTAGTTATTACACTTTATCATCGTACTAATCCAATTTTATTTGTTTGTTTTGCGAGGTATATTTTTGGCACGAACAACTGGTGGACGAGTTTGGCTAACTCACGAATAGAGATAGTCCATTGCATTGAAGGCATTTGGGGATTGAATTCGGACCCGAGCATTCAGAAATAAGACTTAGGAATTTTAGAAAATTCAAGGCTCCCGCGAGTTGATCAATTTCCCGGTTCTATCTTTAACTTCGCATTACTTTCCCTGGATATTTATGCAAATAAATGTGTAAAATATTTTATTTATCAATAACATTTGATTTGCTTGGTATATTGCTTTACTTTATGTGCATTACCATTTATTGTGAAGTCGTTATTTAATTTATTGCAAATTGGGGCCGTCTTAGCAAATGCGTGCAAGTAAACGAATATTTTGCAAATAAGCTTTTATTCGATTAATTATTTTCATTATTATTATTATTACTATTTTTTTTAATAATTCTTTTGAAAGAAAAACATACTTGCAAATATTTGGAAACCTGACGGATTAACCGTATTTTACGGAATTTCGGAAGTGCCTTAAAAATCTTCTTCTGAAATTAATAAAACCTCTTACCTTTAGAATCTCTGAAAGAAAGACCGTCTTTTTATAAAAACGGAGTTTTTGCACGCATTTGCTAATTTGGTTCCCTGTTTTCCTTAAATTGGGTGGCGACTCCAAAAACTCCAAAAGAGTTAGTCCATCCTGTCGATATTCCCGAACTTATCCTTTTCGGAGGTAATTTTGGGGTTCAACAGCATGGCGACTCCGCTGGGGAGAAATAAAGGTTTTGACCATAAAGGTTTCCAATTATTTGCAACTAGCATGCTTAATTTATTTTGCTTTATTATATCTGTTTGTTTGTGTGCCACGAAAAGCATATAACTTCACTCTTATTTGCGCACATATAAACTGGCATTCCGTCCATACTTCCCCACTCCTGGGAAGCTCTTGCATTCTCACTCAAATATCCGCGAGGTGTGTGCATACGCACCCGCAATTTCTTCCACTAAAGAACCCTTTGACGAGTTGGTGTACCGGCGGATTGTCGTGGGAGTTATTCGACCACGAAGCCACCTGCCACTCACCTGTTAGCCTCAAACGTTAGCCCACTCTTAGAAAGAGATTAGGCCATGCATGCATATACACCTTAGTTTGGGGGAAAGTTCGGCAGATTTGGTTGGTTTGTATTTTGGAGATGGCCTGGTGTAGTGAGATCTAAGAGGCGAAGCCCCTGGTGTCTTTAAAAGGATCAGTGGGGTCCCTCTCGTGAATGGCTTTGCGTGTGTGCAGGCCTATGTTGTTTATCCAGCTGCAACTTTGTAAAAATTGAAGTATGCTTGTCGCATACTAGGAGAGCGAAGCCCCTGTGTCTTTGAATGACCAGTAGGGTCCCTCCTTGAAGACCAGTGCGGTCTTGGCTACCTAGGAAACTGAGAGGCTTGATTAAAGCTGAGGACCAGTGAGGAGCCCTATGAACAAGGTCGCTGAGCCTTGCAAAACCTAGGAAGCTGAGAGGCTTCTCTAAAGCCGAGGACCAGTGAGGTTTTATTTTGAAAGGCCAATTGGCGCCTTTCGTGATTTGCAGTCTGGTATTGTGGAGGCAGTTGGAAATTTCTCCCTGGATGTTGTAGAACAATTGGGAGTTGTGCTTAGAGGAGTGTGGATGTTTGCAAAGCTATGGAGGATTGTTTCGGGTTTTAGGCATTTGGATTTAGAATTTTGTGCAGATGCTGTGGAGAGCATGAGCTGTGTTAAAATATTAATTACCTGCCTTGCTCAAAATGCGTTAAATACTAGGTGTTGCTTGCTTGTATGCAATCCTATGAATGACATGCAAACTATCTTAGTTACCCTTTGAGAGGTTTCTTTTGTTTTGTTTATTTCTCTAACAAATGTTGGATTTGTAAAGTGGCTGACCATCCACCACGCAAAGGTTTCGAGATTTGATTGATGGTAGATGCTCTAGCTCATGAACGATGCAGCACCAGAAGCTAACGGCATTGTTTGAAAGAACTTGGCAATTGAACTTAGTAGCATTATTTTCAATTCTAATTCAGATTGAGGCCCTGAATTGCATCGTACTTTAAAGCTTATGTTAATCTGAATCGACTCATTTTGAATTTATGAAGGTTGAAATAAAATGCATTGCATTCTTATTATATTATTTACTCTTGCATTTGTTTCTGTTTCAAAACTAAAATTGATAAACCTGCCAAAGCTTTACTTGTGACGTATGGCAAAGCAACTGAACAAATAGAAAGCGATGCACTGAAAGTTACTGTCTGCGCTCTTTGGATATCGCATTATTTGTTAGAACTTCAACTGGGGCAGCTTTTATTTGTTGGTACATGGCGTTGAAGCAGTGATGCAGAACTACGCACGGTCTGATTCCCAAGGAGGAATACGTAGGCTCCCCCATCGGGCTCGACCCTTTAGCATTTAGGTTTTCATTTTTCCCTAAGGAGGACAACTGGGGCAATTTTTGCAAATAAGTTGGAAATGCGAAAGATAGCAACTGGGGCAATTTTTGCAGAACAAGTTGGAGATGCGGAAGATAATAACTGGGGCAGAATTTTGCAAGAAGCGGCGTTAGTTATTAAAGATGAGTTGACAAGAACTCTGCAATTGATTAAGCAAACGGTGCAAAGTCTAAGCCAAAGGACGTTCAGTTTGTTTTAAAATATGTTACAAGTTTAAGTCAAGGCAAATTTTTCAAAAATGCATCTTTGACTTCATTTGCATGCTTATTTCACTCGCTATATTGCATTAAAATATTTTATCTTGCCTCTATTTTTGAAAATCTATGCTATTTGAATTAATGAGCCAAGTTTCTGGAAGCAATTCACAAATCCAAGTCCAATGAAGACGAGGAAACAGCAGAAGCAGCAAGATCAGGATGAAGTCTGCACAAATCAAACGCTTCCCCTTTCCTCCCCAAAGCTAACAATTTTTCTTTGAGAGCAGGAACATGAAAGCTTACAATGAAAGGATCATTCACATTATGGATGAACAATTTATTGAACTCGCATTCAAAGTTGCCTTGCAGATTGCGTCGCAATCCCTTTTCATGACTTGTCATGAGTTATTGCCGAACAGGCGGCATTTCTACCCCTGTGACTTTTATTCCTAATAGGCGACAAAGCCGAGGCTTGTTTTGTGTTTTCAAAACTAAGCCAAATAGGGCATCGCTTGGTTTCAGGCGATAATCCGCACAAGGCCATCCATGCCGGATTGTCTCGCCAATTGATTTATCAATGGCTATCGCACTGACTACATCTCCGCATTACTTTACTTTGCACTTGCTTTGAATTATGTCTTTGCACTTGCTTCAAAAATTAACGCCTTGCTCTACCCTTTCAGGTTGACCATCGGCTACGAGAATTCTCCCTTGTTGGACTATCACGCCTATTGATTCGCTAAATCGCTTTTGCGTTGCTTTACATTTCACGCTAAATTGCTTTGCACTTGCTTTCAATTATGACTTTGCACTTGCTTTATATTATAACTTGCTTTACTTTCAGGTTAATAGGTCAGCCCTGAGACCCTCCTTGCTCTATGCTGGATCGGATCACCAGCTGATTTGTAGACAATCAATTCCAAGACCCTCCTTGCTGCGTGCCCGACCGGCTTGCCAGTTGATTTGTCAAGATTGTTGAAAATGCTTTGCACTATGCCTTCGCATTTGCTTTATTGCTTCGCCAGTGGATGGGAAGACAATTTATCAAAGATATTGCAGCTTGCACTTACAAATTACGTCATGCCTACCGTAAGCAATCGGGGGCTTTATTATGAGTCTATCGCGAGCAAGCGAAGACTTCATTAGCATTGAAGCCTACCATAAGCAATTGGAGGCATTATTCTGAAGCCTATCCTAGGCAATTGAAGGCTTTTATTATTGATCCTACCGTAAGCAATCGGGGGGTCTTATTATCAAGTCTATCGTGAGCAAGCGAAGACTTCATTAGCATTGAAGCCTACCATAAGCAATTGGAGGCCTTATTCTGAAGCCTATCATAAGCAATTGAAGGCTCTTTTGTTATTGATCCTACCGTAAGCATCGGGGGTCTTATTATCAAGTCTATCGTGAGCAAGCGAAGACTTTATTAGCATTGAAGCCTAACATAAGCAATTGGAGGCCTTATTCTGAAGCCTATCATAAGCAATTGAAGGCTCTTTTGTTATTGATCCTACCGTAAGCAATCGAAGGTCTTATTATCAAGTCTATCGTGAGTAAGCGAAGACTCTATTATCATTTGAAGCCTACCATAAGCAATTGGAGGCATTATTATGAAGCCTATCATAGGCAATTGAAGGCTCTTTTGTTATTGTTCCTACCGTCAACCATCAGTTTCTCAAAGATTATTCGCCTTGTCGCATATGCATCGCAAATCTATTTCTTCCTTTTTTCGTTATAGCTTTGCTTTATTATTCACTCGTTTTCTAACGCATTTACTTTAAATTTGCAGAAATTGAACATCAGATTCAATAAGAACTGAAGGCATTCAACGCTTTGCAGCACTATTAATACAAGCAACAGGACCCAGCTTTGCTTATTTGTTTTGCATTATCTTGCCTTTATTAATCCAATTTGCAACTTTATTTTGCAGGCTGCTATCAAATTTAGGCTCGTTCACCTTATAATCGAACGTTTTAGGCTCGTTCACCTTATAATCGAACGTTTTAGGCTCGTTCACCTTATAATTGAATGTTTTAGGCTCGTTCGCCTTATAATTGAACGTTTTAGGCTCATTCGCCTTATAATTGAATGTTTGGGCTTGTTCGCCTTATAAATGAACGTTATGTTACCTGCGTAGGACATAGATTAGCCAAGTCGACTTGAGATATTATGTCTCGTTAGTCAACTTATCTTATGAAAGCCTTGCATTTTACAATTCGTTCTTGCTTTACTTATTGTCTTGCTTTACTGTTTCAGAATAAGGATCAGCTTAGAGGTTCTCCGGGCAGAGTACTTTGTCAGTTGATCGAAGGAAGAACTTATCAATGATACCGCAACCCGCATTTACAATTTTATCACTTTATCTATTTCTTATTCCAATTATTACAGTTTATTAGCAGTTGCACGCTTACCGCTTGTTGAGACTATTACAGGATTTTTAGCAGCACCGCAGCATCGTTTGGAACATGGAGCTTTGCTTAGCGATGAACCGGGGCAATCGTTGATATGAGCTAGACTCGTCAACGAAGACCTGAAGAATTGCACCCGTATAAGTCATCCACCCTAGAGGTAAGTCGTTAACCCTGAGTCTGAGGTTTGAGATTGAAGACAAGATGGCTCGGTTATCGAGGTGCAGTGGAAGTAGTGTCCATGTAAACCCCTCTTTATGGGTGTGTCGTCGATCACATTTTCATAACTTGGGTGATTACAAGCCTCTTTTCCCGCGCTTGAATAGTCGTTACTATCTCGTCTTTGATTTTCAAATCGCGTCGAACTACATATGGCCTGAATCTCTTTCAGCCCGAGATATGTAGGCAACTCGGAAACCGTAGTTCGGCCATGTCCATAAGCCTCGCATTTTGATCCCAGGAATCAGAGTCTTGGCTTTACTGTGACAAAATTGGCTTTCACGTCAACTTTCTTTACCCTGAAAACTCTTTCACCCTTTTCGGGTAAAGAGGGGCAGCTGTTGACACCCAATTTTGTCCCGAATTTTAATTAATGTCTAAATTATTTAAATAAAAATCATGTTATTAAAATAAAAATTTTAATTAATTAAAATCCCTTAATGTGAATTAATGAGATTTTGGAAGAAAAGGCCAAATTGCATTGTTTACCCTAAAGCCCGCTTATTCATGTAATAATTGCGTTTAATTAGTTTAAATAAAAGAGAAAGGGATAAAATCGTTCTTGAAATTAAATTATGGCCTGTTTCCGCAAAGCCTTATAGGCACTACACATCCCTCATTTCATATCTCAGCCCATACCCATTTTCCTTCTCCCCCTTATACCAAAACCCTACACCCATTTTTTTTTTTTTTTATTACACACCAGCTGTGCCCTCACCCCTCTCGTCTTCTCCCACTCGCAAAAACCCCATCTCCGACCCCTCTCTGAGTTCCACCATCAGAAACAGAATACACTGAGCATAGATATACAAAATCAACACCCTTTTTTGATTATATCATAACACACACCCATCAACAAGAGCAGAAACGGAGCAAAAGGGATGTAGGGGATCTGAAACGGGGGGACATCGAAAGGGTTTATCATTCTCAGTTCTTGATTTGTTTCTATTCTTTATTACTAAAGCAACGAAAGAAAAAGACGAGAGAAAAGAGTAGAAGTGATGCCGCCGGCGTTCTCTCGCCGAAAAAGTAAACGGCGGTCGCTCCTCCTTCTCCTTTAACCGCTGCTCTAATTCTTTTGGGGATGAGGGCGATTTTAGATATTGTTTAGTATTTGTTTGGCTTTGGTTTCTGGTTCCCTCATCCGTCCATTATATGTTTTGATTCTTACTGATGAAGTTGACTTTTGTTTTTTTGCTATGATATTCATGTTGTTTGGAGTTTTGCAGAACCTTACTTGGCTTAGACGGAGCCCTCTCTTTCTCATGTTTTAGTGCAAATGAATTGCTCTACTCTGCTTTTGGGGACACAGATCTACAAATTGAGAGGGTCAATGTGTATTATAATGAAGCTAGTTGTGGGAAATTTGTTCCTAGAGCTGTATTAATGGATTTAGAACCTCGAATGACTGGCTATGATTTGCTCAAAAAGATTGAGGGTTCATCTTTTAGGAAAGTGCCCATTTCTCTGTTGGTTTCTGCTTGCTCGTTACAGAAATTAAAAGGCGGAGAAAGAAGTGAAATTGAGGAGGAGTGGACTGATTTTGGACATGATACTGCACTTCTAGCCCTAAGAAAATAATTTATTGAGACCTATGGGCTGATATTGAACCGATACTACATTGGCCAATGAAAAAATACATATACACGTATTGAGGCCTCGGGATCGATTTGAACATGATACTACACTTGAACCGTCCTGTCCCCGTGTCCCTAAAGCAAAAGGCGATGATGAATGTATGAAATTAATGCAAAGCAAGTCGAATAGAGTGGTGGGTTTGGTACTTGGCGTGGCAACCGGCCCGGGCTCCGTGTTTGCAGCCGTACCAAATCCCGAGCCTCTACATGACGCGCCATACAAATCTGAGCCTAAATTTTGCAAAAACAACCCCCTTTACTATTATTATTATTATTATTACTATTATATATTATTATTATTATTATTATTATTATTATTATTATTATTACTATTATTATCATTATTACTTTATAACTTTATTATTATTATTTATTTTTATTAGTTATTACACTTTATCATCGTACTAATCCAATTTTATTTGTTTGTTTTGCGAGGTACATTTTTGGCACGAACAACTGCTGGACGAGTTTGGCTAACTCACGAATAGAGATAGTCCATTGCATTGAAGGCATTTGGGGATTGAATTCGGACCCGAGCATTCAGAAATAAGACTTAGGAATTTTAGAAAATTCAAGGCTCCCGCGAGTTGATCAATTTCCCGGTTCTATCTTTAACTTCGCATTACTTTCCCTGGATATTTATGCAAATAAATGTGTAAAATATTTTATTTATCAATAACATTTGATTTGCTTGGTATATTGCTTTACTTTATGTGCATTACCCTTTATTGTGAAGTCGTTATTTAATTTATTGCAAATTGGGGCCGTCTTAGCAAATGCGTGCAAGTAAAAGAATATTTTGCAAATAAGCTTTTATTCGATTAATTATTTTCATTATTATTATTATTTCTATATTTTTTAATAATTCTTTTGAAAGAAAAGCATACTTGCAAATATTTGGAAACCTGACGGATTAACCGTATTTTACGGAATTTCGGAAGTGCCTTAAAAACCTTCTTCTGAAATTAATAAAACCTCTTATCTTTAGAATCTCTGAAAGAAAGACCGTCTTTTTATAAAAACGGAGTTTTTGCACGCATTTGCTAATTTGGTTCCCTGTTTTCCTTAAATCGGGTGGCGACTCCAAAAACTCCAAAAGAGTTAGTCCATCCTGTCGATATTCCGGAACTTATCCTTTTCGGGGTTAATTTTTGGAGTTCAACACTCCCCAATTCAGTCAGCATGACAACCTTTTTCCTAAATGCAACACAGAAAATGCTTCAGACGTATCTCAACAAGGAGTCAGCTTAGACAAGTGCAGTACCGGTGTACCGCACTTCATTAAGTCAAATATGGAATGCAAATAATTGGGCCTAAAGGTTTAACTCTAAGTGACGCTACTGACTCGATGTCTAGACTGGCTGAAGAACCCAATTGACAAACCGAGCGGAAAATGTGTCGGGTTCATCCTGCAACAGTGTGTCCAGCTAAAACCCCAACGCACCCTCCTCCTAAATTATGTGCATTTTAGTAAGAAGGCTCA
This sequence comes from Petunia x hybrida, assembly GCA_037355625.1. Classification (NCBI taxonomy): domain Eukaryota; kingdom Viridiplantae; phylum Streptophyta; class Magnoliopsida; order Solanales; family Solanaceae; genus Petunia; species Petunia x hybrida. Next base: position 886,006 of record JBBBVM010000165.1, read on the forward strand.
GATGCCACGAGCAATCTAGTAAATTCACGTGTGCGTGTGTTTCAGAATACTCAGACGGTTTCGCGAAGGAGACATTTTATATATATAGTCCACATAATATCAACACGGTAATATTCAAAGTTTTCATGTGATTATGGCATAACAACAAAATATTTAAAATGTCAAAAACCGACAAATTGTTAAGCTTGAGGTTCTAGTTTTCACGTTTTTCCCAGCGGAGTCGCCAAGGCTGTCACACCCATTTTTTAAAACCGCTTGATTCTTAGTTTTTAGCGCTTTATGGAATTTGATTGTATTTTTGCGCTATTTGTTAGTCTTTTCCATTTAAGGAAGTGACGGTGTTTAAAAAGGAACCAAAATTATAATTTTTTGGAGTCGCCACTTGACAAGTCCAAAGGTATGCCACTTCACCAAAAAGGTATTTCGGAACATCTTTTGACTCGTCAAAGGCCTGCATTTGAGATTCGGGTAAGAACCTCGGTTGACTTTCGAGAAGGTGTTAGGCATCATCGAGTCTTGCGCCAAGCACAATTGTTTTTTATCACATTTTGCCTTTTAATATATTTTTATTATTTTGTCGTATCATTTATTTTACCTAAACATTACTTTATTTAGAGTAATTTATCAATGTTCATTATTGACCGACTTCTTTGAATTTGGTAGAGTTACTGTTTACTCTCCATCGTGTAAAGAGACTAATTTATGGAAGGCATATGACCAAGAATAATCACAACAGTTAGATGACGACTTTATTATATTGTTAAAACACTTTTGGCCATTTGCTGAAGACCAGACTTTGAAACTAGATTGGCCTTGCAAAATAGTTTACTTCTCTTTATTTAGTGAAATTTTGATCACTAGCCATTTTTGGACGCGCTCATTGGGAACTATCCATCGTTTCAAAATTCACTGAAGGATAGCCAAAAATTCGCGCGCACACTTAAGCTTCATCAGCGTTGGAAAAACACCCCAGACTAGTCCCATAACAAAATACTGGGGCTTTGAACAAAACTTGTTCAAAGCCCAAGTATTTTGTTATGGGACTGAAGCTTGTTCAAAGGTCCATAACAAAATAATCCCATAACAAAATAATGGGACCTTGAACTAACATGTTCAAAGGTCCCATTATTTTGTTATGGGACTTTATCCCATAACAAAATAATGGGATTTATTCCCATAATAAAGGTCTCATCAAAGGGATAAAATCCCATTATTTTGTTATGGGACTTTATATATAAAGCTTCAGTCCCATAACAAAATGCTGGGGCTGTGAACAAGTTTTGTTCATAGCCCCAGTATTTTGTTATGGGACTGAAGCTTTATACAAAGTCCCATAACAAAATGCTGGGTTCAAAGCCCCAGTATAAATACTGGGGCTAGTTTACTGAAGCTTCCCCCAGTATAAATACTGGGGGTTTGAACAAAACTTGTCCAAAGCCCCAGTATTTATACTGGGATTTGTCCGGATGTGGCTATTACTCAGCGAATTTATTTTTGACGGCTACAAATCAATTAGCGCGCGCCAAACAGGCCCCTACGCGAAATTTTTACCTTTATTTATGATTCTGCCTGCGTGGGCCTTAGAGAAATTTGCAGTTACAATTTATTTAGTGAGGTGATTTACATCAAATGACCTTTTGGTCGGGTAATTTACAAAACTATGACACCTTAGGCAATGGTTTGTCTTATTGACCTCGCTTAAAGTGATTTTACAAGAATGACCTCACTTATTTTAAGTAAGTGCTCCCTCGGGGGCAACACTTCAAGTTATAACCTGACAAGTGCACCCACGGAGGCAGCACTTCAAGTATAAAGTGCACCCACGGGGGCAACACTTCAAGTATAGAATGACAAGTGCTGCAAGTGTTGCCCCCGTGGCAGCACTTGACCTTTTATCACTGTCAACATTATCTCTAGATAACTTGAAGTGCTGCCTTGCAGGCAACATTTGCAATTTACTCTTGAAGTGTTTCTCCCGAGGGAACACTTAAAATTTTTTAACGTGAAGTGTTGCCTACGGATGCCATTTTGCTAAACCATTCTTTAGTGGGGACAAAAAACCATAACCAAGGTTAAAGGGGTACATGTAGTAAAATTTTTTGCTTTTGGTCTCTGTTGTGATGTTTTTGGACCTTTTAAGAAGATTTTGCGTGTACAACCTCATTTCTAGAGACTCTATACCAAACATCCAATTTTCATTCTAATTTTTTTATTTTTGTTTCATTTTTAGAGCCTTTAAAGGTGTATTTTTCAACTTTTTTTTCTTTCTTTGCATTTAACTTATCTTCCCAAGACTACTTAAAATCTGTCCAAGTAAATTGTCATCCAATTTTATTTGCAAATCTGGTTCTAACTCTGTGACAATCTTCACTTCTTAGCTGGTAGTTTTGCATACATAGTCAGTTTTACGAAAGGGACTATATCTGACATACAAGAATCAATTTTGCAAAAGGTTTTAGAACTCCAGGCAACTTTGCTTCAGTGCATGATTTTGGTCACACCTTTTCTACATACAGGATTTTAAACAATATATGAACTAATAAAGCAAAAAGAAACATGTAACAGTGATTTAACAACCATTTTTTTGTACTTTTAATACATCACAAGGTCATAAATTAAAACACACATAAGCATGATTCTTTTTGCACTTCCACATGCAGATTTTTACGCTAAAGCACAATAAAATTATAAGGAGATTTTTTGTTTATCTATGAGTAAACTTTCCAAGCCCAAAACCAAAAATGCAGCGCCAAAAAAAGAGAAGACCAACAACAACATAGCAACAGCGAGAAAACACAACAGCAGCAGCAATCAACACAACAGCAAACACAAACAGCTCCAAAATAAACCTTTAAACATCTCCTTTTTCAACCCTCAAATACCTAAAATGTACCCCAAAAGACCTTAGTGGTAATGGTCTTTTTAACTTTCTTACACTTCCCTTTTAGACTCAACTTTTTTCTTTTCTTTTCTCTCAAATATTACTTCACATTCATTGCCATTTTCTCTCTCTTTTTCTGATTTTTTCAGATGGTAGGTGTGTGTTAGTAAGAAGTGAGTTAAGCTTTAAATAGGCAAAGAAAGAGAGATAAAAAAAAATGGGGAAAAAATGAAAGCGAAAAAAAGGGGGAAAATTGGGTTGTTGGGTGCAAAAACCAACACCCATTACTGTAAAAGGTTGTATTTTCCATTTCCATATCTACTTTCTCACCAACCAAAAGACCAAAGGCTAAAATATTTTCTATTTGTGCTAAACACTCTATCCCAAGTTTTGTCTCTATCTCTAATTCTTTTTTTCTTTTTCTTCAATTAATATTGAAATTTTAACATTTCAGATTTTTAACTTTAGCTAATGGGCTGGACTGACCCATCAAACAAACTACATATCCCCTAAACTATTTCCAGCCCACTAGCCTCTTGTACTAACTAAAATAAAGTCCACCAGCCTTTTATTCCAACTAAAATAAAATCTGCTACCTAAGTTACAAACTAATTCATTCTAAAATTATTTACTAATTTAAAAAGAGCAAACTAACACAAATCAACACTAGACCCCCTACAAAAAATTAGCTGACAGGACAAACCAAATCCAAATTTCTGCATGCTATTCTCATTAAATTCACCAAACAAATTTCACGATTCTTTCACTAAGACTGGACTAAGTTATTGCTCAAACGACTCATGAGCCGCATAGAATAAGAACTGAAAACACTCTATACCAATACACTCCCTCACATATAAACTTGAAGGTAATTCATGCTGAAACAAACAACTAACTCAAAGGCAAACTATTGAGGACAAAGTATAGTAGTCACACACTTTGTTTTCTGATACCACACACAGGTTCCATGCCCAAATAATAATCTAACAGACCTTGACATAGCAACTAGGACTGAAACTCATGCTTAAACAAACTGAGGCAGTGATACGAGTACACATTTTTCCTTTAAGTAATGAACAAATGATCTAGCAAGCGACTTATTATTTCTTTAACAAACTGGAACTGATAGAAAATTCAAATGGCTGAATTAAAATTCACAGATTCTATCTTAAGCATGAAACTGTCAAAGCAAACATTGATACATAGGTTCATATGCTAGGATTAGGTTTGATTCAATTTTCCTACAACTAACCATCTGAATTAAACGGGCAACATAAATAAAAGCAAATGAGATAAGAAACTAGGTCACTTCTCACCCGTCGCCAACACCATAAGCCCACTGCAACTGCTGCCACCACTGCATCTCCATAGCGGAACTACCACGATGTTGCACCAACAACGCCATCGCAGCAAGACTCGCCAACAAACCAAGACTCTGCAGCTAACATTGAAAGCACCAGCACCACCAGTGCTCTGCCTTGCTCCGTCTCATCATTGTCACAGGTTCGCTATGTCCTCACCATCAAACCGGATCAGAAAACAAACCAAAAGCATTGCCTCTTCGCCTGTTCTCCATCTTACACCACCGTTACTACCTAAACAGTCCCCTTGCAGCCTTCGTCATGGTCCCATCACAATAAAGCAGTGCAACAATACACGCTGTCTTGCTACGCAGCTTCATTATCATCGTCATATGCACCACCAAGACATTAACACTATCTTCTCACATATGTCACAAACAATCATTCTCACATTTACATCACCATCATAACAAGAACATCACAGCCTCACCACCCCATAATAACTACTAATCACCACGGCAGCAACAAGACCAAAATCTACCATCTTGATGCGACCCGGCTCGCGAGTAGACCATTTACAAGAAGCTAAGCAAGGAAGTTGCAAAAGTTGTAGGCTGCATTTTCAAAGCTGGAGCTGTTGGGAGCAAATACTGGAGGCTGCAGGACCTGTTTGCAACCTCACTGGCTCAGAGCTAGAAAACACTCATCGCAATTGCAAAGGACATGACGTGATCACGCAAGGGCCTGACAGTGTGCAGAGCGATCGTGAGGCTTCAGACGCGATCGTGTAATGAGATTTAGAGACTGAAGAGATTGCTCTTCGCGACCGCGTGACCTAGGACGCGATCGTGAAGCTCAAGTTGCTCATACTACGCGATCGCGCAGATATTGGCGTGATAGCGCTGAGGCAAAAATCAGAGTCCTATTTTAATTTAATGATTTTGTTGCAGCCCACTTTAGGGGAAATTAAGGCATTTTATGCTAAGTTTAGAAACAACTATTTATAGTTCTTTTAGCCTCATGCTAGGGTTAGCTTTTGATGACATTGATGATTGTAAGGATTTTGGCTAAGATTGTTTGCTTAAGCACTCTTGACCTTGACTTGCAATTGAGCTTATTCAATTAAGGATCAATTAGCATAGGTCCTCTTTGATTATTGTCTTAAGGGGATGATTAGGCCTCATCTCCTAATTACTTTCCTTAATTTCAAATTAATCGAATTGGGTCTTGTTTCTATTTTCTTTTAAATGTTCTTGTTAATTTCAATTTCGTAGTATAGATTCCTATCACACATTTTCTCGTTCTAATTGAAACGAACTCATTCAGGGTCATCTCAATTAGAACAAGAGAAGAATGGAAAGAAAGAGCCGATAACGATAGTAACAAAGCAGAACCTAACAAAGCTTCCGGTCGAAATCTTAACAATTGAAATTCATATTCGTGTAGAGGAGAGTGAGACAAGACTAGGCATGTATGACTCACCGAAAAATATGAAATAGTCGCCGAAAAATTAGTTTGACCGCCACTTTCGAGCCTGATTTACGCTGAACTAAAACGATTTTGGGAAATGTAGCGCTAAAATCGGATAGAGGAAATGAAGAGGAGTCCAGTGGTGTATTTTTGTATTTTCCCGGTGTTGGCCTCGGGTGGCGGATAGTTGGCGATCGGCGGAGAAGGGGTGGTTCATCAGTGGTGCAGGTTGTTTCCGGTGGGCTGCAGAAATTTGGGCAGAATTTATTTAGTCCTAGGAGACTTGGAGTGTGTGAGTGAAAAAATGAGGATAACTAAACTAATATAGGTGAAAGGGACGGGTGATGAGGACCGTAGGATCAAAATGATCCAACTGATTGGATTCAAGCGGGTCATGCGGAGTAGATTGGGTGTACACGCGGATCCTCTGCTAATCCGGCTTGATCTCAGCCCTTGATTTCAAAATAGACGGAGGAGATAGGGGGTCCAGCTTGGGCCATGCAGGTCAAATGCTTTTGGGCTACGCATTTTTTCCTTTTTTTCTGAATTAAGATGACCCAATTCACAATTAAACACATAAATACCAATTCGCTAATAGTAATTAACTTAATCAAGTAAACTAAGCAATTAACAACAGCACATATAAAAATACATGAACAAATTAACACAAAACAAAACACTTTGGTAATTTTTATATTTTATCTTGATTAATTAACTAAAAGCTAGATAAAATTGAAAAACATCTACGAAAATTGGCACAACTATTCGAACGGCCTTTCTATGTGTATTTTTTTTAAGTTTTGGTGTCAAAGTTAGGTGATTACACACAGGAGTACTTATTTATGTCTTGTTGGGAAGGTAACTATTTGTTGATCTGCAAATTGATGGTGTACAACAACAACATATTCAAGATTGAATCCACAAGTGGGGTTTGAGGTGGGTAAAGTATACACAGATCACCTAGTTCGAGTGAGGCAGAGAGGTTGTTCGATAGAACATCGGCTAAACAAATAGTTTTAAAACGAGTTTGGAAAATGAAGGGATAGAAATAAAAAATAACATGCAAAGGTAGAAATACCAAGTTAAGGAAAAACGGGTCTGGAAAAGCAAGGGATAGAAATAAACAATAACGTCCAAAGATAGAAAATACTCGTTTAAAGAACTATCTAGAATAAATGAAACAACAGTACTATAACATTAAAGAATAAGATAAAAATAGAAAAATATCAGCAGTACTGCTAAGGTTCTACGTACCTCCACACTAGAGTCATGTTCTCCCACGAAAAGAAGAGAAAATACCCAAGTAAATTCTCACTTCTATCCTAATCCTCGACTTCTATGCTCATCTATCGGTGATCTGAAGTTGTGTCATGTCCTGCCTAATCACCCCAACCCAATCCCTCCTCGATCTACTTCTACCTCTTCGTAAATCCAGCACTGTCAACCAATGTTTTAACAGGCAGGAGGCAAGGCGAGGCGTTTTACTTACAATGGGACGATGCGTAAGCCCCGAGACATGGGGCGTAAGTCCCATGGATCTTATTTTTTAATTAATTTTAAATTAATAAAATAGCATAATGAGCCAAAAAAAGTCAAAAGCACATTAAAAAGTTTAAGAAAATTAAAAATAAGAAAAAAGATTATATAAACAAAAGATCTAACCTTTTTGACAATTGTAACAAATTGAATAATGTTACAATTTTTATATGATACAAATAAACCATAAAGCCTTAACTTTCAAAGAATTAAAAATAAAAATTTGTCACTATAAAAAGTGAATAATCAATAAAATTTATTACTATTATAATTTAAAATGTTAATTCTTCATTGATAAATATAAAATTGCTTCAAAATTACAAAATAATTGAAGTTTAACAATTTTGAGTGACAGAAATAAGACATGAAGACCAATAACAAGTGATGTTATAAACATCTGCACTTTCAAATTAAGTGTACAGATGGTATTCACCCTCATGATATTCTCAATTATAATACATGTAACACTATATCTCGTTAATTGAGCTACACTCAATTTTTGAATTTCTACAGATGAATATTAGTACTTCATTTTTAAAGAAAATTGTGGATGAACAATTTTAATTAGGAATTGGACAGATCATTTACATAGGTTCTATAAGGCAAGTCCCGAGCGTTGGGTATTAGGCGTGCTATGGACGCACCATCGGGCGCTTGAGGTGTAAGCCTCATGGATCTAAGCCCCGCCCGAGAGCCTCAGGGCGTTTTGCAAGTGCTCTGCCCCGGGGCGAGTCCTGGACGTGTCTCAAAACTGCCTTTTAAAATAGAAATGTCAACCTCTGGCATTTCTTCACTAAATGAAAATTGTTATACGCTTCTATCTATTACTGAGGGATTTCCTAAAACTAGTGCATTTTGATTAAATTTTATAATCAGAATATCAAGTAGAAATATGAAAATAAGTTGTAATACATGAAGGATAGAAAAAACAGAGTCAATACAGGAAATGTCCACAAAGATTCAAAGAAGCCCATTTCTTGTTCTAATTTGTGTAAAGATCCCAATTTAGAAAGAGGGAAAAGAAAGAACACATGTTATGGACCTGTTTACGCTACTTAAAGCCCAAGTAGGAATTGAATACTCATAGGCCAATATTCGTCAAAGTTTGAAACCATTTAAATTGAGTCTCAGAAATTGTTGATTCGACGCCCTTCTACTGCAGTGTTGGCTTGGATGAACGAATTTGTGACCACATATCTGTGTACATAAATAGTAAAGTACGGTAAAAAAATGAATTTTCAAGGACAACCTATGTCATCTCCCTTCAATGGAGAGTAACTGTATATTGTACAAGGCTACAAGCAGAGTAGCTTGTCTTGTTAATATAGAACTAGATATGCTATTGAGACCTGTCCAAGTCCAATGTTGTTTGGTGGCCCCCTTTCTGGTCTAGTGAATCGCTGTATGACTTAGACTACATACTACTATATGGTTCAATTTTCTTTAACCATCTTTAAGCTAACCTAGCCTACTTCTCATCTTCCATTTTCTTAGAGAAAGCTCGTTCCGCTACTAACCTGATAGTGGTTGCCTCTGTATTTGATTTAAGCGGAATTAGTCTCAATAGAAAGATCAGGGTCGAAATCAAGTTAGAGCAAAAAAATCCACCCCCGTCTTTCTCTTAAAACTCACCTCAGTCTCGTAAATGTCCTTCATTTCTCTTTGAAGGCCTTTATCCTACTTATAGTATCAGTCCTCCAGCCTATCAAAACTTGTGTTTTTAAACAGGATTTTCTATTTTCTATGAGGTAGAGGCCCGGCCGCGCAAAGCAAGAGGAAATAGGTATAGGCTGGATCAATAAAAGAAAGATAAGGAAAGTTGGAAAGTCGTTTCGATCCAATCCATTCTTGGGGTCAAATAAAGACAAAAAAGGATATGTCAGTGACCTAGCACGACAAAGCACTCTCCGAGGGCATGGAATGTCTAATTTTTTGTCATTCAGAACTAAAAGGTTTAATACAGAAATATATCCAACGACTAATGTTTAGGTCTAATCGTAGGCCTTGTCTTATCCTTCTGTGGACGAATCTTGCGAAAGAACCCTTAGATTTCCATGCATTGGATACTCACGAATGTTTACATTAATCAAGCTAACATACTCAGTCCACCACCCCTAGAGCGGAGGCTTCTCTTCGAAGCGGAATGCTCCCTATTTTCTTAAATTGATAACTTGTTGATAGCATTGTGAAACTATGTATGAGGGTCAAAAGATTACCATAGGAATCTGCTGAAAGAAATTAATTATTTTTTCTCAAGTAAGAGCTTGCCAGCAATTTCGAATCCTTTATCACACTCCGCTAAACTCCCACTTCCTTTGCAGCATGTACTTGTTTACGAAAACTCAACTTAGCGCATATATATCATTCTATAGTCTTTGAAGTAAATGATGAGCTGCCTAGCTAACTCAGTGTTGCGTCCAATTGACATGTCAATTTGTGGGGTAAAAGTAAACGCATCAATTTGTCTCTCCACTTCAAGTAACTGTAATTTGCCCTTAGTTATTTTTATCTTTAGCAACATTCTGTGGGAAGATGGAATAACACATGTAAAAAGGTTCCATTCCACTATTTTGATAACCTGAGGTGAATTCTAAGCTAGCGCCATCCTTGTGTGATGAAAACATGGTTTATCAGCTATTTAGAAGGGAAAACTACACAAACATTTTCTAAATTCACTAGAATGATAGTTTTAGTTATAAAAGTAATAAATCAATGGAGTTCTGTGTAATATCTAAAATCACTAGAAAGGTAAGTGTTGCAAGTCCGAATGTTTAATTCTGCTAACTTGGAAGGAGAAGATTATATAAGACAGTTGCACAAATTTTGGAGAAGGAAAACCTTGGTATTAATCTTATAAGGCAAAACTATTCATTAGTTCTACACAGTCGTCTGTGGATTTTTTTTTCTTTTTCGTTTTTGGGAAAGTTAAATAGTCCAAAAGTTCCTTATGTAGGGCTAGGGTAAGTAATGTATTTATCCTCCTATAGCCATTTGAAATTTACAGAGATTACAATATCTCGTTATATATTCCTCGATTCACCACTTGTGGAATCATACTGCATTGATATTCCTCGATTCACCAATTCTCTAACCAATTGTGTAAAAGAAAAATAGACTGACCTCGAGTACTTAAGCAGATTACATATATTTTTAATTAGTTGACCATTATGAATTCTTTTTACCAATCAGCTAGCTGGCTAGCTGCTTCTACCTGGGATAGATAAACTTAAAGAAGGCAATTTCTTTTTCTAATGCTACCGTGTCTACTAGCACAACTAATCCAAATTCGTATCTCGTAGTACTTATTAGAGGAGAAGTATTCCCTATCAAATGTTTCTCCATGGAGAAGGTTTATTCTAAGACCTAACTAGCAATGGCAGATATAACTCAAAGAATTTTTAGCATATTATGGTGTTGAAACTTGAAAAGGACAGACGACAGCTTTTATGTATGGCCTTTTGAGAATCAAAAAGAAGCTAAAGATTAAAGGAAGTCTTTTCTGCTGATTCTCTAATGCCCCTTTAGGTTTTGAGATGGAATCCAATGCTGGTCTACTGTTATAGCAAAATATTCTCCAAATCTAATACTGTAGTAATACTTGTTCAAAGGTGGATGAGGGATCATTTTTTCACTACCTGTTAGATCCAAGTTCATGGTGTTCACTACTGAAACCTAAGGATCCATATCTTGGTGAAAGTTTGAGATGTTAGATATGAAACATGATATTTATGTTATTCATGTTTAATAACAACTCATCCAACACACAACATAAATTTGGATTAGTCGATCTAGTTGCTATCGTATACGGAATGGTTAATAATAAGTACTCGTCCACCAAACAAACGACTGCTAATTTAAAATTTGAATCTTTTTCCTTATTCTTTTTAGAATGGGCCGATGGGGCATTAGAGTAGGATGTGCCAAAGCAGTGGGGAGAGGGGCTTTAACATACCATGTGGATGTCACAATCTTGTTTATGTCCCTTTGTTGTTGCTTAGCCCCACTCTTACCAACCAACCCATGCTTGTGTGCAGCCACCACAATAGCCCATTCTCCTTTGGACACACAAAAGATTGTACCAAAAAGACACCTTCCTCTTTCCTAGTAAGTTTATCAATTGTCATCCACACCAATCTTACCCCCTTCCCTCCCTCAAGATAAGTAGTGAAAGAAAAGCTTTATTCTTCCAGCTAGCACTTAGCCTTTTCCTCCTCCTCATCATTCCACCAGCAATTGCTTATCTTTTATTCCTATCTTTCCTTTTTCCTATGTCAACTCATAAAAGATTGTTACTAGAAACTAAGCCATCTTTACAAAAAGCTAGTATTATTACCTTAATGTAACCCTTCTCCTCCTACAGTTTAGCAAATTACTAGCAAATTGCATCAAATCTACCTATAACTTTGAAATTAACATGAAGAAACAAGTACTATTGAAGTAGAGAATTTAACTAGACAAGACAAGTGAGAATAATCTTATTAAGCTAAATGTTACATTAGAGCATGTAACATTTGATAAATATCGAACTAGACTTCCTCAAATTCCTCACTCTCCCACACAAATTAACAATACAATAACAGAAGAAGAAAAAACGACAAAAAAGAAACACTAGAAGAAATTGAAAATAATACAAGGATAAGTAAATTATTTGTAATCTACAACAATGTGAAATGAAAGCAAATTAATGACCAATTCAATTTAGAACAAAAGTACAACACTTCCAAGCAATGCTACCATAGCCATGCTACTTCCATGAACAAAACCGCTTGATGGAGCTGGAGGAGCCATGCCACCCATAGGTCCAGGTGCTGGCCCTGGTCCCATTCCCATAGGTGCAGGGGGTGAGGCAGGCATAGCGGGTGCCATATCAGGTGCTGCAGGGGCTGGTGGTGAGCTCATTGATGGGCTCATTGATGGTGCCATTGGAGTAGGAGGAGATGACATGGCTGATGGTGGCATGGTTGGAGGCATGGTGGCCATTGGTGGAGCTGTGGTGGTAGTAGGTGGCATTGACATGGTAGATGGTGGCATTGTCGGGGCCATCATGGGTGATTGAGCACCAGAGATAGCTATGAATGCAAGAAAAAGGGAAAGAAAGATCATGGGACGTGATAAAAGAGCCATGATTGATGACTCTCTTAGGATGTTTTCTTTTAAGAAACAGAGGAGAGAATTCTTGGACAGAGTGCACAGCAAAGGTTGTCTTTGGGGGAAGTTTGTACTCTGCAGGTATTGCAAAGTTTGAGGTCTAGCTGATATATAGAGAGGATACAATAGAAAGTCTTTTCTTTTTTTGTTTAGGAGTATTTTATATTTGAATCTTTCCATCCTAACTAATTCAGATTTATCTCAGGTTAACTCACAAATAGGAGTTAAGCTCTTTCAATCAATACATTATCAAATTTCATATCTTGAATTCGAGACCTCAAATTAAAAGTAAAGAATTGCTAACCATTTCACCACACCCCTTTGGTGTAGTAAGAAGACTTATTACCTTGACTGCATGTGCCATCTAGGTGCTAGCTGTTCAGAAAATTCAAAGGTTGCAAGTTCTATACAAGGGTCCCCGCCAAGACTGGGCAAAGTAGTGGTCGAGCACCTCATGTTTTCACAAGACAGTTGGAGCATATATGATCCAAATAGAATATCTATATGGGAACAAATTCTGCCATAATGATGTTGATAACATTTATGATGGAATTATTTCTTAGTTGTTGGTACTCTTATATTAAGTTCAGTGTTAGTGTTAGGAGCCTTTTCAATTTGTACGTTTAAAGATATTAGCAAGTGGAAATCAATTATTTCTCTGTAGGCCTAGTAACATTTAGTAACCTTTCATCAAAGCAAATTTGATATTAATAATCACCCGGTTATAACAAAGTACAACCACTGAAAAAAAAAAAATGTCTTCGGTCTGCCTGTAACATGTGTGGTAGTACCTTTAACTTAGACGTTAGGTATAGTATAAGATTTTATTCTCTTGTGGCCACTGGCCATACATGTGAGAATTTTCAAGAAAAAATGAACTTTAGGGCTAGTGTGCAACAAGAGGAATATGGTCCTAACAGCTAAGTAAACGAAGTCAATCTGACGTCTCAATATCTAAATAAGTCACCATAAATCAGTTTATAGAAGTTGTCCAAAAACTATTTGGGTGCATGAAAGTCACATGGTAGGACGATCACTTCTTCAGTGCGTAATGAAGGCGCAAATAGGAGTTGAAGTCTGTCACAAAGACTTAAGACCAACTCCAGTACCATGTGTGGACCTTTTGCGAGCAGATGCAGCCTTTGGTGTAGGGTTCATTGGAATCAAAATATTCGACATCAAACATAAATGTATATGTGTGAATTTATAAAAATCTCAACAAATACTATAGTAATTAGTATGAATCCACAATGTTATAGTTGTAAATTACAATGAAGTGGATGCTAATAAGTTTAAAAATCGAACTGATCAAATTAAAGTTTACACTTCATGTCTGCATCTGGACTTCGAAAGATGGAGGAAGTGATAACCAAGAGAGGGGGGGTGGGGGTGGGAGGGGTGGGGGAAGGTGTAAAAATCGATATGAAAGTGTATAGATTCAAGAAGATTCTAGAGAATCGATTTATATTCCATAAGTCGATCTAATGACTTCTCAAGTTCTGTACAAGAATTAAAAATGAAATTTGTATCTGAAGAAAAGAAAATAATTATCGTATATATATACATCAGGGGTAAATAAGTAAATGACTCCTACTTATTGGCCTTGGATACAAAATAAATAGGAAAATTAACACAAAACACTAACTATAAAGAGTTATTTTCTTTATTTACCTTGTAATTTAATAAAATTTCAAAACTACCATTTTGTTAAATTTTATACTACATTTCTATATGTTAATTTCATAAGTACCACTTGCAGAGAATCTACTAATAGCCTGTTTGGAATTGCTTCTTCCAAGCGAAAAGTATTTTTTTTTTTAAAAAAACAAGGTACTACTATTTTTTTTAGAATTTTGAGGTGTTTGGGTAACAAAAAAAAGTATTTTTGGGCAACAACAGAAGCAGTTTTTCTGCTGTTGGGGAGAAGCTAGAATTATGTGCTTCTTGAAGCAGAAACAGTTTATTAATTTTTTTAGGACCAAAATATCCTTACCAAAAATCTATATTTACCAAATTATCCCTCATTAATTAATCTCTCAAAATAAAATTATATTTCTCCTTTTTCACTTTTTTTCATTCTACGTACTTTTACAGGACTAGTTTTTAGGTATTTCCCTCAACCCTATATAGTATCTCCTATTCTTTTTGCCTTTATCTCTGCCAAAGCTACAACTTCAATAACAAGTTCCTTCAATTTGTTAACAATTTCTTAAGGTATGTAATCTTTTTAATTTGCTTTAAATTTAATTTTAAGTTTGTATTCATTTAACAAGTGTTCCATTAGTTGTCAGCCTTAAACATCGACTTCATCAATAATTCTGTTGTCAGTCGATTTAATGTTTCTAAGTTTCATTGTGTTATGTTCTTTCTTTTTTAGTTATAAGTATAGCAGTACTCTCTTCTTGGTTAATGGATCTGTAGTGAATTAACTTTGTATAGTTCTAGTAGTTTGTTGTTATGCATGTAATTGAGAGATTGTGTACTCATATTAGTTCTTCGTTCCAAGATTCACTGTGGAGAGATCTGTAATCTTTATCATCTTCGTTGCACTTTTCACTAAAAAAAAAAGTCATCTTGTTTGGCAGTGGAAGGTTGAGCTAATTAATTTCATACTCACCGTCTTAGCATGTTGAAATTTCACATGATCCATTACAAAATGTTTGTGTTATCAATTTCCATGCTTAATTATTCATGTCATCACTTAAGGACGAATGGATACAATTTATTATTCTTATATTTGGTCAACCAGATAGTAGAATACCGGCTAAGTACTTTGATATTATAAGTTAAATCAATTGGCACCGTGTCTTTTAAACAACTGTTTTTATCCATGAATTTTTTATAGGGTGAGGAGGGAGGGATTGGGTCCTTGTTTGTTACCACGATAAATTTGATGATGACATGTTAGTGACAATGGAGAATGTATTGGATAAAAACTGAATGGACTTTGGCAAGTGACACGTGTCGTACACGTGGCACAGAGTGACGTGTCACCGGGCAGACATCTTCCCGGACAGACATCTTCCCGGACAGATACTTTCTACGGGCAGGCCCCGGAGAAGTTATAAGGCTCGCCAACGGTCAGCACAATTTGAACCGGCAGTTACCAGCAATACGGGATGCAACTGTCCAGCAAACGGCCACTCAGCGGTTACAACCCTTCTGGATAAGACACCCGATGGTTACCCACTTTTGAAGGACCTTATCCCCAACGGCTACTATTTCAACAGACGCCTTCCAACATCTATAAATAGCACTCGTCATAGCCAAATTGTATCAACTTTTGCTTACTACAATTACTATCAATAAAATTACTCTCTCTCTTGCATTCAAACATACTCTTTCACAGTTATTAAACAACACTGCTTATTCTCACGCAAGCCAACGGCTTCGATAATCGAATTATCCGACGCGGCTACCAACCGTCAGAGGAAACGATACGTTTATTCTCGATTATTTACGTTTATATTTTGTTCTTTACATCTTGCGTTATTATTATTTGATTAATTGCGTAAATCTTTAATCTCAACTATTGATCGTGACCCCGCAAATATAAATTTAATTGTTAATTGGCCTAAAAACCGGATTTAGGTTAAACAATTTGGCGACCACAGTGGGAGCCGGTCAATAGCCTTCGTAGGTTAAAGAGAAAAACTCCTGTAGTTTGATTGCTCATCATATTTTACTCTCTATTCGCTACTTTTCTTGCTCGTTGGTTCTCCTCGTTTTCTTTTTGAAATGGCAGATAACAATTCACACAACAACGCCCTCATCGATGGGCAACAAAACCTCAACAACGCGGCGCAGGTAGACCTGAATCCAGACGGGGACGAACAACTGAATGTCCCCGCAGACGACGACGTAATTCCCCTCGCAGAGGACGAGAACGGGATACCAGCGGAACAGGAGAACGAGCATAGTCAACAGAGTAGCAGACATAGCCACCTTCCTGGCCGAAGAAATTCCGATCAAGGGCCTGGAGGGCCCAGAAGACCCAACGGTCCTGGGAATTCGAGGAATTCTCAGGATCCTGTCCTCGAGTTCATACGACAGCAGGCCGAAGTCAACAGACAAATACGGGAAGCTATCGACGGACTACGGGGACAAGCCCCGCCAAACGCAGGGAATCCACCCGCTGACCGCCCAAGGGATGCCTCGCCGTCCCGCGCCTCGAGGCGCGCTGAAAATCAAAATGCAGGATCAACGGTGCCAACGGAGATGAGCGAAGTCATGGAAGCTCTCACCAAGCAATTCAAAGAAAGCCAGGAGGCACTCCAAAAAACTCTCCACGAGAGAATTGACCAGATTCCAGGCGCCCCGCCCACGCTGAAGAAAGTTGATGTTCAGCGCTACTCGCAACGGCCCTGGAAGAAGGAGGCTGCCCCGAAGGCGATACCTAAGACGTTCAAAATGCCTAACATCCCGAGGTATCGAGGAACATCTGACCCCAACGATCACCTCATGATGTTCAGCAACTTCATAAAAGCCAGTGACCTCACCGACGAGGAAATCGAATCCGTGCAATTGAAAAAGTTCGTAGAGACGCTAGCAGACGGAGCCTTGCGGTGGTATTCAATGCTGCCCCCGAGCTCTATTGGATCCTTCGCAGAAATGGCTGAGTTGTTCGTGAAGGCTCACACGGGCGCCCAAAAAACGGAGACCCGGGTAGAAGACATCTTCGAAATCAAGCAGAGGCCCGACGAGTCACTTCGCAAGTATGTGGACCGGTTCCAGAGGGAGCGCATGATGCTCCCCAAGGTACCGGACAGATGGGCAGCAATCGCGTTCACCAACAGTCTGGACATCAGGAGTTCAGAAGCCACACGAAGACTCTACGAGTCTCTTCGAGAATTCCCAGCAGCCAGTTGGTCAGATGTCTACAATCGTTACAACTCTAAGGTACGTATCGACGAAGACAAACTGATTGGAACAGGTGCTGCTCGGGGAAAACCTCAAGCTCGTAACAGCGGGTCTGGAGGAAAGGCGGACGTGGAGAAATCAGGCGCACGGTACGAGCCGTACCCCGACCAGTCACGGAACAATTCCAGGGGCCGTAGCCGCAACAACAACAGAGGGCTGTCCCGAGGAGAAAGTTCTCAGTCTGCCAGCCTGCCCAGCCTACCTAGTTTCAACATTGAAATATCAGACGTCGTGGCTGTGCTCAAAAGCATGGGGGAAAGAGTCAGGTGGCCAAAAGATATGAAGACTGACCCCAGCAAGCGGAACCAAGACGTATATTGCGAGTTCCACCGCGATCACGGGCACACTACCGAAGACTGCAAAGCCTTAAGGTATGAGATCGCTCATCTATTGAAACAGGGATTCTTGAAGGAATTTTTGACGGAGAAAGGGAAACAAACCCACGCAAAGGCTCAGCAAAACAAACTCGGTCCGCCACGGGCTTCCTCCCCGAAACGAACGGTCAATGTTATTTCGGGAGGAATCGAGGTGGATTCTGTTACCTTCACAGCCAAAAAGTATGCGAAAGTTTCCATTACCAACAGCAAACGACCTCGGGCGGAGGCGGCCATCACCTTTGAAGAATCCGACACTGACGGACTTCAGTTTCCGCATGCCGACGCGTTAGTCATAACGCTACGAGTGGCAGAATTCGACGTAAAGAGGGTGCTCGTTGATGCGGGCAGTTCTGCCAACATCATCCAGGCACGGGTCGTGAATGAAACACAACTGTCAGACAAGATTGTACCGATCTCCCGAGTTCTTTCCGGCTTCAACAACTCAAGCGAAAAGACTCTCGGAGAGATCACATTGACTACTCTGGCGGAAGGGGTAGCGAAGGAGACTACCTTCCATGTTGTCGATGCGGATCTAGCCTACAACATCATTTTGGGCAGACCTTGGATCCACGACATGCAGGCTGTCCCTTCTACGTACCATCAGGTGGTGAAGTTCCCATCCGAATGGGGGATACGTGAAGTCCGAGGAGAACAACGCACTGCACGAGATTGTTACTCGGTGGCCCTCAGGTTACCCGAGGAGAGCAAATAGCAATTACAGCACCCGGGACCGGACGCTGCGCTTGAGGAAATCCGATACGACGTCCCGGAGTTCATCGCCAAAATGGACGAGAAGGAAGGACACATGCCAACGGTAGAAGCCTTGGAACCAGAAGAGCTGTTCACCAATATGCCAGAACGAAAAGTATATCTGGGAGCCGAATTGAGCGAACACCTACGGAGAGATATCCTGCGGTTCCTCAAAGAGCACCACACAACCTTCGCATGGTCCCATGCGGATATGACAGGTATTTCTCCTGATATTATCACTCACAGGTTGCACGTCGACCCATACCACCGGCCGGTAAAGCAGAAGACGCGCCAACAAGGAGCCTTCAGAAACCAGGTAATCAACGACGAGGTTGACCGGCTGTTGAAGATCGGTTCGGTACGCGAAGTTAAATACCCAGACTGGCTGGCGAACGTAGTTGTCGTTCCGAAAAAGAACGGCAAGTGGCGAGTCTGTATTGACTTCACGGATTTGAACAAGGCCTGTCCAAAGGATTCATACCCTCTTCCCAGGATAGATCAGCTGATCGACGCAACAGCCGGACACGAAGTGTTAACTTTCCTCGACGCATACTCCGGATACAACCAGATACTGATGGATCCCGGCGACCAAGAAAAGACGGCGTTCATAACCTGTCGAGGTACGTATTGTTATAAAGTCATGCCTTTTGGATTAAAGAATGCAGGTGCGACCTACCAGCGTTTGGTCAATCGAATGTTCCATGATCACATCGGAAAAACCATGGAGGTATACATTGACGATATGCTGGTAAAATCCAAACGGGCAGAAGACCATCCGGCCCATCTGAAAGAGGCTTTCCGAATTCTGGATCAATACAACATGAAGTTGAATCCAGAAAAATGCGCCTTCGGTGTCGGATCGGGGAAGTTTCTGGGATTCATTGTCTCTCAGCGAGGCATTGAAGTCAATCCCGCTCAGATTAAGGCCATAGAGTCAATCCCGGACGTGCTTCGCGACAAGAAAGAGGTCATGAGACTGACAGGGAGGGTAGCGGCTCTACGGCGATTCATCTCCCGATCGTCTGACCGTTGCAAAAGCTTCTTCGATGTCCTAAAGCAGAATAAGGAGTTCGAGTGGACTCCTGAGTGTCAGCAGGCGTTGAGGGATCTGAAGAAATATCTGTCCAACCCTCCACTACTCACAACACCTCTGGAAGGCGAGCAGCTGTTAGTTTACCTAGCAGTCTCCGAGTCATCGGTAAGCGCAGTACTAGTTCGGGAAGAAAAAGGTAAACAACTTCCTATCTACTACGTTAGCAAAGCTTTAATTGATGCTGAAACTCGCTATCAACCCTTAGAAAAATTAGCTTTAGCTCTAGTGACTGCTGCCCGAAAATTGCGCCCGTACTTTCAAAGTCATTCTATAGTCGTAGTTACTACCTTCCCTTTACGAAATGTTCTGCATAAACCGGAATTTTCAGGAAGATTGGTGAAATGGGCCATAGAATTATCTGAATTTGATATTACTTATCAGCCTAGGGTAGCAATAAAGTCGCAAGTCTTAGCAGACTTCGTGGCGGACTTCAGCATGAATGTGTACCCCGAAGCACAAAAGGAAGCCATTCTCTACGCTGGACAGGCTCCAGGTACCTGGACCCTCCACACGGACGGTTCTTCGAACGTGAAGGGATCAGGACTTGGGCTGGTCCTCGTTGCTCCATCCGGGGAAACGGTAAGGCAGGCTATCAAATGCCCCTTCATTACTAACAATGAGGCCGAATATGAGGCCGTTATTGCAGGATTGGAATTGGCACGGAATTATGGAGCAACCATAGTCAAACTGAAAAGCGATTCTCAATTGGTAATCAATCAGATCAATGGGGGCTTCGTTGCACGAGAACCTAGGATGCTGGCATACCTTGGCCGTGTGAAAGAACTCCTAGCACAGTTCGATACCTGGGAAGCAGTTCAAATCCCGCGAGAGGAAAATCACGAGGCTGATGCTCTCGCAAACATGGGATCTGTTGCGGAAATAGGAGCAGCTAGCTCTTCGGCCGTCGTTCAACTTCTCTATACCTCCATGGACAGAGAAAGATTCGAAGTCAATACCATCAGCACCACCTGGGATTGGAGGAATGAGATAACAAACTATCTCATTCATGGAACTCTCCCCGCAGATGCAAAGGCTGCTCGTAAACTTC
Source organism: Petunia x hybrida (assembly GCA_037355625.1). Classification (NCBI taxonomy): domain Eukaryota; kingdom Viridiplantae; phylum Streptophyta; class Magnoliopsida; order Solanales; family Solanaceae; genus Petunia; species Petunia x hybrida. Next base: position 906,530 of record JBBBVM010000165.1, read on the forward strand.
GAATAAAAGCAGCTCGGTACACCATCCTCAATGGTGAATTGTACCGCAGAATGTTCGCAGGACCTCTCGCAAAATGTCTTGGGCCGAGTCAGACCAATTATGTGATGAGAGAGGTCCACGAAGGCTGTTGCGGGAATCACTCCGGTGGCAAGGCATTGACTCGAAAGCTGATACGCGCAGGTTACTATTGGGACAAGATGGAGAAAGACGCCAACGAATTCGTCAGAAAATGTGATAAATGCCAGAGATTCGCTCATCTCCTCCATCAACCAGCCGAACCGCTGCATTCGATAGTCTCCCCCTGGCCCTTCATGAAGTGGGGAATAGACATCGTTGGTCCTCTCCCCACGGCTCCCAGGGGACTGCGTTTCCTGCTGATCATCACAGATTATTTCACTAAGTGGGTCGAAGCAGCAGCATATTCGAAGGTACGACAGACAGAGGTCATCGACTTTCTCTGGCGTTTTGTGATATGCCGCTTCGGAGCACCAAAGGAAATAGTCATGGACAATGGACCGCAATTTGTCGGTCAGAAAGTAACTAGGTTCCTCGAAGATCTGCACATTAAGAGAATCACTTCTTCTCCATATCACCCTGTCGCCAACGGGCAAGCCGAATCTACCAACAAGATCATCGTTGAATCTCTTAAAAAGCGCCTTGAGCAGGCGAAGGGATGTTGGGTCGAGGAGCTGCCTGGAGTACTATGGGCTTATCGCACTACGGTAAAAATGAGTACTGGGGAAACCCCTTACTCACTGGTATACGGTGCAGACGCCTTGATCCCAGTTGAGATAGGCGAACCAAGTTTGCGATACGCCCATGCCACTGAACAGTCGAACTCAGTGAATCTGGCCGAAGAATTGGATCTCCTCGAGGAACGCCGAGAATTGGCCCTCATACGAGTAGTGGCGCAAAAAGAGCGAGTCGAGAAGTACTACAACCGGGGACTGCGCGTACGGAGTTTCCAAGTCGGGGACTTTGTACTCAGAAAGGTTTCGCAGAACACGCAAGAGACGAACGCGGGAAAGCTTGGCCCTAACTGGGAAGGACCGTACAAAGTAATTGCTTCGGTCGGCAAGGGGTCTTACCGTTTGGCTCGACCAGACGGTTCGATCGTCCCAAATAGCTGGAACATAATACATCTCAAGAGGTATCATTTTTAAGCAACAGGGACGGTTAGTTATTCTATCCCCTCGCAAAAATCTCTTTTTCTATCCTTACATAAAAAGTTTGCTACTTCTGACCGTGCTTATAAGCTATTACTTGCATACTTATATAGAAATGCTTACTTTTACGTTTACATGAGATTTCTTTCTTTTGTACATTCTTTCTAAATGGTACTAACGGCCTGAACAAGGCCAGATCCGTTTAGCTCAACTGGCAGAGCTCGAAGTTCTTCAACTTCGCGGCTGTGGGTTCGAATCCCACAACGGACACACTCCACGTTTGGTTATATGTGTTCAATAGACAACTCACCGACAACTCTTTTCATATTATCACCTTACGTGTTTCAACATGAAAACAAGGGGGGTGGTGAGGGCCCCATAGGCCAGGAAAGACCTTCATACAGGCATCGAAGACCTTCATACAGGCATCAAAGACCTCCATACAGGCATGAGACCTAGCTTACTGGCAGGCAAAACTTTCATTTTCTGCGTAACAACCTCCACGGCAAATAAGAGGGGTCGTTCACAAAATAAAATCTTCATGTGTTAGGACTTCCACAGCAAATAAGAGGAGTCGATCACAAGGCCAAACAATCCGGCCAGAACATCAAAACGACCTGAGCTCGGTCAGCCTATTTATAACTTAACGACTTTTGCCTAATGAAGGTGGGAGTTCAAAGTATCTGGGAAAGCCTGAGGAAGTACAAACTTAATAAAGTTTGGAAAGTAGCCCTAAGGCATAAGAACCACAAACACATGCACTCAAAAACAAAAAAAAAAGATCAAAAATTCAAACTAAACATAGTCACTGAATGGATCTGAAGACTGCATATTTACATTAATCTGAGAATTTACAAAGATGCCAAAAATGGCTGACAGAAGTTCGCAGAGTGTATTAAAAGGCCAAACATACCGGCCAAAGGGTAGAGAAGTTCCTAGTAAAACTCCTGCCCATTCAATAAAAGTCCGGCTCTCGCCGGACAGAGCAAAAATACATCAAAGATAGAAGAGAAAAATTTCAATTTGAAGGGCCATGACCGGGGCCTAACGCACCAGCTCCGTTAGCCCCATCATCACTCCCTGATTCTTCATCTTCCCCATCACCATCACCATCACCGTCGCTCGACTCTTCAGGAGGGAGACCCAATGCCTGTTGCACTCGCTGAATAGCACTCTTCGTCGCATGTAGCATTGCGTCGACGTCAACCTGCCCAGACCGGATTTGCGCTAACAATGTACGCTTGGCCTCAAGAGCGGCCAGCTTAGTCTTGATCTCGGAATGATCGCGCAAGTTTGCCAAATCCTTAGTCAAAGTGGCCTGAACACCCATCGACTGGGCAACCTGATCTCTGGCAGCTTGAAGCTCAGAACGGGCCTTGGTTGACTCCTCGCATGCCCTCTGCAGATTCAGTTCGAGAGTTGCGCGTTCATCACTGGCAATATTCAGGCAATCTTGGCACTCGCCAAGGAGTCTCTCCAACCTCTCAACAGAGCGTGCGAACCCCTCTTTCTCTTCAGAAAGACGGTCCTTTTCCACGGTAAGGGCGTTGATCTGTTCAACGCGGGTATTGTTAACATCCGTTAACCGGTTAACTTCCCTACCGAGGAAACCACACTGCTCGATCAAGGACCTGTTCTCCTTCAGAGCCTCGAGCAACTCCTTCTTCACTTCCACCACCTGGTTGGCATTATTCAGCCGGGAGCGAAACATAATCTCAGCAGCTAGCATGCTTGACTGAGACATCAAACAGGTCATAGTTAGAAACCCTGGGACAGCAGAGGGTTTTTACTAAGACACGACAAAAAAAAAAAGAAAGACAATTTAAAACTTACTCGGGCAGAGTCGGAGGCAATCTGGAAGGCTAGTTCTTCGTCGGTCAGGTCTCTTAGCACCCATTCCTCCCGAGGACCAAGAAGCGAAGAAATTGCCTTCACCAAACCACGTGGCTTGGCCACCAGGTTGGCCTCCGGAGCGATTCTCAGGGTATGCTTTCTCTCGCAAAGCTTGGGCTCCCTCGCCTGTTCGGAAGGGTAGTTCGGCCCAAACTTGTAGCGAACCCCCTTGATGTCGCTCAACTCCGTCTGCTCTGATATAGCTGATAGCCAGACAAGCCTTGAGGACGAAAGGTTAGAGTCACCCTCCGCCTCTGGGTCCATGGTTTCGCAATCACGGAGGTAAACCGGGTGTGCCCCCTCTGAAGCCACATTTTCAAAGTCCTCGAAACGAAAAACCCGAGGACCCTGACTACCTTCTCGGGAGGCCTCTTCCCTGGTGTCTCCCCCGGCTCTCTCCCTTCTCGCTTCACTTGCTCCTTCTCCAACTTCTTCTTCCTCTCCTTCTTCTTCTCCAACCTTCCTTTTGCCCTTGTCCGCACGGGAAGGGCCTGCTTCCTCCCCGTCACCAACTCGGGGACTCCTTGGTGAGGATCGAGCAGCTCCCTCCTCTGCCCTTCTCTGGTCACTACGGAGATGGGGCCTCCGCCTAAGAGGAACATCTGTCTCAGTCTCAGTGTCTGACAAATGTATGACCTCCTGGGCCGGACCCTCTCCCCGTGCAGACTCGGGGACTCCTGCAGATACTCCGGTATCTGTCGCCATAGGCTCTTGGGCACTCGCCCTCACTGAAGGATCACCACCAGACGCCGAAGTTTGTCCGGCGGACGCAGACGCCTTGCGAGCGGACTTCTTCCGCGACCCGCCTTCGGCATGGTTTTTCCTCTTCCTTGTCAAAGGACTCAGCCCCTCGGACAGAAGCGCCTCACCACCTTCCCTGCTGCGCAAGGCACCGGCCGAAGCTAATATAGCATCAGCTTCGGCAAGAGGGTCGGCAACAGGTTCGGCGGGGACGTCCTGAGGGGGAGCCGGGAAAAAGTTCCCTGAAATACCAAGACCTGCGACAAAGGCAAAACGGTCAGTCACAGGAGAAACTCACGAGGAGTAGTCATAAAAAAAAAAAAAGAGAAGAGGGGGAATATATTCTTACCGTGATGTTTTACGGTCAGACCCTTGTGAGAAGCAAAGTGAGCCCACTCCCTTTTCGCTGGCTCAAATCGTGCCAGAATCGGCTCGACCCACGCCGTTAGCTCATCTACGGTTATGAGCCCGTCGTAAGGTCGCCTGGCCGCTGCACAAGGAAAAGTCAGTCACAGAAAAGAAAGAGAAATAAAATGTGCTCGAAGATATTCGGGGACTTACGTGTTTTGTTCCAGACTTCTGGAAGATGTGCTTTGTCGTCAAACGTCAAAGCAGAGGAGCGCACAAACAAGTATCGGTGCACCCAGCCCCGATCGCTGGTATCCTCGGAGCTACGCACCAAACCCTTGCTCCCTCGCATCCTGACGTTCACGTACCCGTCCTTGAAAATCTGGACGCTGTACAAAGAAATGAAGTGTTTATACTCGAAGGACTGGTCAGTCTTAGTGGCAAACCAGTCCAGAAGTGCGACGATTCTATACACGCTGGGGCTCAGTTGCCCCGGGCAGAGAAGGTACTCCCTGCAGAGTTTGTCCAGCACAGGATGGAGGGGCAGCCTACACCCTACTGTGAAAGGATAAGTACCGATGGCTGTCCACCCAGCCCGGTGCGATGTGATATTCTCTTCGTCAGCAACTGGTAGTAAGGGGATTCTATCATCCCAGTCGCAATCTATCCTCACTCGAGGAATCACTTCCGTTGTGATCCCCGATTTGAACCTGTATGCCGGCCAGTTACGCGTATCACCTTCCTTGTTATTGAAGGCCTTGACGTTGCAATCCGCTTCAAGCTCACCCCATTTTTTGGGGATTACTTCAGCGGCAGTAGCCTGAGAAGCCCGCGGCCTGGGGGTGGCCGACGAGCTACCAGCAGCGTCAAAATTTAAATTTCTTCTAGACCTCGAAGACATAATTTCAGAAGAAAGATGGAGCTGTCAAGGAAATTCAGGTGATAAATCAAAGGTTTTTTAAAGAACAGCACAAAGGAAATAAGGAGTAAGTAAAGAGTTTCTAGTCAAGTGAACTCCTATTTATAGGAATTCCGGTGCAGACTCCTAATCTCCTTCAAGGACACGCGGAGGCTATCAGGTGAACCACCCGCAGATCCAACCGTCGATAAGGAAATAGGGTTAATCAATGCTTTATAGCGTTATCATTACCCTAGAAAGCTGCAGTCACTTCGTATCCCACAAGCGACGTGCGCACGTGGAGATAGGCGGTTAAAATTATTGCTTTTACCCTCGGGGAGCGCAGTAGTCATTTCAGTATAAACTGCAGTGCCACAGACGTGCAGGTCACAGTTACTTTTCCGTGCGGCGCATTTAATGCGCACGTCATAGAGGCTTATCATCAATCGGATCAGAATCGTACGTCATCAAGATTGCATCACAAGAAGACAAAAAGTTTGCAAAGACTCCCGCCAAAATTCTCATCCACCCCTCGAACAGATACTCTGTCCGAGAAGTGCGGGGACTATCTGTATTGGATAAAAACTGAATGGACTTTGGCAAGTGACACGTGTCGTACACGTGGCACAGAGTGACGTGTCACCGGGCAGACATCTTCCCGGACAGACATCTTCCCGGACAGATACTTTCTACGGGCAGGCCCCGGAGAAGTTATAAGGCTCGCCAACGGTCAGCACAATTTGAACCGGCAGTTACCAGCAATACGGGATGCAACTGTCCAGCAAACGGCCACTCAGCGGTTACAACCCTTCTGGATAAGACACCCGATGGTTACCCACTTTTGAAGGACCTTATCCCCAACGGCTACTATTTCAACAGACGCCTTCCAACATCTATAAATAGCACTCGTCATAGCCAAATTGTATCAACTTTTGCTTACTACAATTACTATCAATAAAATTACTCTCTCTCTTGCATTCAAACATACTCTTTCACAGTTATTAAACAACACTGCTTATTCTCACGCAAGCCAACGGCTTCGATAATCGAATTATCCGACGCGGCTACCAACCGTCAGAGGAAACGATACGTTTATTCTCGATTATTTACGTTTATATTTTGTTCTTTACATCTTGCGTTATTATTATTTGATTAATTGCGTAAATCTTTAATCTCAACTATTGATCGTGACCCCGCAAATATAAATTTAATTGTTAATTGGCCTAAAAACCGGATTTAGGTTAAACAGAGAATGCATATTCTATTGAAGCTTGTGTTGCCTTTGTATGCTTATTATTCCTTCTCTACTTGTCTTTATATAGAAAAGAAGATGAGTAAGAAAGTCATGACACAAGATAGTAATCTTGAGAAGGCTAAATGGAATGCAGAAAGTATAGAAATATTTTTAGATTTATGTGTGAAAGAAGTTAAAGCTGGAAATCGTCCTGGAACTCACTACCACAGATTAGGATGGCTTAACTTGGTGAAAAAGTTCCAAGCTAAAACTAAAAAAAAAAAAACTATGATAAAACTAAGTTGAAGAACAAATGGGATAATCTTAAAACTACATGGAAATAGGGGGACACCTTGGTTGGAAAGGAGACAGGCTTAGGATGGGACTACGAAAAAAAGACAACTCAAGCAAGTGCAGAATGGTGGGAAAAGAAGATAAAGGTATTTATAATTCTACTACTTATTAACTTAATTCGAGCTAAGTGAAATACGAATTGATATTTTTAAAATTTTCTTATTCTCTTAATTCTATGATTGTAGGAGAATCCAAACGTAGAGAAATTTAGAGAGAAAGGTTTACAATATCGAGATCAAATGGAGATTTGTTTCAAAGATGTTGTTGCCACTGGTGAACATGCATGGGCACCATCATCTGGAGTGTTACCCGATGGTATGCAAAGGAGTAAATGGTTTCAAGAAGAGCAACCATATGAGTTTGCTACTCCTTTAAGCTGTAATGAAGAATTTGTTGACGGAAATGCTGTAATGAAGAATTTGTTAATGGAAATGGCTTAGAAAATAATTTGGTTGAAAGCTTTGAACAAACTAATCTAGAAGAATCCAACGTGATAGGAAAGCAAGGTGTCAATGAAAGTGGAGATAAAAGAAAAAAAAAGGCATCAACAAATATGAAAGAAAAACGTAAGCTCAATACCGGTCTGAGAATTACCTCATCAATGGAGAGAATTGCTGAAGCCATGGAAGCACGCTCTTCGATGAACATGGGTTCAAAGGATAATTCACTTAGTATTAAAAGTGTAATGGATATAGTTCGTAATTTGCCTGGTATGATTGTTGGTAGCGATTTATGTGGAAAGCGAGTATCCTACTAGTCAAGCAACCAATGAGAGAAATATTTTTAGCACGGGACGACCCGGAGTTGCAGCTGCAGTGGTTGGAAAAGATGTCTGAGATTCATAAAGAATAGATTTTGTGATGTTATTTATTATTGCATTTAGGGACTTTTCATTTCTAGTAATTGAAATTTCTTGTTTTATTACATAATATTATTCTAGTTATGCTCTAAAGTTGTTGGAACTTATATTTGTATTTTGTTCACGTTAAAATTTTATGTCATTGCACTTGTGTGAGTTGCACATTTATGTTTTCTAGAATAGATAAATTATTGTTTTTAAAGTTGTAAAGGTTAGTAATTTTTGCTTTATACTTCTTTTACATATATGTCAATATCTATTAATGATGATGAGTGTGATAATAAAAATCTTGTCAATACCGATGATGAGGACGTGTTTGACTTGGCAATTTGCGGTGTAACCCTTGCAGTAGAATATTACTTAAAAATTTTCATAAAGACTCCATGCAGAACTTCTCCGCATACAGGTTTTTATTTTATCAAGGAGATACTTGAAGGTCATGATAAGCGATGCTATGAGATGTTCAGGATGGAAAAACATGTCTTTCTTAAATTGTGCAAAATATTACATGGACAATATGGTTTGAAAGCAACAAGAAGAATGACTTTAGAGGAGATGGTTGCTATGTTCTTAATGGTGATCGGACCTGGTGTAGGCAATCGAATGATTCAAGAACGATTTCAAGACTCTGGAGAAACTGTAAGTAGACATTTTCATCATGTTTTACTAGCATGTTTGAAATTGGCTATTTATAATACTAAGCCAAAAGATTCAACATTTTCTGATATTCACCCTAAACTAAGAGGAGATGAGAGGTATTGGCCATATTTTAAAAATAGCATTGGAGCTATAGATGGCACACATGTGCCTTGTATTGTTCCTTTAAATGATCAAATCAAATACATTGATAGAAAAGGCTTCACTTCTCAACATATAATGGCAGTATGTGACTGGGACATGTATGGCCTGGGTGGGAGGGTACTGCGCATGATGCTAGAATATTCGATCAAGCACTTCAAAGGATAAACCTTAAATTTCCCCATCCTCCATCAGGTAAGTAGCATTTCTAACAGTATGCCTTGTAAATTTTGTTATGCAAATATTATTTTCATATTAATTAATTTTATTTTTATAACTTGTTGTAGGGAAATATTATTTGGTTGATTCCGGCTACCCAACAATGATGGGTTATTTAGGACCGTATAAGGGTGAGCGTTATCATCTTCCTGATTTCGCACGTAGCTCTAATTTTAGAAATCCAAATGAGGCTTTTAACTTTTTTTCATTCCAATCTGAGATGTACAATTGAAAGAACATTTGGAGTCTGGAAAAACAGGTTTTCTATTTTACGCTCAATGCCTTCTTTCAAGTTTGATACCTAGGTTCATCTTGTTATAAGTACTATGGCTATACATAATTTTATATGACGGCATTCTTCCACTGATGAGGATTTCAACAATTATGCTAGTGAGGACATTGTTTCAGAGTTTGACGAAGGAGATGGGCCTTCAGGCATTCCTTTAGAAATGCAAAGCAGTTCTTCTACAGTTATGGAGGCATTACGCAACAGAATTAGAGATGAAATAGGTGAGAATTGTCATCATACATGAGTCATTGTACTTCTTTTAGTCGTGAATTTTCAGTATACATTGATTTTTGGAGTGATACTTTTAAATATATTTTGAATGATTTCTTTTTATACAGTTAAATCGTCTTTTAAAAAGTACCTAATTATTAGAAAATTATAATTTCATTGTCACTTTGATTTAACTATATATTTTATGTTGTTACAAAACTTAAATGTACATTTTTTATTTTATGTTTTGCTTTTTAACTAATTTTTTTAAATTAAAAATTTTATGATAAATATATAAATCTATATTTTTGTTTCTAATAATCCAAATGTAAAATTGAACTTGAATATCCTTTTTCGTAATTTGACACTCAAAAAGTACTTTCGTTAAGATTAGCCAAACACAAATTATTTATCAAAATTACTTCTTCAATGAGTTAACCAAACACAAACTGCTTATTATACAAAAGTATTTATTTGAAAAGTACTTTTACCAATAAGCAGTTTTTGACAGCAATCCCAATGATGGATTATGCTAAATCATTATCTTCTAAGTCAATTCTTAGTTATAGAGTTTCAGAAGAATTCTATAACTGTGTTCACTTTTATCTCACCCTAAACAGTTAATTGATTCTCTATTTTCCCTAAAATGTGTATTTAAATATTCTTGTTATCTGGTGTTATTTTTCAAAATTAGTCTATCAATTTTTTTTTTGTAAACTTAATAGTATACGATATATCGAACAGCAATATATGGTATATCATAATAATTTAATTAAAATATAATATATTAGGTTAAAATTACAAAACACATTATAGGAATATTAATAATTTACTACACATTGTAGTATATCAATATGCAGTACCCGAACGATTTACTTATAAGATCGTATATACTGTTAATATTATAAAATATGTTATAGGAGTATACTAATAATATATTATATACATTATACCAATATAGAGTATATCCAAATTTTTTGCTTACTATAAAGTATATTTGTAAATCGGTAACCTTGATTAATGTATCAAATATGATATCTTTAATGAACCATGTTGTTATATTATATATTAACTATGGACTAGGTGAACGTGTGGAAAAATCCCATAAATTTTGTATATTTAGATTGATAAGGAGATATAGATAATTGCATAGATATGATTAGTAGAATTGTGGTATATTAGTAGTTTTATTTATGGTACCATACTAATATAGTAGTCAATGTAATTAACTTTTATATAGTAGGTAGTTATGTAAAAATCCCAAATAAATAATGAATGTGGCCCAATAAGTGTGGGTCAAATATCTGTGGCCCAACACCCTCTTCAAATTGGAAGGGGGTAATGGACCCTCGCCCAACTTGGAAAGCTGGTCCATATGTTTAGGCCAAGCAAGGCCTTGGTGAAAATGTCAGCACGCTGGAGCCTTGTGGGAATATAGGATAAAGAGATCAAATCATCCAAGAGCTTCTCGCGAACGAAATGACAATTCAACTCAATATTGTTGGTGCGTTTATGGAAAACAGGTTCTTGGCTATGTGAATAGCTGACTGGCTATCACAATGGACATCAATTGGAGTCAACCCTGTGACTAAGAGATCTTTAAACAAACGACACAACCAAGTCAACTCTACCACTAGTCTTCTAATTGATATGTATTGCCTCAGTTGATGAAAGAGAAAGAGTGGGCTGCTTCTTGGAGTTCCAAGAAATGGGACTGCCACCCACTAGAACAAATAAACCACTAATGGACCTGCATAAATTTGGGCAAGTAGCCCAATTAGAATCACAGTAGGCCTACAATTTAAATGTGGGGTCATCAACCATATGAAGACCCAAACCAAGGGAACCCTTGAGATACCTCACTGTGTGAATGGATGCATCAAAGTGAGGATGTCTAGGGGACTGTATGAACTGAGAGAGATGTTGCACTGTGTAAGAAAGATTTGGCCTAGTGTGGGTCAAATACTTCAACTTACCCACTAGCTTTCTATAATAAGTAGGATCTGGAATGGGTGGACCAACATCCATGCTTAGCTTCACCCCCAAAGGAGGAGGGCTGACACAAGGAGCTAGAGAATCACATTCAAATTCAGAAATTAACTCCACAGTAAATTTGCACTGGTTAATCAATAAACCTAAACCTGTGGGTACAATTTCCAAATTCAAAAAATAATGCAAAGACCCTAAATCTTTGATTTTGAAAGACTTGTCTAAAAGCTGCTTCAAAGAAGCAATAGAAGTAGTGTCACTCCCTGTAACCAAGATGTCATCCACGTAAACTGCCAAAAATACTGAACCAGCATGTGAGTGTTTGAAAATAAAGAGTAATCATTTTTGGAGTGCTGAAAACCAAGAGAGTGTAGAGAATCAGACAATTTAGCATACCATTGCCTGGACGCTTGTTTCAAACCATATAAAGACTTGTTAAGTTTGCAAACCAAATCAGGAGAAGGAACTAAATACTCCTGAAGGGATTTCATATAGACCTCTTCATATAAATCTTCATGTAAGAAAGCATTGCTAATATATAATTGAGACAAAGGCCAATGATGTTTAATAGCTGAAGCAATAAGGTACCTAATAGCAGTCATTTTAACCATTGGAGAATTTTTTTTAGTGTAATCAAGACCTTCCTTTTGGGTATCACCCTTGATAACCAATCTGGCCTTAAATCTCTCTATGGAGCCATCAGGGTCATGTTTCACCTTGTAAACCTACTTGCATGGAATGCAATGTTTACCAGGTGGAATGGGCATGAAGGTCCATGTGTTATTGGCCTCAAGGGCATCAAACTCCTTGGCCATGGCCTCCTGCCAACCAGTGTGGAGTGCTTCCTGACGATAAGACCTAGGTTCTTACACAGTAGTGAGAGAATGTATAAGAGTTTGAGATGTAGTGGACAAAGCAGTGAAAGAGAAAACTCTAGGCAGTGAAATGGTAGGCTGAACATGGGAAAGTGAACGGGTGGAGATAGGACAGGAAGAACATATATAGTCTTGCAGATAGGCAGGAGCAGACTTGAGTCTGGTGGACTTTCTAGGAACTGAGAGGATGAAGAAGAAAGAGGAGGAGTAACCGAGGAGATGATGAATAAGTGGAGGGTGAATGGGAAGTATTAGAAGCAAGAGAAGGTATATGGGATGGAAGAGTGGGTGAAGGTGACCTGGGGATGTAAATATTTGTGGAGTGATATCTGGAGATTGAGGAGGTGAGCTGGGAATGAGGGAGGAGATGGGAAGGTGGAGAAGTCAGGAGTAGTAGAGGGAGATGGAAAGGTAGGATAATATTGAGCAGATATGAGAGCAAGTCTGAATGGAAAGATATGTTCAATAAAAGACATACCTCTGGAAACCAAAAACTGTTTTGAGACAAGGTTGAAAAGTTTATATCCATTCTTTCCATAAGGGTAGCCCAAAAAGGTGCAAGGTGTTGCCCTGGGGGAGAACTTATCTCTGCGTCTTTTGAGGGTGGAGGCATAGCATAAACAACCAAAAGTTTTGAGGGACTGGTAATCTGGACACTTTCTATATAGACACTGGAAAGGTGATTTTCCTGAAAGAACAGGACTAGGGAATCTATTTATTAAATGTGTGGTAGTAAGGATACAATTCTCCCAGAATTTGATTGGAAGATTGTACTGATAGAGTAGTGCCCTGGAGGTTTCCAATAAATATTTATGTTTTCTCTCCACAACCCCATTCTGTTATGGAGTATCTACACAAGTGGTTTTGATGGAACTTAAAGGAAATGAGTTTTCTGGTTTGCCTAGCTAGAGGACATATATTGCAAGTAAAATGTTATTTTTCTGGGAAAGTAATAGAAATAAAATGAGACAAACATTCAGTTTATTATAAGGAAGATGCCCAAGTCTATTATGCCAAAGTGTGTGTACATCACTTGTTGCACTATTTATAATGGAAGGAATAGAATTGACAACACACTTATTCATGCGAGGTTTTATGTACAAAAGAAGTAGTAGCAGACTTACGAAGGAGAGATTCCAGCAGCAGGTATAAACCATGTGTTCTCTACCAATTTCCACTTGCCTCTTCAGAGAAGGGGTCAGCAGAACACATGTAGAGGAAGTGAAACACACAGTACAGTGAGTTTCCTGCAAAGTTTCTGGATCGAAATGAGATTATATTGGAAACTAGGTACATAAAGAGCATTATGTAGAATGATGTCTGAAGACAGATGGAGATCTCCTACTTAACTTACTTTAACTTTGTAACCATTAGGTAGGGCAATAGAGTAGGGAACAGATAAAGTATGTATGCTGTGAAGAAGAGATACATCAGCAATCATATAATCTGAAGCACCTGAATCTATGATCCAGGGCTTATGGGTTGAAGAATAGCAAGAAAGACATTGTGCAAGATGATTAGATCCTATCATGGTAACACTACCTGCTAGATTGGAAAAACCATTGCCCTCAGGAATTGATCCAACTCGGGGTCCAACTTGGACATTCTTAATAAGTTGCATCAGCTGGCTTAATTGCTCAGGAGTAATATTGTGAAGAGATGCACTGTATTCTCCAGAGCTTTTAGAAGGATCCACACAGGGTCCCCATTACCCTGAACAACAATAATAGACTTCTTCTCTCTGTAATTAGTTTGGACCTTTGGATTATTGTGGGGATTGTTAGAACTGTTGTGCATTTCAAACTTATTACAACCATCAATTGTGTGACCAGGGTTTTTGAAGTATCTACAAACTAAATTAGACTTATAGTTCTGACTGTAAGACCTCTGACCACCAGAATTTCCACTTGAACTATAGGATCTTTGCTTATTATGATACGCATTACCAGATTGATTGTTATACCCCACCCTATTTCCATATTGAGACCCTCTGTTCTGGTAGTTACCAGATGGATGGGAATTATTCCCAAACATTGAGACATAGAGTGGGGGATAAATGGTTGCTCAGCCTGAATCTCTCTCTGCTTCCCTTCATGAATTACTAAAGAATAGACTTTCTCAACATCAGGAAAGAAATCATCATAAAGATGTGTCCTCTTGCTTGAGTGTAGGACTCATTAAGTCCTATCAGAAACTGCATCAGTCTGTTACACTCGAAAATCTCTTGATTGTGATCTTTTGCCCACATTTACATTACCAACTATAGCAAGAACATATAAAAAAAACTCCAAAAAACACTCAACTCATCTCAGCATTGTTTGAGTTTAGTATCATATGTGGCAATGTCACTGTTCTTCCTGAACATTCCACTAAGTTCCTTTCTGACTTGAAAAATATGAGCACCATTTGACTGACCATACCTATTTTGAGGTTTTCCACATGACTTTTGCACTAGAAAGGAATGAATTATTCCATTTGCAATGTCCCTTGGTAACTGCTCTCCTTATTCAGGAGCTTACCATGTAATTGCACCTTTCCCATGCCTTAAATAGAGATGAATTAACGTCTGGTTTGGAAGTAACTTCCATCGATGAATCCTATTTTATTCTTTACTGATAAAACTAATCTACATTGCCTTACTCCAGTTCACATATCCTGTGCCATCAAAAGAAACATGTACTAGGCTAGTTCCAATTCCTTCAGAAGGGTGAATATAGTAAGGATGTGCAGGATTTGTAACTCCAATAAAATTGATTCCACTCTCCAAAGATGAACCATTGACATTAGATGTTTAGTGCCAAACAAATGAGGAAGGTACTGTCTGGTTCTGATAAGGGGAAGACTGGAATAGAAATCCTTGGATAATATATTAATGAATCTTTGAACAAACAAAAGCAAGCACAATTTCCTAAGGGATTTGATATCCCAGGACATGCTTAGCTTTGAGTGTTATGAATAACCGTAGAATTTGTGTTAGCAAAAATAAGCCACCTATTGTTATTGGGATATGAGTCCAGCTGGAGAGACTAGACTTATCGTACAAGTCACCCGGCCACTGAGGACATACGCCCGCCCTTAGAGCCACGACCTTTTAGGCGGTTTGGCCACAGGGCGCAGGGCACACATCCCGTCACCTAGGGTTTACAGTCTCCAAGTTAGGGTTTCATATACCACCGCCTTGAGTTGTAGGCCCATAGCCCTATTAGTTCTTGTATTTAACCTTATTAGGACTGGGTATTACTACTATAAATACCCCTCCTTGTATTGTATTGTACACAACACTGGATATGCCAACAACTTCGGCTACTCTAAGGAATAAGATTTATATTGCATTCCTCCATTATTCTTGTCTATTTACTTGTCTTTATTTTTATCGTATTTTACTTACTTTTCCATTTGTAATTTATCGTATTGCTTCTGACCTCCTTCATAATTAATTGTTTAACTTAGACGTACAAATTTAGGCATAACAGTTTGGCGCCCCACCATAAGGCGAGGAAAATTGTAGGTATTCTACGATGGAAAGGCGCAATCATGCCGGACGATGGTAGAATCATTCCAAAGAACACCCACAGATATTAGCAGACCAGTCTGTAAAGGATCTCACCACGCAGCGAATCCCGCATACACAGAGGACCATCGAGCAGCCAAAGGATTATCCTCATGAGCCTATCCCTATTGCTAGGGACATGGTGAGGATGTACAACCCCTAGGAGGTAATTCCAAGTTCAGAGGCTATCTCTTGGATATCCTCAAAACTGCGTCCGAACGAAACTCGAAACAACATAGCCGAAGGGATATCCCAGAGATTAGGAGCAATGTTTGCTGGCTCGTCTCAGAGGCCGTTGTCCCTGCGACGACCGTCCCCCACGGATAATTCGCCAGCATCGGTTCTCAATCGTAGGCTCAACATGGATGTTGCCCCTGGAGGATCAACAACAATCAGAAATCAAGACCTTAAGGCAACCTCTGTCATTCAGGATCTCATAAAGGAGATGAAGGCCATCCATGACCGAATCGGTAATGTGCCGGGTGCTCCACCCCAAGTTACCACGGTAGATGAGCAGAAGTTCTACAAACATGCTTACAAAGTAAGCGCAGCACCGCTTCACATACCAAAGCATTTCTGCTTGCCGGATAACTTGAAGTATGATTGAACGACCGATCCAGACGAGCACATTGTTGCTTACTGTACAACTATGAAGAGTAGCGAGATTACTGAAAAAGAAATCCAATCTGCTCTAGTGAAGAGATTCGGCTCAACCTTGACCAAAGGAGTCCTTGCTTGGTACACTCAGCTACCAATGGGTTCCACTGAATTATTCACTCAGATACAAGACCTATTCAAGAAAGTGCATTCTGGTGCCCGCAAGCGGGAGAAGCGCGTGGAAGACATCTTCGAGATACGACAACACGACAACGGATTGCTGAAGGATTACCTCGGTAGATTTCAGAAGGAATGCATGGAGCTCCCTCTAGTCCCTGATAATATCGTTGTGGTAGCCTTCGGAAAAAGCCTGAATTCAAGGGATCTTTAGCTACCCGAGAATTGCAGTGAAGTTTAACTCAACACCCGGTATCCACATGGAGTGCGCTACATCAGAGGTATACTGAGAAAATTCGTTGGAGCCAGATCACTCTCATAACCCCGAGGATGAGCGAAGGAAGAGATCGGGAAGCCCGTCCCTAGAAGGTGAGGGAGATGGTAAAAGGGTGAAGCCAAAGGTTTCAGAATCAAGCGGGCACCGGGTGGCAGAATTCTCAAGCGCCCGGGCCCCAAGAGAAGCGAACTGAGCCCCGAAATTTTAGAGACTTTGGTCTTCGCATCAATGTCGTGGACCTAGTCACCAACCACCTTGGTAAAACTGGACCCCAGGGTCCGATGGCCACCTAACATGAAGGGATCTACAAGGAGAAATACAACGCCCTATTGTGACTTTCATCACAGCGGAGGCCATGCAACGGTCGATTGCAGCACCTTGATAATCGAGATTGAAACATTTGCTAAAGGAAGGCAATCTCAAGGAGTTGGTGGAGCAGCAGGGCCCCACCGATTCAAAGGCCCAGAGTCCGACAACCTGAAAACCATCAACGCAATCTTTGTGGACAAATGACCGGACACGGCCCGGAGGACTACAATGACTGGGATAACGTTTGATTCCATCGCATTCGACTTGGAGGAGCAAGCAGACCGCCAAGAAGACCTCGTTGTACCTGTGGAAATATTCTAGCGTACATGTCCAGCGGCTCTTATCGACCCGAGGAGCAGTGCTAATATTATCCGAGGGGAGATGTTACGCAAGTTCAGCCATTGTCCTCAACTATCTTCGTGCACTCGAAACATAATGGGTTTCAACGGAATCTGAGAAACATCCATTGGGGAACTAGCTCTACCGGTCCATATACCGGATGTGACGAGTGCAACAACTTTCCAGGTGATGAATTAAAATCTTCCGTATGATGTAATCGTGGGACAACCATGGATACACGACGTCAGGAGAGTGCCCTCAACATTTCATCAGGTCTTCAAGTACCCGACCTGCACGGGGTCGCCGACCTACGAGGTGAGCAGCCTCTCCCCAAGGAATGTCACCTTACTCCAGAGGGATTATATCTTCCGAGTCGAAAATTATTGAAGCATTAGTACAAGAGGTTAGGGAGGAACTTAGCGAGTTGCGGGATCGATTGGCGCTAATGGATCAACTAGCTTGGAGAGCGGCTAAATTTGGTTTTTCGTCTCTCCGAGGTACTACGAAAGCAAGGAGGACCCTTTTGTTTGATACAATGTTATTTGACGATGGCCCAAACGAACATCCAACTCTGCAGATTCCGTCATAACCGAGCAAGAGACAAGTGAGCCCCTATTGTTATATGTTTCATATTTGAGATAGCTTGGAATGCAGTCCTTGTACGAGAAAAGAACGGGCAACAGTTTCATGTGAAGTATGCAAGCAAGATGCCGCAATGCTTAGACAAATTATTGCCCTTACAGCTCAGTTCATAGCAATCGTGGTAATGGCCACAAGAGTTTGCGTTCGTACTTTCAGGAATATCGTCAGGTTATTCTCTTCAAC